>OX371224.1:208038234-208563201 GCA_947310385.1 Nephrotoma appendiculata
TATTACTTAGTTGACGATAACTCTTATGTGACATACATTTCCCATGAATTATAAAAAAATCGCGTTGAAAGGGTTAATTGAAATTTATCATTCCCGAATTTTAACAATTTTAATTTATTCATCGTTAATTCGGCCTAAATTTAGCTCCTTTTCAAGATACATACTAAAAAAATAATAATTATATAAATTCACTCTAACATTATGCTCAATGGAACTAGGCCATCTCTCAACAAATGATGGTTTTAAATTCGGTGCGCAAAGCTAAATTTGACGAAATTTTGAGATTCGGATATAATGAATGAAACCAGGCCGTTTCCTAACCGATAACTTTCCATTTTAGTTTGTGGAGCTGGTCTAAATAAACTAAAGTCAACTTGTATTGGGATTTAAACGTGTCTTTTTGGTGGTCCGATAATTCGACCATTCTGAATGAAACTTGGCCATATCCTAAGAATTTATTGTGAAATTCGGTATGCAGAATTGGGTGGGGATTTAAAAATGCATTTTATAAAAAATTCTGGAATTCGGCCGTGCTAAGCAATTTCCCAACTAATTAGTGAATCAAGATTTCAACATAAATCTTAGATGAAGTTCTGGATTTTTCTATAAAATCAATTTGAAAATAATCAGCCTTAACCCGCTAGATTAGGTTAGGTCATTTCAATTCAGCCCAATTCATATGCAATATATTTATTAGAAAAAATAATGTTTAAAAATTCAAAAATGTACGAATTACAATTTCCCCAAAAAATAATGGGTAAAAATTAACGTCAAAACTGCTATAAAATATAATTATTTTTTCCCAATAAAAAAATCCCAAACGCCAGAATAGACTTTCGGGAATAAAAAACTCCCAACCGCTAGAAACACGTCACTGATTCTCAATGCTGTATTCCCAGGGAAAACCAGAATAGAGCCACAGTGGCCCTATTCTAGTCATTCCCCGGGAATAGGGAATAATTTCTTTTTGTAGCCGCTATTCCCCAGACATTTTCCCCAATTCTCCGTTTTCCAAAAGTTAATTCTGGCGATTGGCGAATAATTTTATTTACGGGAAAATAATTTAATTATTCGCGATTATCGACACCCGATCGCAATAAAACAAGATAACAGATGTCTAAAAATAGTTTATTACGTTTAGTTTTTTTTTGTTGATATATTAATCAAATTTTACTTAAACATTAAATTTTGTTTATTAAAGTAAAAAATTGGATATTCATATTTTGCAATTGATATTACCAGTTTTCACTATAAAATTACAGCCTTATAAGTCAATTATAGGCTATAATTTGCTATAAGTCAATATAGTAAATTTCCGTTAAATTCTATTCCCCGTTAATTCTTTCCTAATATTTTAGGAAAGGTAAGGAATAATAAGCGTCAAAACTGAATGGGGAATAATTTTTTCCCAAAAAAAATTTGCGCCAAAGCCAGAATACACTTTTGGGGAAAAGGGAATAAAACTGCTACAAAATTTAAAATTTCCATTCCCCGGGAATTACAAGAATCAGGCCACAGGTTGTAATTTAATAGTCCCAAATAAAACATGCTTATGATTCTAGTTATTATAGATAATTTTTCTAAAATAGGTAGATTTATTTTAAATGTATCTGGCATTTATATGACGCTTATATTTTCTATTTCCAGAGAACCTCGAACAACTGTCATTAACAAAGGATCACAGGGATTAGGGTTTAATATTGTTGGTGGTGAAGATGGGCAAGGAATATATGTTTCTTTTATATTGGCTGGCGGGCCGGCTGATCAAGCTGGAGAATTAAAACGAGGTGATCAATTGCTCAGTGTCAATGGAATTAATTTAAGGAATGCCACACATGAAGAAGCGGCCCAAGCGCTGAAGGTGAGTAATTTAGTATGTGACGCATTCATTTTACATTTTATTACTAATTGAATTCTTGAATGGAAGTTTGTTAGGTATCTTGATAGAACGGCACAATATTTAATTTAAATAACATTAATTAATTTCACTATTTCTCATTCACACACAAATAAACATTTTATTAAAATAATCATATAAAAGTTTTTTGGAAAACTAGTTTCGGATATTCGTCCTTCAGTCCCTTGATTAACAATTAATGGCAATTTTCTCTTCTAATTATCGGTTTTTTTATGCGCCAAATTTTGTTCGATCAAAATTATGTCGTCCACTGTATAAATAAAAATATAATATTTGTTTCAGCTATTGTGTAATATTTCCTCATAGAGTTTATTTTTATCTATATTTAGTTTGTCGTTAAATAAATCGGGATTGTTGCGCTCTTTATAGATCTCAAATTTTTCAACTTGTACATTATTTGTAGATTGATATTTATTGTCTGTTCAAATTTCGCTCAACACATAATTAATGATAAAGACTCATTCGTTCTTATACGTTAACAAAAGGTAAAACGAATAACCACCTCGACCGATTTGAGATTTACAAATAAAGAGCGCAACAATTCTTTATTACTCAATGAGAAATTCAACACACAAACAAACAAAATCTATTGCTTGATTACGATGTATGCCCGGGCGATTTAGCGAGGCTCCCGAATGACCGGGCCGGCCGTACAACGTTATTTCACTTAACATAACAAGATGGAAGGATAGGATAAGCATGTTAAATATGATCGAAGTGACCGGGTTATAGACACCTAAGTAGTAAATTGTTAGTTAAAAATGTACTATAAGGCGGTTAGTACATGACAGTGCAATAATTTAGATTTTTATGGAATACATTTTCAACAATCAGCATCCTAAAATGTTGTAAGTAATTAATTGCCATTTTAATGGTAAATTTCCTGAATGAAAAACGCGACTTTTTGTATGCGCAGAGGTTTGGGTCGATTTTGTTGCTGAGTGGTATATATTTTCTATCTACATATTTTAAACGCGTGCTTTGGATTGTCATTTTTAATTGTGAGGTCCATAAAGTTAATTTGTTAATTGTTTTCTGTTTCTAAGGACTTGTCCGAATACTGTAATAATTTAATTTTCTGTAATAATTTTGACATTACTGAAATAATTTTCTCTTCCATAATTTGTTAGAGTTCGATTGCTGTCTGAATACTGAAATATTATTGACATTATTAAAAAAATGTAATATTCGTTATTGCATACAGAAAATAAGATAACTGAAACATATTTTGGATCCAATATTTCAATAAATGTATAATCTAGTTGAACAAACCATAATTTGTTACATTCATAACTTAGGCAAATATAATTTCATAATTCTAAAAATGGCGCACTTCCAACAACAACAATGAAATAATACAAAAATTATTCCAGTTACGTCAATAATTCCCAGCAGGAAAGTTATTAACGATACATTAATGACTCGTCAGCGACAGTCCAGCATGACATGTATATAGAAATTTTTCAGCAAATGGGACTAATTTTCGTTTGTGACATGTGTGAGATGAGTCGTACATGACATGACTGAGATGAGTTGTACATGCCATGTCTGATATTAATCATATTTGACATGTCTGAGATGAAACGTATGTGAGAAATCATGTGTAGCAATGCTAGGACAGTTCATAGACGTATAGTATGTGGCTTGCCTAAAATCTATTGTATATAACTTGTCTGAGATGAGATTGTCATTCGTAATTAAAACATTTTATTTAAAGGAAGAAAACTATTACAAATTTATTAAAAAAGTTAATAATACATATCAGTTTGACTTTCAAAATATAAAAACTTAATTTCGCTAAAAAATAAATTTCACCGTTCGTACTTCAACTGGCGGAAGTATGCCTACATACTGACATGTCTCATACTAGTCATACTAGCCTTTGTTCATCAACAGACTGTACGCGTCATTTGAGAATCAAACGTGGCTTGTCATAAATTAGTCATTTGTCAATATACCATCAAAAACCGACAAAAACTAAGCTTTTTCCTTTTTCATACACAATTAGAAAAAAGAGTAAGAAATAGAAACGTATGTTTTGTTAATTTTATAGTAGGTTGTATGTTATTTATATATTGGTGTAATTTGTATGCTGTCTATTGGTGCCGTTAAATAATAGTATAACTTCATCTAAATATGTATACCAGTATAATATATTATCTTTGTATTTGTTGTCATAAAACGTATACCAAATGAGACCTTTAATACACTTCACAGCGGCACACACATATAGGATAGCAAAACATATAAATAATTTATTAAAACAATACCTAACATTAAATAATTTAAATTCATTAAAAAAATAACAAAGAATTAACTAATAAAATAAAAGTAATAAAAATACCACTTAACGTGATCACCAATATCATGCTATAAACCTATTATTCAAGCATAGCGTCTTACATTTGGAATTTTACAACAACAATTCCATATACATTTCAATCCGGAATGAATAATTTCATTCCACCTAAAGGTAGGATTAGAATTATTCCATTCTTCGAGTAGTTAAAATGTTCACCGCCCGTTACTTTGGGCAGAAATTTCATTCCTATTCGAATAGGAATAATATTTCCCAAAGCAAGACCACAATTATATCAGTATGTTCCATATTTTTCTACAGTAGAATTGTGTACAAAGAAAGCAAAGTGCGTGCGCCAGTAAACATGTACTAACTTATTAGATAAAATAAAATAAAAATGACGTATAACTTACACCCCTTTATCGGCCCGTATACACAATTGTGTATGTAAAATTCATGTACGAAAGAGAATTACATCAACAATTCATTTTTATATGTATTGTGGGACAACCTACACATTTGTGCATACTAGATAAACTTGTTAACGAAGCGGCACAATGGTATAGGTTAATATTGAGATTCCGTAAGGTTCAACTAATCTATATGTAATCAAATTGTTATACTTTTTTCAAAAAGGATTCCAATTTAACTAATATCCGTTAAAATCCATAAGTTTTGAAAAAAAACAAAGTAGGAGCAAACGTATATTTATATTTTAAACATCTTTTTTTTTATATTTTAACCATCAGCTTTCACTGCTTTTATATCACATAAGAACATACATAAACAAACCAAAGTGGCTGATTTTTTGGCAGTAAATTAGAACCTCGACACGAACCTCCTATTTCTTATTATTAATACATATAACAAATTATACAAAAATCTTTTATTTATTACTTTTTTATTTAGTTTAAATTCTTCCGACTTTTTAAAAAAAGTTACCCGGTTTCTGTGTAAAAGAACTTACAAAATTTACCCGACTTTTGTATCAGTATTGGAGAAAAGAAATACAAAAAAATTGTTTATTGTAAACGTCGTAAGTTTATCATTTCAGCTTGTTAGCATCGGTATAATAAAAAATTATAATTAAAATTTACCCGACTTTTGTATCAGTATTGGAGAAAAGAAATACAAACAAATTGTTTATTGTAAACGTCAAGTTTATCATTTCAGTTTGTTAGCATCGGTATAATAAAAAATTATAAAGCAAAGTATTAAAATGCTCAATTGTTCAATGTCTTCCATATCTCAATTTTATTAATTTATAAACTCAATATCAATAATTTTTAATTAAAAATGTAAAAAATTATATAAATTCGAACATAAACACAATATTTTAGAACATAAGATATTTTTAAAATACTTTGCACAAAAATACAAATTATTCACACAATTCAAAATTATTACTTTTTTTTTTTTTTAATTATTTACAATGCAATTACAATCCAATCTGTTTTGGGGCTCTTAAAGCTCACCCTGCTCTTTCGTGGTTGTGCTTTTTACGTCCTTACTTTACGCCTACTCTGCCAATTCGAGGACGTACGGCTAAAGGACCGATTTAAGACTTGCACTTTGCAGTTTGCAAGCTTGAATTGTACAAATGGCGCGGTGTTTGGTTTTGATATTTATGTTTTGACGTTTTCGTTTGTATATACATATATGCGTAAATTTTTATAAATCGGATAATATATCGCGATTTTTTAAAGTTACACTGAGTAAGTTTCTTTCTTCGAAAAAACATGTTCTGTCAAATTTTTAACCTGACAGCTCATCTAATGTACGAACGAATTTGTTTTTAGTAAGAAAAAAGACAAAACATGTCTTTCTCCTCTGACGATCAATCGCCGACCACCACACAAATAAACAAAATCTATGAAATAATATTACACAATAGGTGAAATAAATATATTTATATTTAATCAGTGGACGACATAATTTTTTTTTGAACAAAATTCCACGCTTAAAACTCTATTCGCAAGTCATAACATCTTATGTCCATTTTCAGAAATTTTCAGGAAACCAAAAATAAGACAAAAAATAAAATTTGAAAAATCTGGTTAGGAATTAACTTCCGCATAATAAAGGGTGATTTTTTTGTGGTTAGGATTTTCATGCATTAGTATTTGACAGATCACGCGGGATTTCAGACAAGGTGTCAAAGAGAAAGATGCTCAGTATGCTTTGACATTTCATAATGAATAGACTTACTAACGAGCAACGCTTGCAAATAATTGAATTATATTACAAAAATCAGTGTTCGGTTCGAAAAGTGTTTCGCGATTTACGTCCGATTTATGGTCTACATAATCGACCAAGTGAGCAAACAATTAATGCGATTGTGACCAAGTTTCGCACTCAGTTTACTTTATTGGACATTAAACCAACCACACGAATGCGTACAGTGCGTACAGAAGAGAATATTGCGTCTGTTTCTGAGAGTGTTGCTGAAGACCGTGAAATGTCGATTCGTCGCCGTTCGCAGCAATTGGGTTTGTGTTATTCGACGACATGGAAGATTTTACGCAAAGATCTTGGTGTAAAACCGTATAAAATACAGCTCCTGCAAGAACTGAAGCCGAACGATCTGCCACAACGTCGAATTTTCAGTGAATGGGCCCTAGAAAAGTTGGCAGAAAATCCGCTTTTTTATCGACAAATTTTGTTCAGCGATGAGGCTCATTTCTGGTTGAATGGCTACGTAAATAAGCAAAATTGCCGCATTTGGAGTGAAGAGCAACCAGAAGCCGTTCAAGAACTGCCCATGCATCCCGAAAAATGCACTGTTTGGTGTGGTTTGTACGCTGGTGGAATCATTGGACCGTATTTTTTCAAAGATGCTGTTGGACGCAACGTTACGGTGAATGGCGATCGCTATCGTTCGATGCTAACAAACTCTTTGTTGCCAAAAATGGAAGAACTGAACTTAGTTGACATGTGGTTTCAACAAGATGGCGCTACATGCCACACAGCTCGCGATTCTATGGCCATTTTGAGGGAAAACTTCGGAGAACAATTCATCTCAAGAAATGGCCCGGTAAGTTGGCCACCAAGATCATGCGATTTGACGCCTTTAGACTATTTTTTGTGGGGCTACGTCAAGTCTAAAGTCTACAGAAATAAGCCAGCAACTATTCCAGTTTTGGAAGACAACATTTCCGAAGAAATTCGGGCTATTCCGGCCGAAATGCTCGAAAAAGTTGCCCAAAATTGGACTTTCCGAATGGACCACCTAAGACGCAGCCGCGGTCAACATTTAAATGAAATTATCTTCAAAAAGTAAATGTCATGGACCAATCTAACGTTTCAAATAAAGAACCGATGAGATTTTGCAAATTTTATGCGTTTTTTTTTAAAAAAAAGTTCTCAAGCTCTTAAAAAATCACCCGTTACATCTAAACAACCGCTTATTCGTTAGCTTTCGATCGATGTAATTAAAGTTTGGCTTTCATTAGCCGTTTTAAATTTAAACGATTTTTTATAACATAATATGTTATGATAAAATATTAAATTTAAACAATTGGCTACTACTACTACTACTACTTACGTCACTTAATATGATCTTGCATTTTTTTTTAATAACACCAATTTACTTATATAGAATTAAGATGTTTCAAAAGTGGATTTTATTTGAAAATGAATGAAACTTAAGATAATTTGATTCAGTAATATATTTCAGTCAAAAAATAATAAAAACTTAACAAAATATAAAAAATTTGATTTTAAATAATATTTCGGTTTATAATACATATCTACGAGTATCAAATTTTAGTTTTCATCTTCGGATTCATCAATCAAGTCTTCAGTCGTAAGACTTTTGTAAAAAATCGTGATATATTGGGTTAACTAAATTTAACAAATCCAAAAGATCCTTCTTCTTGGCATTGCTAATATTAACAGGACCAGAATAGCAGTGCTTAAAATTGCGCAAATTCACACATAAAACGCCGCATTTTTTAATATTCAATATTTTAAAAGGCTCTGATTCAGCAAGGCTATTTTTATAATAAATAAGTCCAAATGTTTTAGTGTGCCGAAGCCATTTAACTGAATTCCCAACGAACTTATCCCCATCTTCATTTATTTTCTGCTAAACAAATTTTTCTTGCGAAATCAAAGAAAAATTATAAAACATATTTTGAGACATTTCCTCTACTTTAAAAACACGTTTCGAGCCGACTGATCGTACAAATTGAAAAACCTTAATGGTAATGTATGGGGTATGCGTTTTTTTCTTCTTCCTTTCTATTAACGAATGGTCGACATCACACTCCATATGTGTGTACCCTGGCACAAGAAATTTGTAGTCAATTGCGTCAATATTATGAACTTCTTGCATAAACAATGCAAACATTATAGACACAAACCTATTTTTATTTTCACCTGAGCAAGAATCACTGAAGAATGTGAGATGATTGCAGAGGTCTTGAATTAATTTTAGGTAATGTAATAGGCACGAAGCAATTTCGTTTCCTCCGCGCTGTGCAACTCCTTCGTGCCACATCATACAAACAGGTTCTGTTGTAAAATATTAATTGTCGAATTATATAAAAAAAAAAAAAATTTGAGAAAATTTAAAAAGAACATTTTGTTGGGAAATTTAGAGAAGGAATTAAACAATATACTATTTTTTATAAAAACCTTATTAATTTACCTTTAAAATGAGCCCAAAATCATAATTATCGAACAATTATTTTTCTTTTTATTGACATATATACAACATCATGATTATCGTTTTTCTCAAAATTTGGCACCCTATATTTTTAACAACAACAACAAAAAAAATTATAATATTTCAAATTTTTTTCAATCAAGGCTACACATTCAAAACATAAAAATCATAAAATTAAAACATGACTTACAAAAATTTGTGATTTCACGTATTTTTCGCCTTATCTTAAGTCAACTTAGGAAACTCATTTCACACCAGCTTGCATTTAAAATATTAACGTATTTGGACATTAGTAATGTAGAAATTTGCTACATAGTGATTTGATCAATTGCATAAACCATGTTAAATGCAACTAAGATATGCGAAAATAAGTTACCACCATCACTAAGTGATATAGGATGTTATACAAAATGCAATTCGCCGCATTACAGCACTTAAGATGATTTCATTAACTTCATAACAGTAAAAGTAACGGTGATAGAAATATGTGAGTAATACCATAGACACATATCTGGTTTCGTAACTAGGATTATGAAACTATGGTTTGCGGGATGAAAACTCAAGACACACTACAATTTCTTTTGTCTTCTCGTTTGGTTTTAAATAGTAATGTATTTAGTAGGCATTGACAAAAATGCCAAGATTGACATTTAATTGACTTTTAAGTTGTTAGAAATGACTTTTATATTGACAGAATAGAGAAAAATTTGTTCCCACTAACCAAATATCTCAATGACAAATAGAAAACTCAAAGGAAACTAGATTTGCTTGGTAAATTATTAGTGTCCGGAATCTTCATTTTGGTGTATTCGGCGTTGGGAGTATAAAAATGCATCGGGATGGGAAAAAATATCTCATTCCGAAACTATGTTTAAACCGAGTTGCAAACCATGGTTAGGGGTGACACATTACAACGAAACCATAGTTATGAAACCAGTAATGTGTCTATAGCATAAGGTGCAACATAAGATATTTTTATGGGGAAATCAAAACTGCTCTCAGTTCAATTTTGTCTTATGTCGACTTAAGATGTTATAACTTGTGAGTAGAGAAAAACACCAAGAATTAGAAGAAAAATTGCCATTAATGTTAATAATAATATAACAATTGTTATATTATTATTATTTTCCCTTCAGGACTGAAGAACGGTGAATGTCCGAAAATAGTTTTCCATAAAAACTTTTAACCCTGCATTACTAAAGTTAAGTTTTATTACATGATTACAAACATGGGCCCAATCGACCCATATCTTTAAAACTCAATTTATAGAAAAATCTTAAAGTTCTAAAAAAAAGCATAATATTCTAGCATTACACAAATATAAACACACTTTCTTTTATCTTATAACAAAAAATTAAAAGGTAAACGGTTCCGGAAAAAATCTTACAATGCTTAATTTGTTCAGTCACACTCTTCAGAACGATGATTTTGAAAATATAATAGATAACAAAATAATTTTATAAATTATTTATTTTTTAGAAAATATTTTTTGATAAATTATTATCTGTTGAAATGCTTGTAAAGATTACATATTAACATAAGAAACTAAGATTTTTAGGTGTGTTAAACCTTTTGGCTCGTTAAAGTTTATACAAATTATGAAGTAGCTTACAAGTCATTCTAGTTTTATTTTATTTTTTTATTTTTTTACAGAAAGTATTAATTGTCCAGTGGATTTATTGTCCCTTGAAGGTCAATTAATACTCCCATTTCATTCACGCACACTCCACCCATTCACACCTTTACAGTATACCACCTGCACATTGCAAGCTTCATGTCAACCTGTACATTGACATGAACGGTGGGGTCGGCGCTGAATTCTGCACTCCACCACAGGGTCTTTAGTTGTGTTTATTAACATCACCGATCGTAATCAATCACGAGTTGCATTCGCTTTTTGCATCTAGCCTCTGGTGGGTGGGGTTCGAACCCAGTACCTTCCGGTCCAAATGCCGAAGCGTTAACCACTGCACCACTTGTCCGGTAGTTTTACGATCGGCCTTGTAGCTACATATTTAACAGCGACTCTTGATTCCTTTTTTTTCGTTTCTCTAGAAGCTGTAATTCTTCTGAGTGATTTTTTGAAGAGCCACATTGCTGAGGTCTCTTCGTTGCAAGGTTTTGAAATTTGAATTCTGAGCTCATATTTGACGAATATCTTCTATCCGTGTGAGGTTGTATAAGGACAAATGCAAGATGTTTTATCACCTTTTATAAAATCGTTTTTATACAACAATGGTGGAATTTCAGTAATCAACAGAATAATTGGTGCATTTATACTCGCCAAATTTAGTAAGGAAAAAAATATAACTAACGACTACTGTCTTTTCTTTCGAGTCACATTGTACATAGCTACGTGCTATGTACAATGTGATTCGAAAGGAACGATAGTGGTCGATCGGTAGTATCAACACCTTTCGTTTTTATTATAAATTTCAATAATATCGGGCAAATATTTTGGAGAAGTAATAATATTTCCATTACTGTACCTTGTAGAAAGTAATAATTCCACTTTTTTTTTTTTGACATATGTCAGTATTGTGTGTACATATGAAAGTATTGTCATTTGTTTAGCAAATCTCCACAAAATGATTCAGACGGCGACCAAAATGAACGGCGACCAAAATGATAAAAATTATCATAATATTTTTTGTGGTCGTAACTTCACTCGGTATAATTCTATGTCCGAGTGAACAACCAAATTAAAATAAAATTGTATGAATTAGTTTTGTACGTCAAAATACGTTTTTCATAACAAATAATTTAATTTCAATTTTTAAAGGCAGCCATTATTCATGACACTATCTACATCTTGTGCATAAATGTATGTATATGTATGTACCTTACAATTAGTGAATCTCGTAACACTATCATCTCGAACAACAGAGGAAAATAAAACTCCAACCACATAAAAAAAAGTAATAATTCTACGTTCTAACGAAATAAAATGATTGAGGTATTGATGAGATATTTTTCGGCAAGAAGAATGCAGCAATTAATACCGAATTAATTATAATTGTATTTAATAAAAGCAAAAACTATATACAAAACTATTTATTATTTATTTTATCTAAATGACAAACATTGCTTTAAAATCTTTCCTTATACTCATAAATATGAACATAATTTTCTAGTGTTTGTTCTGGTCATATAAATATCAATTTAAGTTGAATTGATCACAATTTAATGTGTAAACATTCCATACATGTTAGCAAAATCGTAACCTCTTTATCACAATAATTTTTTTTTTAACAAAATAGGAATATATACAAATTTTTGACAGCTAGAATAAAAAAAATCTTATTTTTTTGTGATAAATGAGGGCGTTTTATGGTGAGACGTAGTAAAAAATGTCATGATATATTTTTTATTGTTTTTGGCCGACTGTACACTAGGAATATCTATTTATCTTTTTTTTTTCCGAATCGTACCTGTCAATGTTATTTTTCTTCCAACAAATCAGCGCATGATATTTTTTTAATGTCAATCTAAATTGGACCCTGACGTTAGTAATGCAGGATTAAATAATTATCACTATAATTGAAAGTTGTAACAATGTTTCTAATAAATAAAAAGTTTATTTGTAAAAGTAAATTTAATTAATGTTATTTAAATTATAGGTTACATAACAAACCATTTTTATATTTTGTTAAAACGATATTTTTTGCTTTCCTTTAAAAATTGAACTGCTCTTTGTCAGCCATTTTAAACAAAAATTTAAAAATTGATTATAATGTTATTCAGTATTAAAGTAATGCATGATGAAGTAGGAATTGAAACAAATATTCACTGATGTGTTATTAATACAAAAATCAACAGTGAACACGGAAAATTATATTTACTGTTGTTTGTAAATTAAAAATAATGTAAATGACGTTCAGAAACAATTTTTGTTTTTTTATTCCTGCAAGTATTGACACAATTTTTATAGCTTATCAGTAACAGTCAAGCAAGACACGTATGTATATGAAGCGTATGTAAGAGGTCATGGTGACAGTCCTATGGCAACCCATAAAAGAATGTTTTGTGACATGTCTGCGATGAATTATAAGTGTCATTTCTGAGATGAGTTATATACAGTCAGTAACGAAAATGATATACACCCTGATTTTTGAGACAAATTTACAAAATATAAGGATTATAGAACTTGTTTTGCAGTTTTTTATTAGATTAAATTATTTTAGAAATTAACAAATCCAAAAATACAAAATAAAAATTCATTTACAGTTTATAATAAAAAATAAGAAAAAAAAAATCAAGAACTTTTTGCAACGAAAATGATCATACACTTTTAGTACGATCCTTGACTTTTTTACATCATTTGCATAAATTATGTTTCATAATTATTCTAATATCAAATTGGTCCTTTATATTTATAACTTCTTTCATATGGACAAACTAAAATGTAACGATTGTGAGGCGTTCGGCCGGTGTTAGAAAGGAAACTACCAACGAAGAACGCTAAATAATAATTAATATGAAAATTTGATAAATTAATATGAAACAGAAGAGTTTGATTTGGTGAGAGAAAATCCAAAAACAAGCGCTCCAAAACTAGCTTCAGAAGTGGAGAAGATACTTAATAAAGCTACCCACCTCTAAAATATTAAAAAGGTTTTGTGGAAACATAGATATCATGATCATGTGTCACGTAAGAAGCCGTTAATTTCGGATTTTAATTCCAAAAAAGAATTGAATTTACAGAAAAATTAAACAAAAGGCTTCAACGTCTGGAAGACGGTTGTTTTACGGATGAAAGTAAATTCAACATTTTTGGAGCCGATGGGAGAAGTAAAATTTGGAGAAAATCTGCTACAGTGCTCGAGCTAAAACACGTCATTCCAACTATTAAACATGGTGGTCCGGTTATGCTATGGGGTTCAATGTCGGCGGGTGGGGTAGGTAAACTTGTTTTTATAAATGAAAATTTGAATTGCTGGAAATACCTAGGTATTCTAAAGAACCATTCGAAACCATCCGGGGAACAATTACGGCCCGTGTCATAATGGATCTTCCAGCAAGACAACGATCCTAAGCATACGATCCACATTGTGAAAAATATTAATGACAAAGCCGTAACTACTATGGCTGTAAATCTGAAAATGGACGAACATATGACACGTATAAATAACATATGACACGTTAAAAACACCCAGTCGCAACTTGTTTACTGGTTACCACCAGGAATCGAACCCGGGACCCCCGAGTCACAGAGCAAGCACACTACTTACTAAGCTAACGAGGGCGACAAAGAATGGATTCTGAATAACGTTCCAAACCAGTTACATTTGCCACCTCAATCGCCTGACCTTAACCCCAATGAACATTTATGGGATCACCATTAACGCCAATTTAGAAAATACAGGATTACCAGCAAAAAACGTTGCAAGAAACAATAATGAAAAAATGAGATAAAATTTCACCGGAAGTTACCAAGAAGTTAGTAGAATCAAAGCCTAGAAGATTGAAAAAGGTTATAAAAATAAAGGAGAACCAACTCGATATTCAAACAATTATGAAACATAAGTCATGTAAATGATTTAAAAAAAAATCAAGGATCGTTCTATAAGTGGTATGATCATTTTCGTTGCAAAAATTCTTGATTTTTTTCTTTTTTTTTTTATTATAAACTGTAAATGAATTTTTATTTTGTATTTTTGGATTTGTTAATTTCTAAAATAATTTAATCTAATAAAAAACTGCAAAACAAGTTCTATAATCCTTATATTTTGTAAATTTTTCTCAAAAAGCAGGGTATATGATCATTTTCGTACTGACTGTATGACATGTCAAGATGATTTTATGTAAATGGACATATGTATATAATAAAATTGTCACATATATGTCATATTAAAGTTCAGCAGTATTTTTTATGATTTGTCGCTACTTGACCTACGTTTCAAATCTGTAGTATCCATAAATATGCGTACATTAACTAAATTCATTTTTAAAAAATATATTTTTACCGAAATTGTGAAACATTGAGCTGTTATTCCCATGGATCATAGCAGCCGATTAATCGGTTTTATCTGAAATTTTTTTGAAACTATGGTAATGTTTTATTTTTACTCGAATAATTTAATGAAAGGACTTTAATCTATACAGATATGTATAAATGTAAAGAAACATGATATTTGGTATGAACATTTGTTTTATGACGTAAGAAAGCAACTTGTGCTAGCGCGGATTTTTCTAACTTCAATTTTTCTAACATTTTTCTAACTGAGCGGATTTTTCTAACTTCAATTTCTTAAAGGTTGAAATGGGCTTTCGAAAAATTAAAAATGGTATTCTCGGTTTACTGAAGAAGGTAAAATTTGAAACACAGGTAGATACTAAAGAAATTTATAAGACACTGCAAAAAGTTGGAGGAGCGAACTAAAATTACAAAGTCCTATACCCTGTTAATTTTATCAAATTAGCACCCAACCCAAAAACTTTTAGAAAATTAAAGTCAATTCAATGTTCATCTAACATTGTTTCATGCACGATAATAACAAAGAATATACAAAGAAAATTTGTTCTGAATTTCAGTTACCATGTTTCCATGAACCAGGTTGGAGTTAGGTTGAGTTGAAATTAATTTTTCGTTAATTCCCGAAATGGCGTTGATCGTTTCCATGAAGTAGAGTTAGGTTAAGTTGAAATTTTGATAACCGCTTGATAAATTTAATTATTCCTTGCCGCTATTTTGATTTTCAACTCTACTCAATCCCACTAGTTTCGTCGAGTTCAAAATAATTTAACGAAAACTTAACTCTACTCTGTTTCCATGGACGCTAACTCCAACTCAAGCCACTTAACACTGCATGGAAGATATGTGATATTATTTGGTTTGTTTATCGATTTTGTGGGGTTTTCTGCCTTTTCTTTCGAATGGGTTTTAGGTGAAATAGAACTTATTTCTTTTTTACGTATTACACTGTATAAGTGATTCTTTTGTACTTTTTATATTGAGATTGGATTTGAAAAGATTCCGAAAGTTAAAGATGTGATAAAAAGAACTTAAATTTTTTTTACGTGTTTATTAATTTGAATAAGCTCAATATACCTGCATTATTAATATTTACGGGTTAAATTAACCCAATGCAAGAAAAATGATGGAAAAGGAGTAAACCACTATGCTAAACAGAAATTTAAATGGTATTAAATATTAAAAACCCATTTGCGCGGCACAGGCGTGTATCATCGAGTTGTCGATGAGCACGTAGTGCTCACTAGCTCTACGGAGTGCGAAGTGCCGTTCAACTATTAATATAAAAAAGTGATATCATGTTCCTTGCTTCATTCTCAAAACGCCGCTGAAGTGCTATTTTTTAATTTCTCGATATCCAAATTTGTTTTAATCCTTCCTTCTTTTGCTCTAATTTTCTAACTGATAGTAAACAATTCTCGATTGGTGATTTAATGTATAGAAAATACTATCTATCGGAATAAAATAATGCTGTGATTCCATGTAAAAAGGATTGCTAGCGCTTACAAAACGACTGAAAATGGTGCAGCGGCAAATTCTAAAAGTGGTGTTTCCATACAAAAGATTGTAAAATTACGAGTCCAGCCGTCAATTTTGTCGTGAAAATTTATGTTTTTGGCAAATTACGCATTTTTCGAGCCGAGGTGTTTTCGATCAATAGTATCTTCTTGTCCGAAATGTGGTTATGGTTGGCTTTTGAGGCTAGTATCTAGTCACAGAATTTTGAAAACGACTCAGGAGAAACGAGCATAGTTTTTTTTGTTTTGTATGTAATAAAGCACAAACAATTTACAGCGCATACATACATATAAATTATTGAAAAGGAGTAGTTATTTTAGGAGAGGGTCGCGATGGTATCGATGATAGATTCTGTTGCTATTTCGTCATTTCAGTATAATGAACTTAATCGTCAGTTCCACAATCTAATCGATTGCTCATTGAAGAGGGCATGGTATATAACGGTCCGGTGTAACTATCGCGTTTCTTAATCCCAATTCACAACCAACACGCAAACTCATTTTCTTTATAGAGTTCAGGACACGCTGTAACATTAGTAGCACAGTATCGCCCTGAAGACTACAACCGTTTTGAAGCTCGAATTCACGAATTAAAACAACAAGCAGCAGCCAATTCAGGTAGTACTGGTACTCTACTAAGAACATCACAAAAAAAATCGCTCTATGTTAGGTAATACAAGTTATTTAAATCAAAACATTGTTAGAATATTAAATTTATATTTCTATATTTTTGTAGAGCGTTATTTGATTACGATCCGAATCGTGACGATGGATTACCGTCACGTGGTCTTCCATTTAAACATGGCGACGTATTACATGTCATCAATGCATCTGATGATGAATGGTGGCAGGCAAGGCGAGTCGTCGGCGATGGTGAAGAAGAAGGGATGGGTATTGTGCCATCGAAACGGAGATGGGAACGCAAAATGCGGGCCAGAGATCGAAGTGTAAAATTCCAAGGCCATGCGAATAATAATACTGTAGATAAGGTAAATCAAAAATGACCAAAAAATTATATATTGCTAATACCTTTTAATTTTAGCAGCAATCAACTTTGGAGCGTAAAAAAAAGAACTATACATTCTCCAGAAAATTCCCATTCATGAAGAGTAAAGACGATAAAAATGAGGATGGCTCAGACCAAGAACGTAAGTATTTATACTAAATTTACAAATATCCTTCGAACTCCCACGTCGTGTCACGACATTTTACAAAACTACAAAGTCGTCATTCAATTTGTTTATTCTACTTAGGTGGACAAAAAAGTTTATTCGCGGAAATGGGTTAGAAAGAAACGTATATATTTTGTTCGTTTGTTATCTACTAGAACATCAATACATCTATGACTTCTTTAAATTAATTTTCGTTCGTTTACCGCCGCTGGGGGCGGCTGTTTGTGTTGGTCAAATTTAGAATAGGTAGTTACTACTGAATGCAAAATATTATCTGTACTGTAGGTGTTCAATTTCTTCAAAACCACATTTTATTATGGGATATTACAATTTTCCTCTTATGTATCTTTGCATTTTTCTGTTTGTACCATTCACCTACCAATTACATGTTCTTTTGCGCTTAATATGCTCTTTTAAATGACATAAATTTTTAGGGTAGTATATTCTCGTGATATTGCTATACTTGAAAATCGATGACGTAGCGACTTAAAAATCGACAATTAAAATTGTTTCCTAAAACACTGTTGCCATCTCCAGTAGAAGCCAGAACTTAAAATTTACATGTGTCTAGATCACGCTTAGTACGCTACGGAATGGTGTCTTGTTTTGATTACGTCATAAAGAAGAAAACAAAAGTAACAATTCTCTTACCGACCAAATAATACAGTGGTTAAAGCTTTGGCGTTTGGATCGGGAGGTACCGGGTTCGAATTCCGATAGGGGCAGGATACAAAGGGAATTTTCATCTACAGAGTACGATCTGTGATGAAATGGAACACATCTATGACCCACTGTCGGAGTACAAAACTCATAGGCCGACCCATCTTCCATGCCGGTGTAGGCTGGCATCGAGCTATGCAATGTGCAGATAGTCCGATAAAAATCGGACCTATAGAGCTGTACGTATGTCTTCAATTTGGCAGATGTCGCGTAAAAAACGATGGAAAAATAAAGCGCGAAAGAGCAGGGAGTGCTTCGGCCCAACAGATGGCATGGACTAAAACAAAAACAAAATATCTCTTAATATTACAGTGTAAGCCTTCTCAGCAAGCATTATCTTAAATCAGTGAATCCAATGAAATCAAAGTTTTTAATATTGAAGACAATTTCATCATAATCACTAACCATGCTATAACTAATTGCAGCGATCTCTGTCATTTGTTTAAAACTATCGTCTCTGGGTTAAAGTATAGAGTTTCGGACACTTGAAATAACCATAGATCGAAATTTTCGTTCTTTTTTTTATTTTGTGAGCACACTTCAAATATTTTTTTTTTCTAAATCTATTTCGCGTTCATCAAAAACTAAGCATAATTTTTTCTTCCACCCAATTTTGCTCGTACTAGAATTCTTTTTGAAAAAAACCATTATAATTTGATAATATATAAATTATATAACATATTAATTATTTGTTTTTGATAACATATATTATTTCATTATTTTATTATTATTATAGTTATAGTGTTATTTTTCGGACGAAAACGCTTCAAGTAGTGTGCACAAATATGTATGTTGGTCCGAAATACATACAAAAATATTTTTTTTTCCCATGATTTTTTTTCGTAACGTACACAATTTTGATCGCAGGCCGGAAAAGGGATATCCATATTAGTACTTCCTTACGGAACGGAAGCGAAAAACTCGGTTTTTTTCTCGTATGGATTTTTTTTCGTTTTACAGTTTTGTTCTTCTGTATATCGATTTTGTCTCAAAATGTGTGAAGCGAAATGAGTGTAACCGGAAAGATATAGTAGTAGAATTTGCGTTTGTGTTTGTTTCGTGCGAATGGCCCATGACACATGAGCATTTTTTCTATTTTGGCAGTTTTTTTCTACCAATGTTTTGTTCTGCTCTCTCTTAAATAAAATTTTAACTAAACTGAGTCAAAAATGTCCTTGAAATATTTTTTATTTCATTTATGTTTGAGTTGTGTGGTAGAACAGAAAATTTGTTTAAGTCGCAATTAAAACTTGTATCATAGGTAAACGGGGAAAGAAACGAAGAAAAATGCCGCATTTTTTTTTTGTACGTGTGGCATGGGCCAATGATTGTTTTACTGCATATGCAAGCCACGTGTCATTCTTTTTTTGTTTATTCATATTAACCTTTTGAGTGCCAACATGATTTCGCCTAGTGTATTGAAGAGCACGATTGCACTTTTTGGCACTCAAAGGGTTAACCATTGTAAACGCCATATTTTTGTGTTGTTTATGTATTTTAGATTTTTTTATAATATACATTTTATTTTTAAAATTTATGAAATTTAAAATAAATTTATCTATAAAATTTTATTTATACATATAAAATTAATTTATGTTAAAAGAAAATATAAAATATATTAGCATGTTAAATAATGATACTCCACAGCTCGGAGCAGACGTAATGTGCTGAGAAAAGGATATAAGCACCATAAAAATTAAACCGATTCGCCCGGATCGCGTTATTTTGGTACTGTTCATCATACAAATGACACAAATACGAACAAAAAAAAAATAGAAATACAAAGACATAATTGTGTATTATACACTGTGTACGTCTTCGATTTTTTTTGCTTCATTCATTTTAAATGAGTAACTCACGAGACAAAATCGATATACTGGTGATATCGGCTATGTCCTCATCAATTTAGTTTTTCAAATCAATGTGAATTTTATGGTTGAAATAGAACAAAAAAACAGATTTGATGAGTTTTATATACACTGTGCAGCAAAACATTAGGAACTCGCAATAATAATGTGTTGTACGCAAAATAAATACATAAATAATTTCACAATATCATTTAAAAAACAAAAGAATTAAAAACTAATTAACACATACAAAACAATAAAAAACAAATGATAACACACAAAAAATAATAAATGCATACACAAACAATTTATAATGCGTGTATTCCACAGTGAAACAATTTTTTTCAGTAAAAAATACTGAGAAACCGAAAAGAACAGAGTATACATATTAAAATTACGTTAGAATGACAAAGAAAACAAATGTTGTTATAAAAAGTATCGAGTTTCATACTTTTTATGGCAACATTTTCTCCAGTAAATTTTACTAACTTTGTTTTTGTTTCTTTCTAACAAGTAAAGGATTTAAATTTTTATCTCGTATTAATTTTACTGAACAAAATTGTTTCACTGTGGAATTCACGCTTAAAGGACACAAAACAATAGGAACAAATGGAAACAATTATTGAAAAAATCTTTAGTTCATGTTTATTGACCACTGGAGCATCACGGATTCCACGTAGAGGAATTTTTTTGAACTATTATAATTACAAATTTTTACAATAAATACATTGTATGCCGCATGCATATAGAAAATAAACAATCAGCAACATTTAAATTTTTGTTTAAATATATTAATTAAAAATGTTATAGGTTTTGTATAATTAGTGATTTTTGGCTTATGTATTATAAAAAAAATGAATTTATGCCTCCTCCTTGATTTTGTCCGCATATCGATCACCACACATGTCATTTTTTGTAGTTAAGTTAGTTTCAATCTGATCCACCAGTGGCGCTTTTCCAACTTTTACAATCGTCAATACAAGTTTAAACTTTTAAGAGTAGTTTATCAGCTACTAATATTAAAAAATTTAATTTTAGTTAAATTGATAATATTGCCGTGTTACCATTATGGCCCCGACGACGTATAATTTAATTTTCAAAAATAAAATTATATTTGGATTATAAAAATGGATTATCACAAAAAGAGTTGTGCGAAAAATATTCAATCGCTAAATCGGGCATTTCGAGGCTGAAGTAAATATAAAACAACAGGAACTGTCGAAACCCAAGCCAAAGATGGCCGCCCTTCCAAGACAACAAGTAACTTAGACTGTAGAATCGTGTACTATTAAAAAAAAACACCCGTTTGAAATTGCGAAAGAAATTATTCTTGAGCTAGATCTAGACGTTTCTCCAGATACGATTCGTCGTCGTCTCTCCGATGCGGGATTGAAATGTTTCAGAGCTGCCAAGAAAGCCTTCATCTTGGTGAAAAATAGAAAATCCAGAATCAAATTTGCTAAAGAGCATAAAGACTGGACCCTTCAACAATGGAACCGAGTTTTGAGTCTGACGAAAGTAAATTCAATTTAAACAGGATCAGACGGTGCTAACACGGTACGTAGAACAATCGGAAAGTGTCTAAATCCTCGATATACAGTAGGAACTGTAAAACATGGTGGAGGCAAGGGTTTGATGGTTTGGGGTTGCTTTTAGGAATTTTCTGGGTTGGGATCATTACATTGCATTAATGGCATTATGGATCAGAGTATATCGAGACATTTTAGATCACCAAATGTTGCCTTTTCTCAAAGAAAATATGCTATTAAAATGGCTGTTTCAGTTGGACAACGATCCGAAACATACCTCCAAGTATGTTAAATCATGGTTATCTACTAAACAAATTGATGTTATGACCTGGGCTGCACAAAGTCCGGACCTAAACCCTATCGAAAATTTGTAGAAGCTGGTCGACGATCAAGTAAGACTGCATGGAACATTTAAAAACAATGATGAAGTTTATAGAAAGCTTCAAAACGCTTGGACTGAAATTTCTGAATAAAAAATTAGGAAGCTCAGAGAGCCAATTCCAGGAAGATATCAGGAGGTTATCAAAAATAATGGTTATGCCATTAGTTACTAATATTCATGTGTATAAACATGAACTAAAGGCTTTTTCAATAATGGTTTCCATTTGCTCCTGTTGTTTTGCGTCCTTTATAAATTGTCTGGGTGTGCATTTATTACTTGTTTCGTGTTATCATTTGTTTTTTATTGTTTTGGATGTGTTAATTAGTTTCTTTTTTTTCCTTTTCTGTTTTTTAAATGACATTGTGAAATTATTTATTTTGCGTATAATGGCCTTATTCCATGGAAATAATCTGCTGTCAGCAAAAAAAAAAAAAAGCGAGAAAAAATATAGATATTACTGGTTGTGTACGAAACAAAACATGTTGTCAGTAAAATTTTACTGAAAGGGGAAGTGTGATAGGGAAGTTTACTGCCATAATGCTGCCATAAAAAATGTAAATTAGAATACTTTTTATGGCAGCATTTTTCACACATCTATCAAAAATGTGTGTAAATATAAGACATTTTTCTCACACTCATATAAAATAAGTTATTCGCCATTTTTATACGCAAATGTCGATTTATTTTTTTTTTTTGGTTGAAATTTATTAACGTTAGTGGTTTTTTGTGGTACATATATTAAAATCCGAATTGTACGAAAATATACAAATTAAATATTTTATGAAATTTTTATGTTATGCCAAAATGTAAAACCATAAAATATTACTATAAAATGAAATAAAAAATATTTCTGTTCTTTGTCACTCTCATGAAATTTAAAAAAAAAAAATTTTTTGCGTATTATCAGCAAAAAAATTGCTGTCAGCAAATTTTATCCATGGAATTAAAGCATAACACATTATTATTGCAAGTTCCTAATGTTTCGCTGCAAAGTGTATGTATAGGAGATATTAAACAGGATTTTATTGTTTATTTGAAATTTAGAAATATCATGTCATACGACTTCACTATAAGAAATTTTATGTATATACATATTTCCGAACTAATAATCGTCACATATTTATTAATGGACGATTAAAGTATATTTCAATTAAATTTAAAAGATGGTTTAATTTATTAATAATTTAACACTCCAATTGACCTTTCTAAAAAAACTATCGTTTCTTTTCGTTTTGGCTCAACAAAAAAACTTTTACGAAAAAATGTACATTTTTTAAAAATAATATACATAAAAAAAATGTTTTTTTATGTCAAATACAACCCATTTTTGATATAACATCAATTTTGTTTTACTGTTTTTTGGCAAATAGGCAATCACATTAAAAATGCTTTTAATAATACGTTTTGTTTGCATTGAAAAATAAAAATATTTTTTGTCAAAGTACACTTGGCCAAAATACTTTTACTTCGATGGATTTATTGTTTATTTTCTATTAATGTACTAAGGTAAAAAGTTAGTGATATTTTTGTCATTTTTATATGTAAAACTTCATTTCACTTTTGCTGCGCTCTAGTCATTACCACTATAGTGAAATATCTGACCAAAAAACGTTATAACAGACAATATGTGCAATACACTACACTGTTAAATAATATTGTACATTTGAATTTTTTTTTTTTGACTTATACACCATTACAATTGATAAAAACCAAAGTAAAAAAAAAAAAAAAATATTGTACACTTTAACAAAACTCAATAGTAGCGGTATTAGAAAACAAAAATTAAAATAATTTAATAATAGCTGTGTTTCTTGACGCTTGGTCTGATCCAGTTCAGGTCATGTTTCATGAAACAACACAAAGACGCTTGCTAGATTTAAAATCAAAATTTGTGATCTAAAATAAAATTTGGATTATATTTTCCATACAAAATTTGAATTGATCCGGATCAATGAGCGTCAAGAAACATGGCAAATAATTTACGGTTTATGCACGATTTATATGTTCCAATTTTTTTTCCCAGTAAAAAATTAAAGGTTAAGTATATTACGATTTTCGTTTGCGAGAGGAGCACGAAACAAATTCCAGTAAAATAAAATTGGATTTTTTTCTTTTTAATTTGAGCAAATGTTGGCATAAAACTTGGAATATTGCCATAAAATATAGTTTCTACGAGTATTTTTATAGCAGTAAAATAAAAAAAATTCAAAAAAGTTTCAAATAAACATCAAGCAGCCATAAACATCATCATTCGTAATTAAATGTTTTAATTTTACTTGCAATTCGATGTTGTTCGTTATCTAATTTAAACTCAAGCTGTTCGAACTGTCAAAATTTATGGGACATACAAAAAAATTATAGCATTGCCTTATTTGTTTATATTACTGACTCTTTTTAACTAGTAACTTTTTTTTTATATGCGTGCAGCTCTATTTTTCAGTAAAAAATTTGTTGGGAAAAAAAATTGGAACATGTAAATCGTGCATTAGTATGGAAAAATTGATTAAAAATCATTGACAAGACAGCGAAGATTTGTCTAAGTAAATCAAAGTATGTCATCGTGTAGTACTGACCCTATTGCATCTTTTGTAAAAGCCAACATAATTATGCGACCCGTCGAAGCATAAATTTTCTATGTTGGAATCAATAGATCGTTGAAATCTAAAATTCTATCATTCTACGACATCTTGCCCAAGCCCAAGGTCTAATTTATAAAATAAACATTTGGCAAAACCAAATTGGGATTTTTTAACATTTCCTTTCGAAAAATCTATTAAACATTTCGTAATAGTCTCCGTATCATGATTGTATGAAATGATTGAAGATTCAGGAGTAATACAAAATTGTGTTGCAGTAATGCTCTGGATGAAATTGCGGTTACTTAACTAGGCTCCTTGTGGCATCCAGATGTATAATTGAACAGCCATACTTAGAAATAAGTTGAAGTTGTGAAGTTCGAATTACCAGTATGAATAATTCTAGAGAAACGAATGAAAGTATTGTACTATATATTTTGAGTATAAGTATTAAGTATATTTAAGTATATTTTGAGAAAAGACATTTCATGAACGCATCCAACAACAATTTCAAAAACATCATATATTGGTACAGATACGTAGATAATCATTTTATAATTCAAAGGATCTAACCGGCAATCAGACAAATTAAACAACACATAAATAGTAGAGAACCCAACATAAAATTCACGTTAGAAACAGAGAAAGACAATAAAATCAACTTCTTAGATCTCACGATAGTCCTCGAAAACTATAAACACGCCTTCAAAATATACAAAAAACCACACCATCCATACCAGCACAAAATATCAGCATATAATCACATGATCAATAGATTAAACAATATACCGATGAACACTGAAGATTACAACGAAGAATTACACACTATCAAGCACATTGCCAACAAAAACGGATATGACACAACATTGATCAATAGAATTAACAACAAATACAAAGCGAAAACACAACTACAAAACATGACAACACTATCAGGAACCGATAGAACCATTTCAAAATACGTGAGCGTAGAATTCAACAAAACAACCCACAAAGCCATACAAAAAACCTTCAATAGAACAAACAGGAAGATAATTTCTAATACGATTTAAAGAACACACCAAACTCATAAACGCAAGAGATCCAAAATCCAACTATGCGCAATACATCAAAACAGAAAAACATCAATTCACAGACTTTGACCACAACCTAACAATATTACATAAAGCCAGAAAAAGACACATACTCAACAGACTTGAAGAAATCGAGATTTACAAATACAAAGACGGCAACGTATAACCCATTGCCGCACACTTTTTAATTGACGACCGTGTTCAGAAACACACTTTTTGTTTTTCTATTGTTTATGACTGCCATATGAAATTGAGCGTCATTTATATGTTTGGAAGTGAAAATTATCACATTTTCTCACAGTTTTCGCATGAAAACTCTCGACGGCTATAGCCGTCATTTGCTCATCACATCATTTTTTCTATATATTTCCGCCGACAGAAACAAATGATGGCTATAGCAACATGAAGAATCGCACAAAAAAACAATTGATATGTTATCTGGAATGTTACATCTTTTTTTTCTTTGATGTATTACTGAATAATTAACAAAATAATGCATTAGTACACTTCGTAAGAATGTGGTTCCTTTTTTTATTAATTAAAATATGCAGGACGGCTATAGCCGTCATTTGCGGGAATGGGTTAAACGACAAATTTAATACCAAAACCAACAAGAATTACGAACTAATTATAGACAACAATAACTACAGTAGGAGGAGCCTAACAAATTAGACCTAAGATTAGTAGATAAGCAGCATAATTTTAAGAAAAGTGTACCAGTTGTAAAAAAGGAACTGAAGATGAAATTTAATTTTCGAAATCGATATTCCTAAAAACAAATAAAAATTGTCACTCTAAGGAAATTTTACAAGTGTTTTTCATTAAAGCAATTTAACTCAATTTTATAAGTGACAAAAGTTAGCAGTAAGGTTAAAAAATGGATTTCAACTATTTAGCACAAATTACTTTTGTCGTACCTGCAGATAAACATCCAGTGCAAAATGTAAAAGAAGATATCTAAATTCTAATAGTAAAAATACCAATATCAATAGGTAAACTGCGCACCGCAAAATAAAATTCAACGACGAAATTTTGATTCTCGTTTTCGCTTGTCATTTTAATATGTAAAACTGCAATTCACTTGAGCTGCGTACAAGGCATTACCAGAATAGGGAATGTGTACAAGGCATTACCAGGAAATAACCAGAATAGGGCCATTGTGCGACTTGAGTTTGAAGAAAGAAAATATCAAACTCAGCTTAAAGTAGTATTTTACTTCATCGTGTTTGTCCGAATTTCACTGTATTATTTATATTTTATATTTTATGTTATAATTTTCAAGTCGTCTTATTGTTGATCTATTTCTTCAATAAATAAATAAAGTTTCCTTACGGTATTACGAACTTCTAAGAGCATTTCATGTGTAGTGTAGTCGTAATGGTCTACCACAGCGCTCATTATCTTCTAACGAGTCCCGATGCCACTTATAAATCATGGTTTTACCACCGAAAGTGTCACCTAAGTGTCACCAGCAGTATACTCGTACTACCATCATTCGTTGACTATTTTGAAAACGGTTTCGTTGTTATGTAACCCCGCATTCTAAATTCAATATTTTTGAAAATTAAATTGCTTAACTTTTGTTACATAAACGCATAAACGTTTTATGGTAAGCTTCAAAAGGAATGACGACAAAGGTAAAACATATTTTTGTGCCTTTCTACCTCATCTACATGATAGTGGGCCTATTTTTTAATTCAACCTGAGCAAACAATATGCGCTGTCAAAAAATATTCTGTTTTTTTTATTCAACCTGAGTAATTTTACTCTGCACACTGTGTTTTTATTTGTGAACTGTGCTTCCACCGCGCATACTCGGTTCTTCAAATTGTACACTGAACAGAATGCCATTGTACGAAGAATATGCAAAGTAAAAAACAAATTATTACTCTATACACACTGGGTCATTTGGCACTGCACAACTTGTGCTCGGTGTATAATACCCAGGGTAACCCTGCTCGCCCGGGCTGAATTAAAAAATAGACCCAGTAGTGTAGTTTCTTATGGTGTACATGTGTACAACGTCAGTCAGTGTAACTACATTGACTAGATTTTAAAATTGTTGAAGTGGCTGAAATTGAAAACTGCAGTATCTGTACAATTTGTATACAAGGGTGAGTGAGTACACGATATTGAAAAAAACTAAAAATGAATTCATGAACAATCTAACTAAACTTATTCAATTTTAATTATTAGTTTTGACATGAAGTCAGGGGCCTTACTATTGAATTCGATGTTAATTTTCCCCGGCTATCGTTTTCCTATAGCAAGCGTGGAAACAAAAGAGAAAAGAATAGTAAAAATTTCATATATTTGTCTTTTTTCTTCTTTTATCTACTATAGGAAAACGATAACCTTCAAAAATGAATGTCGAATTCAATAGTTAGGCCCCAGTTTTTACTTCCGGTCATTTCTATCTACAATTTTTTTTTTTTTTTATTGTTAACTATGTGATCTGTTTTGGGGCTCAAGGCTCACCCTGCTCTTCCGCGGTTATGCTTTTTACGTCCTTACTTTACGCCTTCCGGCCAACTCGAGGACGTACGGCTATAGATTTAAGACAATCTGCACATTGCAAGCTCCATGCCAGCCTATACTGGCATGGAAGATGGGTCAGTCCATGGGTTTTACACTCCGACAGGGGGTCATAGATGTGTTACATTTCACCACAGATCGAAATCTGTTGATGAAATTTCACTGCCCCTATCGGGATTCGAGCCCGGTTCCTCCCGATCCAAACGCCAAAGCTTGTTTTTGTACCCCAAACACCAAATTTGTTGTTGTACCCACAAAAAACCCATAGCACACTGTAGAAATATTTGTTTTCAAATTTTCAAAATATCACACATACATGTATCCCGATTTCGCTACTCGTATAGTTTATAACGATAAACTATACGACTATAAAAATTTGGTATTTGTATGAAAAAATAGTTGCTATTATGTCAATAAATAACTCATGGAGGAATGAAATAATTCTGTCATTTTGAGACGTGCGAAATTTTAAGGTGTCTGGAATAAACTTGAAACACTCCGTTTGTCATTTGAAGTGACTACGATAATAAACATATTACGTATTGTGACAAAGCAGCGACGAAACGAAACGGGTAGCGTAGTCTGGATAAAATTATACCGTTCTAAATTACAGTCCCTGTTCATTGAATTATGAACA
Source organism: Nephrotoma appendiculata (assembly GCA_947310385.1). NCBI lineage: Eukaryota > Metazoa > Arthropoda > Insecta > Diptera > Tipulidae > Nephrotoma > Nephrotoma appendiculata. Next base: position 208,067,080 of record OX371224.1, read on the forward strand.
CTATTAATATAGTGAAATACTCCAGTATTTTATCAAAATATAAATAAAAACAAGATTTTTCTTTTAAATGTTTTAGTTCTTTAAAATTAAATAATTTTGAGTATACATAAATTGGAAAAGAATTAAAATTTGATTAAACTACTTTTAATTTTAATCATAGCTTTTATTCTTTCAGGCATGTTACATATACAACTATTGATCATATTGCGAATTTGATTACTATTTCTCCATATTTTTTCAGTATTTTTTTTAGGGTGGACTCTGTAGGATTGGGAATTTTATGTACGTTGGACTTAAATAAGGCTCAACGATTCTCGATAGGGTTTAAATCCGGAGGATTGCCAGGCCAAGAGAGGGTGTCCATATTTTGGTTAACAAGGACATTCTCTATTAATTTTGCGGTATGGCAAGGAGCTCCATCTTGCATAAAAGTGTAAGAGTATTGGCCTTCAGGTAGCGACCTCATGTAAGAAATAAGACGTCTGTTAACACCTTTTCATATTATTCTTTTCTCATGGCTTTCTCTACGAAGTATATTGCACCAGGTCCATTTCCACTAATGCAGCTCCATATCATTACTGATGGTGGATGTTTTATGCTCCTGACTACACAGTTCTCCCTTAACCTCTCTCCAGGGCTCCTTCTGATGAATTGGTCCGATTCTGTAACGGCCTCTAGTCTGCATTCGTCACTACCTAAATATATTCTATAAATTAAAAAAAAACTTTAATTTCGGATTTCTTTTATTTAATTTTTGAAAATATATAATAAGTCTTCCAGTCGTCTATTGTCTAGTGCTTATGAAGTTTAGCCCAAATAAGCCGTTTTCCGCATTTTTTTTAGTGTGTCTGGGTTTTTTCCTGGACTCCTGCATTTCAAATTATTTTCATATAGCCTTCGTCGCAATGCCATCGCTGATATCTTTATTCCTTCTTCACTAAGGTGGTTTTGTAGCTCGCTCGTCGTTGCTTTGCGCTTTTCTAAGGCGATTGAATAATTGTCCGGTCTGTTGTGGGCGTTGTCTTCCTGATCTCCTTACAGATTCTTCTTTTGGTCTCATAAAATGTACCCCCAGATTGAGGAATCTTTGCCAAATTACTTACTGATGAGCAAGAAACTTTTTCGATTTTTGCGATCTCTCGGTATGAATCGGTTTTTAAGTGGTAGATGATTTTGGTCCGATAGCATGTTTTTTCACTGCTTAGGTCCTTTTTGCGACCCAATTTCGAAAATAAATGCCTCAGTCTAAACTTTCCAAACACATACACTTTAACTTAAACACAAGTTTTTTAACTAAATGATAAAAATCACTTAACGTAGATTATTTCTTACTTTTACTTACAGTCACAAAATTTCTAAAAACACCTTGTCAAACATAAAATGAGAGGATAAACTAAAAGTAAAATGTGCGTGTTATTGATCTTTTCAGTCTTTTTTCAGGTAATAATTTTATTGCGACCTTTTAAGAATATCGTAAAAGCGTCGTGACAACGACGGCAAAAATCGAAATTTTTAGAACGAGAAGACTGTATTTTGAAAATATTACTTACTCTAACCGATTTAATATTCGAACGCTCAGTTATGTCGATTTTCATTGATATTTTCTCACTCCCAAAATGTTACCCTCATTTTTTACGCACATTTTGTTTCAATGGAACAAAAATGTACTACTCTCTAATTTTTACTTTATTATTTATATTTGATTTTTATAATTTCACTAATCAAATTACCAATGCGCCGCATATTTTGACAAATGACAGAAAAAAAATTGGCGAATAGATTTATAATAACAACAAAATCGTATACTCCACCAAAAAACCTAGAGTATAGAAAATTACCCCGGGAGTAACAAAATATTACCCTCGGGGTAATATTTTTTTTCAATGAAACATTTTGACAGCAGTTGGAGTACCATAGGGTACTAGTTTTTCTTCAATGAAAATCGACATTAGATTGTGATCTATTTCGTGACCTTGTTTTTGGAGATTGGCTTCTTTGAAAGTTTACAATAAGAGTTAATTGACTTATTTGAACGACTTTCCAGTAAGTCGATCTACACAAAATAAGGGTTTTTCCGAAATCAATACTTATTTGTGGAGACTTATTTAAATAAGTATGCTCGCGATGTCACTTATTTGAATAAGTACTAAGTACACAGTCTACACAAAAGTTGTTTGGAAATTTATGTTGTGAATCAAGTAGTACATGACCAACGTGCCAGAAAAATATTTATTTTCTTAAGAAACAAAACTATTCTTATTGTTTTAACATTTCCCACCAAATAGGTATGCGAAATCAATTCGAATGGCTGTGCATGCTTGTTTAATATACGGCGGTAAATAAGTATGACATAAGTAGCCGTCTCCGAAGCTACGTCATATTTAACGCCATTTGCACGGTGAAACTACATATTTCATACCTTTAAGTCATTAAACCATTTTGAATTTAAAACCTAAAGGTACCTCCCTTTTGGGTTGTACATGATCTCGTTTGCTTACCCTTTACAATTACTTTAAATCTATTCCCATGCCGTTACCCCCATTTTTACTAATCCAAGCAACGGTTGTTTGATGTTAGTGCCGTTTTTATCGATATCTGCGGCGATATCATGAAAACTGACTGGAAAATTCAATTGTTTTAAATTATTTTAATGAACAGTGGCCCTATTCTGGCTTTCCCTGGGAATAGGGAATTGGGAAAAATATTTTCATAGCATTTTCATCTAAATTGTATTTTTCTGGCCTACTAAGGGAACATGTTTGGTGTTAATATTTTCGAAACAAAGTTAAATGGGAAAATATTTTTCCCTATAAAAATTTTGTGGAACAAAAGTTTCCCAATTCACTTTGTTTTAAAAAATTTTACACTAAACTTATTCCCTTAGTAGGCCAGAAAAATATAATTTTGACCAAAATGGTATGAAAATGTTTTTCCCAATTCCATATTCCCAGAGAAAGCCAGAATAGGGCCACAGGCAGAAAAACGTTCGAAAAATGATCAAAGTTGGCCTCGATATTATTGTATGGAAACATAAATAAACGAAAGTTTAACGGCAAAATTGTATTCGATAACCATTGCATTGTCGACCAATTTTGACGGAAATCTACTACCGGTGAAAATTTAATATCGAAAATCTTCTTGCAGATTACTCACTGCTCTGAAAATATTGGGGAAACTGCATCTAAGCATCACCCCACACCAACTAAGGTTTATTTTAATAAATTTAATCGAATATGTTCGACCGTTAAAATTTCCTGCGCCGACATGTTGTAACTATCACTATTTTCGCTTCGATGCATTTTCGATAGAATAACGGTATTTTGGAAGTTAAAATATGTTTTCTTTCATGTAAATTTTAAAATTTTCATCAAAGTAGCACGGTTTTTTCGTCGAAGCGAAAATAGTGATAGTCACAACATGTCGGCCCAGGTCGTATTTCGCGATTCCACCCCTGATATTTCATAAACAATGCTTCCTAAAACATAAGGTACAGGTATTTAGTTAAAAGTCGGTATGCTAACTTAACATACAAATGCTACAACTCCAATTAGTGTAATCTATTATTTTTATACTCAATTTTACGAGACAGCTCGATTTTGAATGTCAAGCTTTTTAAATTTCCTGTCGTTTATTTTTGAACATCACCGGAATTTGCTGAAGTCATAGATCTTTTGATGATATTTTATTTTATTATTTTATGTTTTTGTGTTATGTTGTTTATTTTAAACTTTTGTTTCTGTTTACCAAAAACCTTTATATATATATTTTAGCCAATGGACATGTCACTGATGAACAAAATACTGAATCTGAACCACAAAGTAAGTTTTTTTACGATTTTGATATTGTTTTATAATGTTAATTTAATTTTTATTTGGTTTTGTTTTTTTATACAAATTAATTTTTTTTAAGTCTTTAAACTAACACTAAATCTACTGAACTATTATTACTTTACTATACTGAACAATTAATATTCTTCTAGAAAACTTTTACTTTATGGTAAATAGATAGGATAGCCTAAAAAGGTACCGACCAAAGAGCACAGTGGTTAAAGGTTTGTGATGAAAATGAACACAACTATACCCCTGTCGGAGTGCAGAACTCATGGGCCGACCCATCTTCCATTTCAGTACTATAGGCTGCCATGGTGCATAGTTCAGATGGTGCTACGTAAATCGAGCCTATAGCCGTACGTACTCGAGTTGGCTACTCCGAGTGCTTCGGCCCCAGAACAGATAGCAATTTTCATAAACAAACAAAAAAAGAATGCATTTTTGACTAATATGATGCGGTTTCTACGTGATGTGCTCTTTTTCGGCAAAAATCGTGACTTCAAAAAAATATAACCCGAAGGAAATATTTAGACGATTGTTGTTGAGCCTGTACGGAAACGATAGTTTTTGATAGAAAGCCTTTTTGACTGGATTGGAATGAAATTTCATTCAAATTTGACCAACCAGAAGTGGTAGCTCCGATCATAACTTTTTCGTTTAATGCAAATATTTCATATGCAGCAATTTACGAACAAAATTAAAAACCAAAAGATTCTAAATTAAATTTTCATTCGAAACAAACATTCGACGTTTTTGGTTTACTGAAATTAAAAAATCAACTGTATTATATCCATGATTTACGCATTCATAACCGTGGTAAAGAAGAGTGTTAATTACAACATATGCACCGCTCCATTTTTTTTTAAATAGCCTGTTTATTAGTTCGTCGTTGTTTCACCCCAGTTTGCTAATAATATTTGTGAATTTATTTATTTTATTAACTAACCAAGAAATTTCTTAAGATGTTTTAATAAAACTGGAATATAATTCAATTGTCAAACATTTTGCAAACTTTATTCTTCGTTTACGCAGAAAAATACGTCCTTTTATCTTTTATAATCCGGGACAGTTAAATTTGACCGGATCCGCTCGAAACGCGATATTTCAAAACGCGATATTTCGAAACGAGATATGACAAAACGAGATATGGTACAAAACGCAATATTTCAAAATGCGATATTTCAAAACGCGATATGGTACAAAACGCGATATGGTTGAAAAAGCGATATTTTAAAACGCGATATTTCAAAATGCGACATGGTACAAAACGCGATATGATACAAAACGCGATATTTCAAAACGCGATATTTCAAAATGCGATATAGTACAAAACGCGATATGGTACAAAATGCAATATTTCAAAACGCGATATTTCAAAACGCGATATGGTGCAAAACGCACCAATATCGCGTTTTGTACTTTATCGCGTTTTGAAATATCGCATTTTGAAATATCGCGTTTTGTACCATATTATCGCGTTTTTACCGTATCGTGTTTTGAAATATCGCGTTTTGATAATTCGTGTTTCAAAATATCGCGTTTAAATGGGACCCAAATTTGACAATCGAAAATAAAATCAAAGAAGATTTTGTTTTGTTCGTCGATTATTTTTTTTTTATATACTAGGTTATTCAGTAAGTTTTTTCGTTCGATAAGAGATAGCGCTATTAGGTTCGTCGTTTTATTTTTCTAAAAATGGTACTACCTAGTACTTTTTTATGAACACGTGTGAAGTTCATGTAGATCTTTCAACTCATTCGTATATTAACAACTGTTCAAAGTTGATAATGAAAAAAATGAATACCGAGCAGTGATAAAATTCTACTGCACCAAAACAATTTCTTGAACGATTGGTTAAAGTGTATAAGGACTCTTCAATTAGAACAGTAGAATTTTATCACTGCATGATATTCAATTTTTTCCATTGTAAAAATTTACTGTGACACGTCAACTTTGAACAGCTGTTAATATACGAATGTTGTCAGGTCTACATGAAAATTAAACTTTACACGTATTCATAAAAAAGTAGTACCATTTTTAGAAAAATAAAACGACGAACCTAATAGCGCTATCTCTTATCGAACGACAAAACATACTGAGCAATCTACTACATACAGCTAATATTTTTTGTAAACTGTTGTTTAACGTGTTATTCATTTCGATTAACATCCAAAAAATCGCGTGCCTCTTTATAAATATGTATCAATCAGTATAATCATTGTTTTTTACTATAATATCTTTTCAGCATTTATGTTATGTTATACGCAAGATGATGCCGGTGCCGAAGGAGGAGGTAAGGTTCATTTTATTCTTATTGTATTGATTTTTTTGTTATAATTTTTAAATATACCTAATTTTAATATTTAATGATTAAATTAAACATTTTTTGATTAAACATTTTTTAATTACAAAATGAAAATAATTTTAAATTTATTTAATTTTTGTTTCTGTTTAAAATTTACTCAAAAAGTAAATATATTTATAATTAAAATAAACAATCTTTATCTAATTAGTCTATTTACGTGCTTTTTGTATAAAAATACTGATAATTTGGAATATATTTATCAGCCATTCATATATAAAAAGACAGTCGATATAAATTTTATTTTTACCCATTTATTTTATTATAATTCCAATTTTTAGTTTCTCAACTTCTAAAAAATAAAATTCATTAAAGAAATTAATAATAGCATTAAAGGTCTTTCGATATACGAATGATGGTACCTTGCTTTCAGATGAAGTTATAAGTCGGAATATTTAACGTAAAATTTATTTTCAAAATATTTAAGGTTAATATTCTGTTTTTTTATATAACAGAGTACTTATATACCATATAATTACAATAACACTATTAGAGGGATTGCTCATACGTTCTTTCGATAGTGAAATGGATCAATAACAACTTACACCTTGTTATTATTGTTTCCTTCGAAAAATAATTTCAATGGAAAATCTGATGATATCACTCAAATCGCTTATCGGGTTTTAACGGAAAGTTATTTCAACATATTTTAATTTTGCATTTCCTAGGTTATAAATGTGTTATTTTAGTGATTTAGCATACACATACAAAATTACGATATTCATGTAAAAAATTATTAATTTTATTAATTATACGTCTCGAAGAAAGGTAATAATCAAAATTTAATTTAACTTACTCTTGGTGCGATTTTTTATACCATTTGCTTTATAGTTATTGTAGTTATATGTTATATAACGGAGGCGAGAAAGGTTTGTTTTGTTCTACAAATAATACGATTTATATAAAATACCATGGGCATAATTTTCAAAAGAAGCAAAGTAGTAATAGTGTGTTATATTTTTCATACTGATTTCGAGCAGTTTATTATAATATGAATAAGTTAGGTTGTCCTAATCCAATACATAGAATATTAGTATTCTGTCAAAAAAGTAAAGGGAATTGGTCAATAAAACATAAAATATTTATTATTCATTCAAATTTATTGTATCTCCTTCAAAGTAACGATTAATGCAATCATCAAAACAGTTTTCAAACGCATTTTCCGGAATCGACTTTAGTTGTCGCCGCGAATGCTCTTTTGTGTCTTCTATCAATTGACAACGGGTGACTCGAAGAGGTTATTTAAGTTTTAGAAAGAGATAGATAACAGCCGGATCCATAACATTTATTTGTTCATTCATCAAAATAACAAATTTTCCTAACTTTTAACACTGTTCTCTCTAACACATCTCATTTTGAACAGCTGAACACGGTGGTTGTTCGGTGATATTTGTTGAGTTTTTGGCCAGAAATTCGTCCACACTGATAGCCTTGTGAGGTTTTTAAACAAATTTGCTCTCGCAAACGCCGCATAACGCCCAGATAATATTTTTTATTTACCGTCTGATCTTCTGGCGAATGCAAAACACCGCGATAAAGGCGAAAACAGTCAACATTATCTTCACTTTTGATCGACTTTGACGTAGTTTTTTCGGTTTCGAAAAATTGGAAGATGCCATTCTGAAGCTTGTTGACTAGTTTGCATGCCAAACTCGTAATCCATGTCTCATCACCGGTTATAATGCATTTATGAATGTGGGGTTGGAATTGACTCGTTCTAGCATGTCGTCAACGACGTTTTCGCGATTGAGTTTTTGAAGAAAATTCAGGTCTTTCAGAACTAGTCGAGCGGCAACACGTTTCATGCCCAAACAATCGTGTGTAATGGTACGAATTTATTCGTGAGATACAGAAAGTTCAGTGGCTATCTCTCTCAAATCTAAATGACACTTTTCCGTCACCATTTCCTTTACTTTATTGATGTCAACTTTCGTTGAAGTCGTTGGTCTGTTCGGCCAGAGCAAAGCAAATCTTTCACCACATCTCGACCGCTTTTAAATTCACTGGACCACACATATGCACGTGTTTTTGATAGAGTCCATTCACCGTAAGTCTTCTGTAATATTTTCAGCGATTCGGCACACGAAATTCCATTTGCAATACAAAATTGTGAGACAAGTTCTTTGTTCGATATTTTTATTCTTTATAAAAATCGCAAAACATACTTGAGATGAACTAACAGAATAGGGCACTGTAAACTAAATGACATCGCGCTCAAACTTCACGTCAAAATACAGGATAGCTGTGCCAAGCTACAAAAAAAATGTTACAATCCCTTTAAGCGGGCTTTTTAAATTATCATTTACCGTCACTTTTTTGACAGAATGTAAATCTATGAAAACAACACAAACAGGGAACGTCTAAAAATTGAAAAAAAACAATGCAAATTTTTGTGGATCTGTTATTCAAATCTACCTAGCCAATTTTAATAAATAAGATTTAAATGAAATTTTTATTATTATTTGTGTGAGAAAATTTATGATTTGTAAAAAATGCGTAAATTGCGTACAACAACTTTTCGAAAAAATATAAAACATAAAACTCCGTTCTCAGATTTTAAAACAAAACTGAGGTACGAGAGTATATCAAAAAGCCTTGCAATATCATATGAAAAAAAGAGTGAGTGAGACAGCAATATTTTTATTTTTCGACATAATCTCCTTTAAGGTTTATATATTTGTCACATCGATCAATTAACTTGCCTAAACCCTCTAAAAAAAAGATTTCTTTTGCTCCATAAAATATTCATTTACAACAGACTGTACTTCATAGTCACTGGAAAATTTCCGGCCCCTTAGTGTTTTTTTCAAATTGGGAAACAAAAAGTAGTCACTGGGTGCCAAGTACTGTACGGTGGATGCGGAATTTCCACGAAGCCGCAGTCCTTTAATGCAGCTTGAGCAATATTAGCCTTGTGCACTGGTGCATTGTCGTGAAGAAGCAAGATTTTTTTCCTAACTTTCCTTGGCCGTTTTTCCCGGATCGCTTTTTTCAATTTTCGCAAAACCTCTGCGTAATATATGCCTGTGATTGTGGTTTTCGGTGGCATATAATCGATTATCAAAATTCCTTCAGCATCCCAAAAAATTGTTGCCAAAACCTTACCAGCAGACGGTTGTGTTTTGAATTTCTTTGGTGGTGGTTCACTACATTTAATCCATTGCATATATTCTTGTTTGGATTCCGGATCCCAGTGATGAAGCCATGTTTCATCGCCTGTTATTATGTTATTCAAGAAATTTTCTGGATCTTCTTTGTACATATCTAAAATCGCCTTTGAAGTTTGAACACGCATTTTTTTTGTTCTGCACTCAACAAACGGGGAACCCATCGCACACTTACTTTCGACATGTGAAGGTTTCCATGTAATATAGTATATGTGGTACCGTATGAAAGAGAAAGTCTCCACGCTAACCGCGGAACAGAAATACGCCTGTCCTCCGATACAATAGATTCGGTCAAAATTACGTTTTCATGGCTAATAGCATCTGCTGGCCGACCCGAGCGGTTGTCGTCTTCTAATGACTCCCGACCATTTTTGAATAATTTAACCCACCTTGTTACTGTGGCATATGATGGTGCAGATTCGCCGTAAACTTTTGATATATAGTTGAATATATAAATTGCCTTTCGTCCATCTTTACAGAAAAATTTAATAACGGCGCGATATTCAATTTCATTCATTTTAAGAAAAATTCAAAGCACGTGTTACTAAATTGACAAAAACAAACGAACTGTAAAATTTACATCGAAATGTTCTAGAAGTTTCATCGCGACAAAAAATGGTTTTGAAAAATATATTGTTGTCTCACTCACTCTTTTTTTTCATATGATATTGCAAGACTTTTTGATATACCCTCGTATTTAATAGAAATGGTCCTATCACGAAAGAAAACCTAGATAACCGAAGTATTTCAAGCTCTACAAAACATGTATTAACCCATAATTAAAAAAATATTTTAATTAAATCAATTTAATGACTTAAGTACTTTTTAATGACTTATTTTAGTTATCTGTTTTGTTATCAATAACGCACCTGAAACTCATTTAATAACCATGTTTTTAGTTTTTGTTTCGTAGATGAGCAGATAATTTGTTGAGATGTTGATTTTAATAAAGCACTCTATAGGTTAAGCTAATAGCTAGCTTTTTTAAAGTATAAGCGATTGCGCTTGTTTACGAAATACAGGGTATTCGGATTTGGAATTCTAGTCCGTTACGTCGTGAATCCTTCTTCATTCCGAGAAAAAAGGATAGGCTTAAGTTTTGATACGCTCGAGTTTTGAAAAAAATTTATTCAGGAAAGCTTGCACACAATTTTTAAATTATAAGTTCCAAAATATTTAACATACAGCAATTAACTTATTATATTTAACTGGTAATTAAATGGCCTTATTTAAAACTAATTGGTTTACTTTATCTCCATCTGTTTGAGATCTATGATGCTTTAAAATCAAAACAATAAAATAATTAATATTTTTTGGAAAATTTAATTATTCTCGAGAAATCGCGCTTATATTTTTTTAACGTTTGACTTGTATTCTCTAAGATAGTCTTTATCGACCTCCAATACATTGATTTAAGCCATTAGCCATTGTAAAATATATCTCATTAACGCAACGCATTTATAATTGTTTTATTATTAATACTGCAAGGCTTTTTTCTGATCAGTAAAACACGGTGCAATAGGTGAATTTTGTTTACTTGCGATATTTGTTGGTATGTAGCAGACAATATTATTTGAAAACAAAAGAAAATATTTTTTTAGATTTTCTACACTTACGTATCAACAAATATTGCATGTAATACTCCAATTCTCATAGTCGAATCACGTCATTTCATGTGCCTATACATTTTCTTATTCTCACAGTCGTATCTTAGGAATGTTGTTACTTCATGTGACATTCTGTCAGCGAATTTGCTTAAGTGACGCGAATATTTTTTAAAAGTAAATAGTATTATTTTTTTAAATAATAGTTTCTAAGTATGTTTTATTTTTGCTTTTAAACTATATAACCCGCGTCATTTGAATCGACTTTCAGAATATCAATGTCCATGTGCGTGACACGACTATTGTCACTTCACATGAGCACGGCTATAACCCGATTACGGGAATTTGACTGATAATTCACATATCGTACTTACTGATCAGAAATAAAAATCGTTGCAATATTAATACTAAAAAAAATTCTTAACACGTTTACTTCCATATGGCCCATCGGTGGGTCACGCTTTACTTTCATTAGGACGCCACGTGTACCACCGGTGGGTCACATGCTTATGAATTTTTTAAGTAAAATAATTGTTCGGCATTTGATTGGCAGAAATATATCTATACCATGGCGCCTCAGTAAAGAAGAACCGCGTTTTTCTAATACATTTTTTTTCTATGGTGGCAGTAAACGTGTTAATTGCATTTCATTAATGAGGTATATCTGAAAAACTATGGCAATAGCATGGAAAAATGTTTTGCAGATTTCAATAAAATATAACAAATTTAAATCAATAAACACAATTTTCGAGAAATATTGTTTTTTTAAACCAATTAAATATTCTAAAATACGGCATAAACAATTATCTATTTATCTGATCTGAGTCTAAGTTTGTTGCTGTATGTTAAACATTTTGGAAATTATAATTTAATAATAAGTTTGTTTAAATATTAATGTTCGAAATTTCTGTTTCGCGTAGTTTTTTACTCATTCATTTTAAAATTATATAATAAGTCGTTTTGAATTTTTATTTCCCAGAAAACAAGTAAAAGCTGCAGCAAGCACATAAGATTTTGGTGTTCAAAAATTCTTCAAACAGACAAAAATGTTAGCTTCTTAACTACGATTTTACAATCACTGTTATATTTACACTATAATAATATTATCTTCATGGTACACAAAAATGATATAATATGTATTCCACTTGTTCACTTCTGGTATCAAATAGGGGATTGGCATAATCTAAATTATAATAATCGCTTGATTGGGTGAATTGGACCAACCCGCAGCGTCACACCCACACGGTCACTTAATCTTAAGGTTCTTCATTTTTCTTTGAGAAGGACATTGAAGGAGTTTGTGTGTGTATTCATCAGAAATTTCAACTAAACAATATCTTTAAGAATTTAGGGATCTGTTACATTATTAGAAAAGCTAAATTAAATTTAAAATAAGAGCTATTTGCTTTGAAAATTTCTTTGATTTCACAACACTTATGAAACATTGGCCGTGATTTTACTCAACATGTTATCAACTGTTGGATAACCTTAAAGCGCCCAATGTATTTGTGATTCATTCATATTCAACTTTCAGCTGCTAATTCTGCGCTACTTTTCGAAATTGCCCATGATATACAATGTGACTTTTTTAATAAATGCCATGCTTTATCTAGAAAATTGTGCAAGATAGAAAAAAATTAATTATTATGAAAATCAGTGTCGTGGGGGCGCTTTGTGGTGATATTGAATTACCTTGAAAGTAAGTAAGTTTGGGAGATATTGACGAAAAATAGTTTTTTTTTAATTAGAGCCTATATTTTTGAGGGCATCTTTTGATTAAGCGGTCAAAAATAAATAAATGTTTGTTCATACAACATTTTTCGGAAAGTGTATGATTTCAGAGATACGAGCAAAAATTGATCTGGGATGGGATGTTCTAACATCACCATTTTTCGATATTTTATCGAAGTCTATGTCTCTTTCTGCTATAATTAATTTGACTTCTGTTTCGTTTATCAATTATTTCTTCTCTATTGCTAGCACAACCTACTAGAATATATTTGAAAACTATCTATTTCACTTATTTTCGTTATAAATTATTTGGTGATAGAGTCGCAGTAGAAACAGTATAAGGCTGGAATTACACTATAAAAGATCTTTGACAAAATTGTTTTATAAAATATTTGTATCATTTTTTTTAAGACCAATTACAATTTTGATCAAATAATTTTTGAAAATTACACTACATAAAAGATTTTATCAAAATTTTCCTCAAACTTCAGTAGAAATGGAACAACGACGAGCAGCGTGTGCAGCAATATTAAGCACTTTTATTATTATGTATATCGTTAGAAAAACAGAAAAAAAGAATCTGGGCTAAACCCTGGGTATCGAGACGGGATTTAAAAGGTGTCCATCAACATTTATTAAAGGAGCTGGAGACCCGAGGACATGACCAGCTACATAAAATATTTAAGGATGGATGACAATTCATTTAATTTTACGACAGGCAACACACTTACGAAATTCAATAAATGTGGAGGACAGAGACTAACGGTCACATTTCGCTTTCTAGCACATTTCATTCGCCTCGTATTATTGAATTAATATTTTTGTGGTTTTTGTCGTCCAATTGTATTTGTTCGCCATTTTGAATAAGCAAATGTCAAAAACAATTTATCAAATTTACCTGCATGAGGCTAAATTTGATAAAAACATTTTATAAAAGTGATAGTTTTATAAAACATGCATATTACACTATCAAAGAAAATTGATATATATATGTTTTGTAAAACACTTTTGTCAAAGTCTTTTATAGTGTAATTCCGGCCTAAAACACATACATATTCTGTTATAAAATAATAATTCGTAATAAATCATCTGTATACTGTTAATTATTCAGGTGCACAAAATGGCACTTAACTAAACTGAAAGCTAGCAGCTCCGTCATTCATTTTATGAAAGCCAAATTTTTCACTGCACATTCCCAGAAAAGAAATTATGCTAAATGGACCTTAGTAATTGAGGAGTTATATTAACCATTTGAGTCCTAAGCAGATGATTTAATGAAGCAAGTACATCAAACAGCTCTTTTAATGTAAATAGTACATGTTACAATAGGTTTGTCTCAATAGATTGCCTTCTCATTCATATGAAATGAATTCCTCTCTCGGTCGCGCTGTTTGAGATTCTTCGACAGTGTTTTTCAATACTCCCTGGGACTCAAACGGTTAAAGTTAGTACATCGTACTTTTATTGTCCTGAGTTATTAAAATACCATTTGTTCTTATTCCAATGTTTTTAGAATTATGTTTGGTTCGGTATAAAAGCCCTACTAAATAAACTACAAAAATTTTTTTATCATGAGTTTCAGTATTGAAGAACGAAAATTAAACTACATCGAGTCGTATATCGAACGAATTTAATTAATGAAAGTTTCTAATTGAATTTTAAAATTAAATGAAATGAAATATTTTAAAAATCGTGTTTAAAATGCTTTTATGAAATTAATATTATTGTATATTGTTTTAGTTAGTAACTATATTATAATCACCATTTTTATATGCTTCTAATTAATTTTATTTCATTATTACACAATATCACTGATAATTATTGTTTATTGATCTCGTTTTGTTTTAAAAATATAAAATAAATATATATCTGGTCTTTAAATAACTTAATAATGTAATTTTAAAAATGCAGTGTCATAGTTTGTTTTTAACTAATTAATCTTATTATTTGTCTTGATTAATTAAAACTAATTAATATTCTTAAATATTAATTTGAAAACACACAGTGTGAATATTTGTTTATTCATTATCATCATTATTTTGTTTTGTATTATGTTTTCCTCCAGTGTAGAAGTTTGTTTGATAATTTAATTTAATTCAATTTTTCATGCACATATTTTGTTTTCAAAGTTTATTTGATTTTTAAATTCAAACAAAAATTATTACCCTGTCATAAGTCCAATCCACTCTCTAGCCTTTCTTAAAGAATATAATAAACATTCAATTTAATTAAGTTTATCATTTTAATATTAAAAACAAATTTTATTCGAATTTATTAATATGACTATTTGTTTTGGTGTATTTGACAAGGCTTTTTCACATGTTAAAGCTATTTAGCAAACTATAATATCTTTAAAGATTAGAAACAATCATTTCAAATAGTCATATAATGAAATACTCATCTTATTCGATATTCTTAGGCACGAATATAGTTTCTATTTTTTTAACTTAATAATTGTTTGTATATAATTTATTGAAACATTAAAATGAAATAATTAAAAACATTAAAATCAAAATTTAGATATCTTAAACTCAAGTTAAAAACTAGTTTTGATAAAATATTATTTTGATGTAATTTTGACTTAAGGGGAGATAATCTACAGAGTGGAGTTACCCGATATGGAGCAGATTACTCTTATCTACCTGGAGAATAATGATGCTGACTATCGTAAGTCATGCAACTAAAAATCATCTCAAAAAGCAAAACAAAATACAAAGATTAATTAAAAAACATTAAAAATTAATTTTATATTAATTATATTTTTTAATTACTCTTCTTCATTTATTTATGTTTTTATGTATAATTAATATTTACTTTTTTGGTTTTTGTGATTTATTTTTAACTTAAACAAATTAAATTAAATGTTTGATTTCACAAGAAACGTACAAATAGTTTTATCGCCAATCGGATTTGTTTATTTTAATTAAATTATATCGAATTTGATTTTTAAATTTTGTCGTAACTTTTGGTTTTTGATTTATTAGTCTTTTGTGTTTCAGAGAAATTTATTTATATTAGATATTGCTGCAACCAATTTACAAATAAATTTTCAGGACGTTTATTTAATTTTGCTCAGAAAAGAACTAATTAATGGAATTAATTAAAAGTGATTTTACTGAACAAAATGACGTCAATTTTTAATTAGAATTTTTGCTCTCTAGTAATTTTTATATTAGAACGTTATGTTTTTTTTAGAAAATGTACTTGACATACTTAACTATTTTGGGAATTTGTGGAATTATATTTGTACGTACTTAACCACATATCCTGATTATTGTTTTGTCGTATTCGTAATATTCACATTGCTTAAAATTAGACTGTAGGTTTTTAGTATACGAATCAGAACCTTATATCAATTTGATTTTTATGAGTTCCCAATTTTTATTTAAGTTTTTACGAATGATTTGAATGTTTCGAAAAAATTCAGATACAATTTAAAGTAAAATTAAAATTTATATTGTAAAAACAACACTTAAGTTTTTCGGCTGACTGATTATTATTTTGCACTTTAATTTAACATATGTCATGGTCGGCACCTTCGTCTATTAATTATATTGTTTTAGTTATATTAATCTGTAATTATTTTAATTTTTATTGGGTAATTCTTCTACTAAATTAAGTATAGATAATTTTGCTATACATACATAATGTACATGCACGGTAATTATTATTGCCTTATGCTTTTGAAATTCAAAGAAACCTGTTTTAAACAGATCGTAATTTCGGTGTATTTCATTGTTGAAGACGAAGGGCTATATAATAGTATAATAGTCTGATTTCTTAATCTGGAATATTTTCTGTAATCCCGGGATTGTCTAACTAGAATTTTAGAATGTCGAGTAATCTACAAAAGCTATGCGTTTTAAGTAACGAAGCTTATTTGACCATCCAATTTAGTTAGTCACTGCGAGTTTTTCGAACTCCACGAGCTCCTCATTCAATAATTGCTTTAGTGCTTGTAACTAAAGCCCCAATAATACCGAAAATTTATTAATCGAAACCATTTCTAGTTATTTGATTTAGGTCTAGTTATGGAGGGACGTTTTTGTTTTAACACTTTTAATTGTTGTAAAATGTATGGATCATTAATCGTAAGGATCGGTAAGGAGTAAGAGATGCCACTTAAATCAATTAACTGATCTTTTAGAAATCGTCTTTATGAAATAAATATCTTGTTTGGCATTAGTGCTAGTTAAAGGTAATTTTTAATACATAATATAATTAAATTTTGTACTGGTGCATTTTTGTTCAATTTATGAATTTTGTTAACTAATTTAGATTTTCTATAGGCAGACGTATTTATTGTACTCGTCGGTTTTTTTAATTGTGCAAGTGTAATGTCCTAGTGAAATATTACGAGTACACAACAAGTTGAAAGTTTTGTTTTGATATGTGGTTTGAAAACTGATTCATAGATGTTGCCAATCTACTGAATGAATATTTTAATTCCAACGATGGCAGTCCATTTTTCATAAGTTCACAAATTTAACAACACACAAAATAAAATTAAAATCTAAAATATCATAAATTGCAACTAATTATTAATATGTAATATCAAAACGGAAGCCTTTTACACATTCAAGTAAAGTTATCCCTCGATAAATTATGTGTTACCACAAACGATATATATGCAGACGAATTATTGCGAAAGAAAGTTTGGTCGAATACTGTGGCTCCACTTTTCATATTACATTATTTTTTGTAATCTAATCGAGGAACCCCATAACCCTGCCATCTATATATACATAGCAGAAACAGCCTAAAAAAACGTTCGTATTTTTTTTTTCGCACCTAAACTACATACACATAGTAATAAAACTTTATGAATGAAGGAAACAATAACAAAACAACACGATGATCATAGTGTCGGCTTATTAAAAACGAGCTCTCTTATTCACGGTTTAGTTGTTTTGTGTGTATGTAGTATGGATATATAAAAAATAAAATATTTATAAAAAATAAAATATGCATGCATATCACAACACACGGGTAGTGAAGCACGTGGAGCTTGGCCATGTGCGCTATACATGTACAGAGAAAAATAGATTTTAAATAAATTTCGTAAAATAGATACATAATTCTTTTTTCTATAATTGCCGTGTTTCTTGACGCTCATTGATCCGGATCAGTTCAAATTTTTTATGGGAAACATGATCCAAATTTTGTTTTAGATCACAAATTTTGATTTTAAAACTAGCAAGCGCCGTTGTGTGGTTTCATGAAACATGAACTGAACTGGATCAGATCAAGCGTCAAGAAACACAGCTAATGTTGCTGCATGTAGTTTTTTGTTTCTATATATATTCGAGTATAGTTGTGTTGTATGTGGATATGTAGTTTAAATTTTTTATGAATTACTCAGACATATTTTATGGCTTTCTGAATTGAAAAAGGCCGAAATTAAAAAGGTAGACTTAAAAAATATGTTTTTATATGAAAAAATGGGACCTTTTTTAAGTCATAATTATAACAAATTTTCTGACTTAACAAAGGTGTTTTACAAAAACAAATTTAATTTAAAAATGACACAAGGAAGGCATATTTTAAGTCATTTTAAAAATACATTTTATAATTCATTTTCAAAATGACTTAAAATAGGCATATTTTATTTTACATTATAAACATAAAATTTACATTTATTTTTGATAGACACAGAAATGTATGCGCTATAAGTGGACTTTTATGCCATTTATAAATATCCATTTTATGCTTCTTATAAATACACTTCTCAAATCATTTTCAAAATAATTTATGATATGCATTAATAAAGTACGGTTTTTTTTATTTAATTTTCATTACAGATTTTAAGTCAATTTTAAAATGAAATAAAAACGCTGGTTTTAAGTCCGGAAAAATACAATTTTTAAGTCAGCCTTTTTTAATTCGGGAAGCTATATTTTATATAGTTTTCACTTTTCGTCCTTCGTTTCCCATTTTATGCGAACCATAATTTACAGGAATATAATGTATTAAAATGTTAACTCGCACAACAACGATTATAAAGTATACGTTATATTATTTATCATAGATCATCGTTTTTTATTTTTAATACAATTTTCATTGAGGATTTTTCTTTTCCACGTAGGTACCTATATTTATTGATTGTTGATAATCAATAGAGTTAAATATGTGTGAAGGCAAATGCGCTTCTATTATGTTTGTAAAAACGTGTAAAAATGAGCAATACATCATAAGGAACTTATGATGTATTGCTCAGCTTGATGCTTTAGTCTGTCTCGGTAATTATATTATTATTTACATATAATTGATAATCAAAAAATGTATGTCAAACACATAGCGATCCTACGGCACGACACGATTCAATTCTGATCTACTGCAAGGAAGGATAAAGGTTTAGTATAGGTTTAATCGAGATTAATAATGATATTGGTCTTCAATAATTGCTTCATTAAATCATCAGTACCTAAGGAAAAAATATATATATTTTGGATGTATCTAGAGATTTCCTGAAATTGAATACTAAAATTAATACTTTTCTTATTAATCATAAAGAGCAACAACATATTCATATTTGAGGCTTGCAATTGACTCCAGCTTTAAATGGAATTTACATATAGATAAATTAAAGAAATGCATTATACTATATATATTTGCGATAAAAATAACGCGAAACAATTTACCCAAACCAATCCTCAGTATGATCTACATATCATCCATATATTCACATATAGTGTATTTAAACCCAATATGGAGTGGGGCACCAGAATATTCGCTAAACTGCATCTTTAACCACTTGAGTGGTTTGCCCGAGCGTGACTCGGACGCGTAATTCGATTGTGTTTTGATTTGCTCGAGTCTTGCTCGCGCAAAGCTTGTATTGAAACAATAATTGTAAAATAAAAATTTTGTATTCAGATTACTTGGTAATTATTTTCTAAAGAAATGTAAAAAAAACCTAACAATTTATGGATACACTTTCTCACAAAAAGCCGTCACTTAAGTGGTTAAGTTCTCATGATTTGTTTATAATAATTAAATAAAAAAGTATTTCTGTAAAATATTAAATATCTGCGTATTGTTCGATGAACTCTGCAGTGAAACAATAAAAAAAACTGTTAGCCTATTTTGAAATAAAACAAAATTATGGCCTATTCATCGAAGAATATAAGTAAAAATTAGTAACATATACTAATTTTTAGTTATACCAGTTCTCCTATACTTAAGTTTTTATCTAAAATAATTGGTGGAATAAAACAATCAGTTACTTTTCATCATAGAAAAATACGTATGGATAATATTTGTTTCTTGTTTTAAACTCGTTTTCGGCTAATTGTTTGATTGGTATTTGCCTTTTTATGCGAAGCTGTTTGCAAAATTTCCTAGAGTTATTTGCAAATGGTAGTAAGCAAAAGTTATTTGACAACATAGTAGGGATTTAGCCGCCTTATTTCTAAGGTACACAATCAATTAAATTTCGGATTAATGAGCAAATGATTAGTTTATTGAAACCAAGCCAGATCCCAGGGCAGCTGAAAGAGGCATATTGCTACTGGATGAGGAATACTAGCATGCCCGGAGGATGAATTTATTTCCTTCCATTTACTGACCAAAACAACGATTGTTTGACTTTGTTGGGATACATTGTCAAATTGTTTCTCTCTGCCATGCCAACCAAACATTGTAGATATTCTAAGTCCGAAGGATTTTACACATTCACTTGAAAGCTAAATTTTTGTTTTATATTAATGCTGTGTGCAATCAACTACGTTGACTAAACTAAATTCAAACTAGAAGTCCCTGAAATTTAAAGACAGATATCACTAAAATAAAATATTTATTCTGTGTAGTTTATTTGTTAATGTACATGTACAGAAATTTTGAAATCATCCGGAGTACACCATAATAAAATTATGACAATTCTATTATAATAAAATGTAATCAAAAAGTAACCACCTAAATTTAATTGCATCAGTCGCGTGCTGAACAATAGCAGAAGCTTCAATATTTGTTTGGTCAAGGCAAATGGCATAAGTTGTTCATTCTAACAACTTTTGAATTCATTAACCACCCACCAAGAATTTTTTCCACATATTAATGTAGTTTCAATTTTCTGAATAATAAATCTTTTTTTGCAGAATACTGCAAAAAAAGATTTATTATTCAGAAAATTGAAACCAATGAAAAGATATACATCTAAATTAACGCCTACTTTCGCAATTTATTATATCGCCGATGAGGAGCAATTAGAATAGAAACGCCTGTTAAGGGGCCAATGTTCCAAATTTCCTAATGCCATTATTGTCTTATTCACTTTCACTAAATTCAATTTACAACTTACAGTCAATGGATACTTTAATTTTTCTTTGCATTTAAAATATTAGTTTTTGTCCGGGTTGAATTAGTTAATACCAATCTTTACGATTATTGCGTTATATTGATTTTATTTTAGTTATTATTTAATAAAATATTAATCTTTCGATTATGTTGTTATTCGAAATAGAAGATAAATAGCTGAGGATGATGATTTATTAATTTATATAGTTATAATAAATGTTGAAAACAATTATGTCGCTAGCAAAAGCTTGCTGTTTTACATTCTATTTCATTGAACTAACAACTCAGTTAATATTGACTATTTAGATGTCTGAAACTGGGTCCATTTCAGAATAATTAACTTATATATAAAAGGGTGAGCGAATGGCCCGCCGTCCACTTGTTTTTGGTTTGGTCGCATACTCTAAAGCATTTCTGCATCATGAGCAATAAATGTTTTTACACACAAACATAATAGAAGCGCATTTGAGCGCTTCACACGTACCTACGTGGAAAAGGAAAAATTCTTAATGAAAATTGTATTAAAAATAAAAAACGATGAGGTGCTGCCACCTGCTGATGACATATCAGATATATCTGAAATTTTTTTTAAATTGGATGTACCTTTGCAAGAAGCTTCAATGCGGTATATTGTGGACTACGTAGCGTTCAAAATTTTGAGTAAAATTAAATGTTCCCGTTGCGAAAACATGTTTATCAAAACTGATGAAATTTTAGAGGCTCCGACAGAATATTTGATTAGCAATAAAAATTATGACGATGAATAAAAGAAGAATCTTAAAGCTCCAACTGATTATTATTTCAAAATTTGCAAAGAACAAATTTATTTATTTTCCCGGATGTTTTCAGAACGTGCAAATATGAAAGATTTGAAGAAGAATATTGTCCAACTTTGTATTGTTAACACCAGCAGGTGTTACAAAGATTTGTATGTCGAACAAAATCCATGCCATGAGCATAACAAGGCAGCCTTAAACTTCATGATTTTAGTTTTAATCAGAAAACACTGTACCTGGTTAGCTGAAAAACACATACAAAAAAAATTAAAAACCGTACGAAATCCTAATTGGCGAATACTATTGCAAAACAAATAATTATATAATGAAATGTATCGCACATGAGTTGTTATTTTATTTTTAAATTTTATTAAAATTTATTTTAATTTTAATAAAACTTTATTATTGATATTTTTATTTTATTTGTTTTATTGTTATTGAATTTGATTAAATAAATTAATTATAACTTAACTAGTAAAATTGCTGGTTTCTTCTTCTTTATCTAGTGGTATACCAAGTGAAATTTATTGTATATGGATGATTTATTGTATACGGAAACGTCCCCATACATATGTTTGATGTATATTTTCTTCTAGGGATTACAAAATTCAAATTTAATGTCATATAACCTCACTCTCTTGAATAACCTCATCGCAATTCTTTTTCAATGCCCTACCTGTTTAACCCTGTGCCTGCCCACCATTAATATTAAAACTTACTGTCGGACGTTCTGTGCATATCGTTCATAATTTTTCTCGTTATCAATTAGCATCAAATCAAAATATGTAGTTGAAATGTATGTACTAAGACTAAATACAAAATATACCAAAGCATATGTTGTTATTATTTCTGTACAAAATTTATAACTGTTTTTACAGTTAGTAAATATAGGTACATTAATTATTTTTATCAGTTAGTAATGTTCTCAGTCTCAAACAAAATTTTGTAATAAAAAATAAAGCAAAGTGTATCATCATCACATATGATGCGCAGGACAGTCAAAGGGTTAACTCATTGTATAGTTAATTGAATATAATAATGGTTGCACGACAAATTCGATATTAAACAAAAAATTATTTAACATAACAATTAAAACTAATTTCAAGTAAAACAACGTGCATACCATGTGTCATTTTTTGTGTGTATGTGTGTCGAACTAACTGCCGATATTATTTTGTTCGATTCATGGTTTTTATTTTTCGTATATAGCTAATACTAATAGTAATTTTTTATCAATTTTCACTTATAAAATTGTTTTTCAGTTTTTTGTGTAGCTGCATACGTAAAAATTGTGATGTTTTCGACTATGTTGATGGTAGTGCCATCTACTAGTAAGTAGATGTCAAATGAATATCAAAATAGCTAATGGGGTTCCTCGATGTAGTTTAAACACAAACTCAATATATCCAGGCGAATTATTGGCGAATGAAGACATGGTTTTATCAAATTGACTGATAAAATTGCGCCAATTGCGGTGAGAAAAATTTAAACTACATCGAGGAACCCCATTAGCTATTTTGATATTCATTTGACATCTACTTACTAGTAGATGGCACTACCATCAACATAGTCAAAAACATCACAATTTTTACGTATGCAGATACACAAAAAACTGAAAAACAATTTTATAAGTGAAAACTGTAAATTATTATTTTTTATTTGTTTTTATTTTCGTTATTCCATTCATTGGTTGTTTTAAATTATATTCATATTGTTTATTTTCATACCTACCACGGATCAATAAGAAAATTTATTGATAAAAAAATTACTATTAGTATTAGCTATATGCTACTTACATATGCTTTGGTATATTTTGTATTTAGTCTTAATACATACATTTCAACTACATATTTTGATTTGATGCTAATTGATAACGAGAAAAATTATGAACGATATGCACAGAACGTCCGACAGTAAGTTTCAATATAAATGGTGGGCAGGCAAAGGGCTAAACAGGTAGGGCATTGAAAAAGAATTGCGATGAGGTTATTCAAGAGAGTGAGGTTATTTGACATTAAATTTGAATTTTGTAATCCCTAGAAGAAAAAGTACATCAAACATACATATGGGGACGTTTCCGTATAAAATAAATCATCCATATACAATAAATTTCACTTGGTATACCACTAGATAAAGAGGAAGAAACCAGCAATTTTACTAGTTAAGTTATAATTAATTTATTTAATCAAATTCAATAACAATAAAACAAATAAAATAAAAATTTCAATAATAAAGTTTTATTAAAATTAAAATAAATTTTAATAAAATTTAAAAATAAAATAACAACCCATGTGCAGTACATTTCATTATATAATTATTTGTTTTGCAATAGTATTCGCCAATTAGGATTTCGTACGGTTTTTAATTTTTTTGTATGTGTTTTTCAGCTAACCAGGTACAGTGTTTTCTGATTAAAACTAAAATCATGAAGTTTAAGGCTGCCTTGTTATGCTCATGGCATGGATTTTGTTCGTCATACAAATCTTTGTAACACCTGCTGGTGTTAACAATACAAAGTTGGACAATATTCTTTTTCAAATCTTTCATATTTGCACGTTCTGAAAACATCCGGGAAAATAAATAAATTTGTTCTTTGCAAATTTTGAAATAATAATCAGTTGGAGCTTTAAGATTCTTCTTTTTTTCATCGTCATAATTTTTATTGCTAATCAAATATTCTGTCGGAGCCTCTAGCTTCTTGCAAAGGTACATCCAAATTAAAATAATTTCAGATATATCTGATATGTCATCAGCAGGTGGCAGCACCTCATAATGCACGATTCCTTTTCGCGTTTCGCTAATAGAAATCCGGTTCATTAAATTTTTAACTGTTAATTCATGAGGTACCCAAACGTCAAGCTTTTTTTTTATCCAGCCATTTTCAAATGGTTTAAACCTGTTTTGTGATCAATATTGAGTTCTTTACCAATGGCATGGCTGCTTATATGCTGGTCTTCTTCAATTTTCTGCATGATTTCATCGAATTTTCCACTGGTTGGTCGACTAGAGCGAGGGGCATCTTTCACATCCATATTTCCAGAATAAAAGCGAGATTTCTTTGCTGCTCATTTTGATAAAGCACCTTCTCCATGCACAATTTGTTCGCAAGCCTGAGCCGCGTTTTTAATTTTGTCGTAATAAAATTGTAAAAGTAAACGAATTTTTTCATTATTTATCTATATGTTTAAAATGTAACTTTTTATTCATTTCACCGATTTTAATGTTTTGTATGTCAAAGTGCAAGTTAAAATGTCACCTTTCAAACGTATACAAGGTTGCCTGATTTACACCAATGTAAATGTATTGAAATGTTAACTCGCACAATTTTCCTTAAAACGAGTTTAAAGTTTTCGTTGTGTTGTTTATCCAAAGATCATCGTTTTTTATTTTTAATACAGTTTTCATTGGGAATTTTTCCTTTTCCACGTAGGTGCGTGTGAAGCGCTCAGGTGCGCTTCTATTATGTTTGTGTGTAAAAACATTTATTGCTCATCATGCAGAAATGCTTTAGAGTATGCGACCAAACGAAAAACAAGTGGACGGCGGGCCATTCGCCCACCCTTTTATATATAAGTTAATTATTCTGAAATGGACCCAGTTTCAGACATCTAAATAATCAATAGTAACTGAGTTTATTTTATAGCCCTTAAACGACCAAAAGGTCGTTTTGTCGTGCATACATACTATGCGATTCATTACTGTTTGTGATAGGAAAAACTTTAGTTCTCATTTCTGTTTGTTTTAATATAAAATTAACAAAATTTTCTTTTTATTATTTTCGCTGCGTCTACTTAAATCAGTTTTACGAATGAAAAGAAAAGAAAAAAATATTTATTAATTTTATATGAAAACAAACAGTACTCGGTACTAATTTTTTTCCTATCACAAACAGTAATGAATCGCATTGTATGTATGCAAGGCAAAACTACCTTTTGGTCGTTTAAGGGCTATAAAATTGTTAATTTTTTAGCTATGATGACGTGCAATATCTCATTTTTTTCGTGTTTCGTTGCTCCCTAACAGTGCCTTCTATCAGTGCACCTAGAATACTACAGGCCACACTGCTTTAAAAATTTTGCTATATGACGTCAATTTATGTCGACAGTTCTCTCTTTGGGTATTTAGGCAGCACTAAAATTAAAAAGATTGTTTTGATTTTTTTTTGTGTTTGCTGTCATATTGATAAGAAAAAAATTGTAAACAAACAACAAGAAAAATATTTTAATAATATGTTTTAATATTTAATAAAAAGCTATTGGTAAAAGTATCAATTCATAATATTATTATAAAATTATGCATTCTAAATTATGTAAAATATGTAAACGCGTATAAAATGTGTACACATTTCGTATAATTTACGAGAAAACATAACCTTACTTTTAGCACTCGTATAATTTTTTTTTTTGTGTTTGTTTTCGTTTTTTCTTTTTATGAACATGACTGCCGTCTACAGTTCAAAGAATAAACTGTAGACATAAATTTAATGACATAGCAAGCAGTGTGGCCTGTAGTATTCTAGGTGCACTGCTTCTATAGTACTGGCCTGTGACAACATTCATTTTTTGCTGATGACGACAACATAAGTCGACAACCAGATGTCAGCATAATTAAATAAAAATAATACACTTTACCTTCTTATTACGACGGCAATAAATTTCACAAACTTAACAAATAAAAATCTGAATTATTATACAATAAATTAATAAATTATGAACAATTTTAGTGTAATTGATTTTCTTAATTAATAAATTGAATTTTTTCGATCCACATTCAAGAAGTTAATGAGAATTTAAAGAAATACACGAAAACGTAATACAAAGTTCTAGTGTATTCCAATACAAAAATATAAATAAAACCGTGAGAGCAGAGAATATTATGTGATCATTTTGTTTCTATTTTGTCATTTCATTTTTGTATTTTATTGTCATTTTCATTTAGTGTCACATAATTAGTCGAAGCCGTACGGTACGATGCATTTTTTTGTATTTTACATGATATCCGTACTTCTTTTCATATTTTTATTGAATCTACGCACCAATTACAACAATTTTGAATTAGATGATATTACAAATCGACTTATGTAGGATAAAAATGAAAAAAAATGCCAAAATCTAAAATAAAAATGTACATGCATTATTAGAAAAATTAAAAAACGAATATCCTTCGGCTTCAACAGTTTGTTCGAAACTAAACAAATTAACAAAATTACAAAACAACTGGAGAGAGAAATAATATTTTTATTGTTTTGTAATTACTAATTTTGTATGACGAAATTTATTTTGGTTTTATGAGAACGAGGCGGAGTCAAAAACTAGAAAAAACTGGAAAACGGAAATAAAAAATGAATAACTTCTACTTCGATGTAATAATTGCAACTAAATATATTTTGTGATGTAATTTTCTTTTTTAAAATTTATTTGCCATCTAGTTGAACCGTCGACTTAGCGTGTCGTCATCAGTTGGTGTAAGCGCCAGTAGTTTAGAAGGCATTGTCCCTAACAACAAATAGTAAAATTTAGACAAACATGATAGGCGCTATTTTAAAAATTAGCCGGAACTCACGAGTTATAATTTTTTTGAAAGAAACAGCCCGAAAACTATTTTTCTACTACGCCAACCACTTTTTTTATCATTTCATTAAAAATACCAGTGGTGTGAAACGTTATTGTAACGTAACGCAAAACCGCAATTTAATTTTCGTATCGTAACGAAAAACCGAAACGGAAAATTTATTTTAACTGTAACGAAAAAAGTAACAAAAACCCGAATTATTTTTAAAGTTATTAAGTTACATATTTATTATTGTATTATATTGGCTCTATCTTTTCTTGAAAAAAAAAAATTATTTCAACACAGACTTAAAAAATATTTTTAATATATGTATATGTGTTATTTATTATTTATTTTATAAACCAACAATACAATACTGAATTGATTTTGAATAAATTTTATTTGTTCAATAACATTAATATTGATTATAATTTATTTCCCAGTAATGATTTATGAGAGAGATAACCAAATTGTAACTGTATCCGAAACGTAACAGCAACGTAACGGAAAACGTATTTTTAAAATACTCAAAAATACTTAGAAAATATTAAGCCGGCGTTACTTGAACGAGCTGAAGTGAAAGGGAGGAAAAAATGTTGCTAAGGGTCGTTTCAGTGCTTTTTTGGCAAAAAACGAATTTGCGCGACTCCTAAACGTGGTCCGATTGACCTGAAATTTTGCATGAGGTCGTTTCTAATAGAAACGAATATTTTTAGCCCTGAGCTCGATAGAAAAAAGAGACAAGATTTACTCCATATAAAAATGGGTCGCCCTAATATACACTGCTCGTCAAAAAAACCCGGACACTACATTTTTTCAGTAAATATTTGTGTTAACGGTAACTATTCGCATTATTCGCGTTATGGTTGTACGAAATAATATAATGTGCGCCAAAAGACACTAACGGATCAAGTTTTGGTTTAATAAAAGTAACCACAGGATCAAAACATTTGAAATAACAAAATCACCGAAAAACGGATATTGATATATCTTCATATTTATTTAAATAAAAACCAACAATCAATCTAAGTGGTCGGTACTCTAGTATCGAGTATTTTCCGCCACGAGCTCTGATCACATCTAGCATTCTTTTTGGCATACTGTACACAAGGTTTGCAACGTACTCCTGAGGTATCATTTCCCATTCTTCCTGCAGAGCTGATTGAAGATGATCCAAAGTTTCTGGAACGACTTCCCTTTGCCTTAAACGACGCCCTAGCATATCTCACATGTGCTCAATTGGATTCAGGCCTGGACTGCGAGCGGGCCAAACAATTCGATCAATTCCCACCTCATCCAAATAATTGTTGACCACGTTTTCAACGTGGGGCCTGATGTTATCATGCATTAGTTTAAATTGCTGTCCAATAAATGGGGCGTATGGAACCACAAATTCTTCTTGACATTCCACGATATACCTTTGGACAGTTATAGTGCCGCCTCGTAGAAATACAAGGACCGTACGGGCGTCTATAGAAATGCCTGCCCACACCATTAGTGAGCGGCCATGAAATGGGACTCTTGGGGATATGGCACATTGTAAATATCGCTCTCCGGATCTCCGCCTTACTCTTTCCCGTCCATCCGGTGTTCGCAGACTGACCCTGATTCATCAGTGAACAACATGGACTTCCAGTCGTCCGTAGTCCAACTGACGTGGTTACGAGCAAAAGTCAAACGGTTTCTTCGATGAGCTGGGAGAAGTTCTGGTCCTGTAGCAGCCCTCCTGGACTGCAATCCATGTTCATTTAATCTTTGCGATGCTGTGCTAAGTGAAATATTGACACCACGTACCTGTGCCAATCGACCAGCGACGATTCTAGCTGTTTGGAAACGATCTCGCAGTACCATTGATACCATAAACCGATCGTCCCGCTCGTTTGTTGCTCTTTTACGACATGATCCAACCGTTTGCTCATACTGACCAGTTTCACGATATCGTTTAACAGCGTCTTGAACTGTACTTCGATGGTAATTTAGGTGGGCAGCAATATAACGCACGCTACGGCCATCCTCACTCAAAGCGATTACTTTTGCAATATTTTCTGGTTTCATAATTATAATATTTGCTAATAATAATAACTAAGCACTGTTAACGTTAACTGTAATAATAATATTAACAATAAATGCTACTTTAAATGTTTCAAAACAATTGAAACGTAACAATCGAAATGTTGAATATTTTTCATTTATTACACTTTGTTGCTGTGATTGGATTTTAAGTTAAAAAAAATACGGTTTCTGTTACACCTATTTTTCGGTTATGTACTATTTAATATGACAGTGCCTTTAAAATAGCGTATTTGCTCTAGAAATTGAAGATTTACGAAGAAATTCAAGTGTCCGGGTTTTTTTTTTGACGAGCAGTGTATATATATATTAACATTATATTCACATATATACATGAATATATTTTGCTCGGAGAAATTACCAACAAAGTAGTCACAAAACAAGCTTTGACCGAGCAAGACTCGGGCAAATCAAAATACGATCGAACTACGTGCCCGAGTCACGCTCGGGCAAATCACTCAAGTGGTTAAGTGCTTTTAAATGTACATAATTCTGTTTCAATGTATTGCAATTGTGATCAGCTTTTTAATTACAATTTAAATTATCATCATGAGTTTATAAAATCTGTTGTTATTCGTTTTTATTAATAAATCTTGCTGTGGCCCTATTTTGGTAATTCCCTGGGAATAGGGAATAATTTCTTTTTGTAGCAGCTATTCCCCAGACATTTTTCCCAATTCCCCGTTTTCCAAAAGTTAATTCTGCGATTGGGGAATAAATATACGGGAAAATAATTTAATTATTTGCGGTCGACACGCGATCCTAAAAACACAAGAAAACAAAAGCCTAAAAATATTTTTAAAAAAATTGGATATTGATATTTCCAATTAATATTACCAGTTTTCAGTATAAATTTACAGCCATAATATTGCTATAAGTATAAAATACAACAAATTTCCCAGTTAATTCTTTCCTAAAATAGGTATGGAATAATAAACGTCAAAACTGCTATAATGGGGAATAATTTTTTCCCAAAAACAATTTTCCCCAAAAGCCAGAATACACTTTTGGGGAAAAGGGAATAAAACTACTACAAAATTTAAAATTTCCATTCCCCGGGAATTACCAGAATAGGGCCACTGGTGTTGATAAATTTTAAATAAATACTTTATTGACAGAAAAGTATTACACCATTTGTTTTGCTTATATATTAAAAAAATATCGAAAATAAAATTAAAAGTATAAATTTTTATTTATTAATTTTAAAAATGATAGATTAATGATAAATTACGCCTGTTTGAGGCTTAACGAATTTGAGCACTTCCAAATCATTCTCGGTCATATTTAAACAGCCCTATTATAGTGGTGAACATCGGCACTCACCGAACTGTAACTTTATTTGGTGTGGTGGACAGAATTTAGGGTGTTCAGTTGCCCAAAACGGATAATTTTACTATTTATACATACACACTGACTGACATCATCAATAAATTCAAAATTTAACGCCGAAAAATTATAGTGGAAAGTTGTTGGGTTTGTAGCGGTATTTTTTAAATATTTAAGCTACATAAAAATACTAGGTGTATGACTTAATTTTTACAGATTTTTTTGGCAAATTAATTCGTTTTTATTGACCTTGCGCTATCTCTCAGGTAACATACGAATTCCGTCGCGAAAGAAACTTGCAGGCTTCAACGCGATAAGGTCACCGACGAATTTACGCACATCGTACAGCGTTTTGAACTGTTTATCCACTAAGGCGTGCTAGAGTGACCGGAACCAAAGGTATGAAGCCAAGTCTGGTGAATATGCCACATGCGGCCACGAACGCCTGTAACAGGAACCGCGATGGTCACATGAACGATGTTGTATTCCATACTTATAAAAAATTAAATTTCCAACATATATTACGTGTTTTTTTTAGTATAAAAAACTAACAGCTGGGACACCCTTTACAACTAGTACATACATTCAAATGGAAATCTCTCTCTGTCCAGCACATTATAGGAAAAGATATCGATGTATAAATAAATTTTTGGAATTATGTGGCTATTCGCAATTTTCAACAAAGTAGCTGACATCTGGTGAACAAGACTTGAATCGCAGTTTGCTATGAAGCAAGGGGGATCAAAACTGTTGTAACAATCTATTTGACAATTCTCGTCTCCACTGTAGACGAAGAAACCAACGCTATCTACATTCGATGAAAATCGCCAATAATGAAATTAAAAAAAATGAAAATGAAACTTCTCTGATTTGTTGATTGTTAATTATTATAGTTTAATCACATGCATTGTGCAAATTATCACATTACTAACAATACTGTTTCATCACTAAAACCACTGCACTTACACTGAACCATCACTGTGCGTTTCCATTTGATATTGCTTTGCAATTATTTGCAATCGGTTTCTTCCATAGCATACATTCAAAATAATTCCGTGTCGATATATACATTTTTATACACATACATAAAAAAATTACAAAGCGATGTGCAATCAAAAGCAGTCGGGCATACAACATTTTGCATGTACAAAACGAAATCGAAAATGTCCCAATATTATAAAGGGAAATTTTCAACCCTGCAATAAACACAACAACAAACATTACTGTGTTATGTCAAAATGTCTTGCTAATAAATGGCCGTAGATTGATTTGAATAATAAACGTCTTTGTTTTTCAATTATTGTTTGTTATTTAATATAAAAAATTGTTTTAATTGGATTAAATTGTTGCTCCCAGAATAAAATGAATATATTTAATAGCGAAGCTCGTCGCGTAGTTGCTTTTCTTTCAATCTTAATGTTGCTGCCAATATTTAGAAATTGTATTGTGGTTATTAACCAAAAATTTATTGTACATTAGTTTTGTTTATGTTGTTAATACGAGATTTATTTTAGAAAACGTCAATAGTGAAGCGTATCGTGTAGTTGGTTTTTCTTTGTAATTGTTAATTTTGCTGGCATTATTTAGAATTTTTATTCAATCCGTAGTCTAAAAGTCTCTTGTAAATTAGTTTTATTTATGTTGTTATTAAGACATTTGTGTTGGAAAACGTCAAAATTATTCAATTACAAATGAAAATAACCCACAAATACAACTAAATGATACAAAAATTTTCCTTTGCAAATATTTGCAATCATGTTAAATGGAAACCAATAGTCCGTGGTTGTTTTTGGACACAAAACTAAATTGGAAATAAATTGCCCGGCCAATGTTGATATGAAAATATTTTTCCCAAAAATTTACATCAATTTTTTTTATTCTTAGTAGTCCAGAAAACTAGAAATGTATATAAAAAAGTCATGTAAATTATTACTCCAATTCACTGTTCTCACGATTGGTTTTCATTTGAATGCATTGTAAATAATTTCAAAACGAAATTTTTGATTCATTTAGTTGTATATGTGTGTTATTTTCATTTGTATATGTGACGTTTTCCAAAACAAATCTTTGTCTAAAAACATAAATAAACATAAATACAACTAATTTACAAGAGATCTTTGGTTAATCGCCACAACACAATTTAGAAATAACGGCAGCAAAACTAAAATCTAAAAAGAAAAAGCAACTACGCGATAAGCTTCGCTATTAAAACTATTCATTATATTCTGGGAGCAACAATTTAAACCAATTAAAAGAATTTTCTATAATAAGATAATAGTTGAAAAATAGAGATGTTTACTATTAAAATCCTACGGCTATTTATTAGCACAACATGTTGACATTATTTACAAAATAATGTTTGCTCTCAAAATAAACAAGTTGCTTTGTTTATTGCAAAACAAAAAAAATGGCTGTTATTTTTGCTGTATTTTATGCAGGGTTGAAAATTTCCCTTTATTATATTGGAACATTTTCGATTTCGTTTTGTACATGCAAAATGTTGTATGCCCGACTGCTTTTGATTGCACATCGCTTTGTAATTTTTTTATGTATGTGTATAAAAATGTATGTCGTAACAGATAGTCTGTTTGCCACACCATTTGTTTAACTAGTACATTTTCATTTAAACCGAATTAATATTGTTACGTTTAGGTTTTCAAGATACCGGTAGTTAAAAATAAAGGTACTGTTTTTTTATCTGTAACGGATTTATTTAGCCGTCAGCCCGTCATTTATTAAGATTTTTAAGAAGAATTTATACAAATATAGTTTATATTCTCAATAGATACAAAATAAAAAAACTGAAAATATAGGATAGGTTTTATTTAAAATCCTTATTGTTGTCAGTTTCTAAATGAGAATCAAATCCTTGGGATGAAATTCGCAAAATGATACAGTTTAAAAACATCTAATTTAACAGGTCCCATTTAATTAGAATTTTTTTGGCTTTTCCATTTAAATTGAATAGTATTTATGCTATTTCCCAAACGAATACTTATTTATGGAACCTAACTTATTCAAATAAGTAAGCTAGTGAGGTGACTTATTTTCTGTCCTTTTCTAGCCGAAAAATTTAAATTGGGTGTCAATTGTTTGTTGTTATTTATATCAATTTATGACTTTTAGGATTTGGTTGGATTTATTTCTAGATAACGAATGGATCTTTGTGGATTAAAATCAAAATTAAGATAAAAAAATGAGTATCATAAAGATACGTAATGATGCATGTCTTACACAAATGCATTGAGGTCAGCTACAGAACTAGCAAGATCACAGGCGTATTAATATATTCTATCTTTACCAAACAATTAATACTAATTAGACAGACATAAAATATATATTTACATAAAATATATATTTTCCTATTAACTGGGGTCCATTCGAACTTCTTTGATTGTCTAAACGAAAATTGAAATATAAAAAATCCAGCCGAATCGTACCTAAAAATCATATAAACATTTTTGTAGATTTAAACATTATTTCTAAGTTTTTCTTTTTTAAATTGTCGCTAATCCTTTTAATTCCACAAATATAATTGTTAATTTATTAAAATAAATAATTAAATTAATGTAAACGAAAATATTATGCCTCGAAGAATTTTGCGATGAAAACAATCAATGTTTTCATGTCGCATGTTCAAAATAAGTATACAAACTCAATTAGAATGGGCTTACTTACTTATTCAAGATGGCGTCAAATAAGTCAATAAGTCTGAAATAAGTATCCGTTTGGAAAACAGCCTTAGTTACCCTTTGTCCTTTTGTTCCTGTTGATTTTTTGAACTCTTAATGCGAAATTCTTTGGATTTTGTGAAACGAGTTACCCGATTTATGTGTAAAAGAACATAAAAAGATTACCCGACATTCGTTGTAGTGTTCATTGAAAAAAATTGTTTATTATTTTGAAAATTTTGACATTCCAAAATTCTGTTCGTTTGGATTATAAATTTAAATGCAAATACTTTCATTAACATTATTTCATTTTATTTTGGAAACGCAAAATCACAAATTAGACAATAAAAATAAACACATAGAATAAAAATTTAAATGGTGCGGCGTCTATATAATTATGTTTTGACATTATAATGTTATTATTATTTTTATTATTAATATGTGGCGTACTTTTTTTTTATAAAATCCGACAAAATATCGCGATTTTTTAAAGTTACACTGGGTAACTTTTCCGGGTAAGATTTTTTCTGCTAACGAACGTGTAATGTCAAAATTTTACCCTGACAGCTCAACCCGTGTAAGTTTTTTTTTACCCTGAATCCGGGTAATTTTTTGTTGCCTGACAGTTGCAAAGAATTTCGCATTTAATAAACTTTAAATTTATTTAAAACAAAAATAGACATTTAAGGTTATTCTGAATGATAGCCATAGTTTGTTATCATCAGGTGTTCCGATAATAATAGATGTTTCACTAAATCAATTTCATTTATTAGTTTATTGACAGAAAATAGTGAAAATATTTATTTGCATTGAGATTTTTATAAAATTTGAAAAAAATTCAGCAGTTAACGAAGCAGAATTTAATTAGTTCAGCTAACTTCTTCAATTAAATATTTTTATGACATCGGCCAGTAATTTAAAATAATAGAGGTTGTTATATTATATATTAATATATAATATAACTAACTTTACTAATAATAATCAAAATAATTTGGGTAACCAAGGCTAAGATATTGATTTGTTATTGAATGATTTATTGTCGATACATATTATGCTAAATTTTTTTGACATAGGTAATTACTTATAAAATTTACTCGTTATCAAAATACAAATACACTAAAAACTTTATTATTAAAATGCATTTTTGTTTGAATGGTTTTTTTCACCTAATTGAGGCTCTGTGTAAATTTGTCAAAAATAAATATGTAGTTATAAAGAAAAATCATATAAACATTAACAAAGAACAAAACCCCATAAATATTTAAACACCAAAGAAATTATCACCGGTTTTCTGTTTTCGCCTTTAAAATATTTTTAACATATTTGCGCAGAACCTTCAGTTATAATAGGAATAATACAACTATTTTGTGTGATTTATATTTTTATAGGAATGCGTATAACTTTTAAATAAATATTACTATTAGCAATTTAATACTTATTAGTAAATTAAGATGCTAACATTGTTCTAGTGAAATGTTAATTAATACTTTAATAAAACCTTAATTTATTTTTTTAATTAAAATTCAATACATTTTAATTTCTTTAATAAAAATTAGAATTTTTAAAGTTACAACGGTTAATAAAATAATTATGTAACTTTTATAATTTTTCAGCCTCAGAAGAAAATGTATTGTCCTATGAACCAGTTGGTCGAATTCAGATCACCTATACAAGACCCGTTATTATATTAGGCCCATTAAAAGATCGAATTAATGATGACTTAATAACAGAGTATCCGGAGAAATTTGGTTCCTGTGTGCCACGTAAGTATTGTTATATTTCTTAAAGAGCATTTTGTGTATAAAATTATAATTAAAAATTTAAGACCAAGACATCAAGTTTTAGCAATTACCTAGATAATTAATATTAGGTGTTCGTAACTTTTCATTGTGGAAAATTTGAAACGGTTATTCTTAAAATCGCTTATTTCTTTACCATATTAAATTAAATTCGCGGGTTAACTATATCTAAGAAACAATGTTTGAAACTGTCTGATGAAAAATATCGAAATAAAAGGTACGTGAAAAAATATATTTTGAAACCAGATAGCTATCAAGCCTTGTAAATATTGGGATTAAATAGTTTAAAAGTAAGTTTAATATAAACTCTAAGAATTTGGTTACCGTTAGGCAAAATGCATCTCGCGGCGCGTATGTCTTCAAAAGCAGATTTGGTTTGACTAACATGCTGGGAATTTCTTCTCAAGTTTGCAACATCACAGACAATAAAATCGTGTTGCGAATCGCCAACATTTTGATAGATGCCAACGCGCCTTCCTCACTTCCTTCGCGCTTAATACTAGGTCGTTTGTATCGCGTTATGCGATTGAAATTTTAGAAAGCCGAGTAAACTCATTTCGTAATAGAACATCGTTTCATTTTCTCCTCTACCCATAAGAAGGATGACGCTCATCAGTAGGTGCAATATGAAGGTGGATTGTCGACGAGCAAGCTGTTTTTTGTGGAAAATGGTTTCTTTTAACATGAATCGATTTATTTCGATTGAGGGGAACTGTTCAGGATCTACAATAGATAGGAAGCGTTGTTCTGCTAATTCATTTTGCATTTACAGCCAGACAGTTTTCTTCGTGTTTTGGTACCGACGCCGTTAGGAAAAAAAAAGCCGAATCCTTAGAACTTTATTTTGATTATCCAAATCATCGTGTGCCAATTTGACTACTGCCCCATTGGTTAATCCATCAGCAACGTCGATGTTTGTAATTATCATGTAGGGTTTATCTACAACGAAAATAATTTCGTATGATAACCCTCCTGTGTCAATCGTGCTGAATCTGTGAAGCTTCTCTAGCGATCATTTCGTTTTCGCGATCAGCTCCACATCTGAGTATTTCGTCATCAGCAACAGAATCCGATGTTTCATCAGAAGAATTCAAGTTTCTCAAATTATACACACCGACTGAATGGTTATCATTGAATAATCGGTTTCCATTAGGACAGCGTTCCTCGGCTTCCGTCTCTGAGCAGAATCTCGATTCAATCAGTTGCAACTCTTGTTCATCCAATCGATCTCCATTGCCAACTTTTAATTAGTAATGATGAAAATTCAGCATTCTCTTGCCACATAACTTCGGTCAGTTAATAAAAAACATTTCCCTTCCATAACTGCTGACAATCGGTTCGCTGTATTTTTTTTTGCTTACAAATGGGAGTGGCTCTAACCGGTGGCAAATGCCTCACCAAAAGCGGCATCATAATTTCCCGTTATTTCTTTCAGTCTTAAATCTACGCGTTCTAACATTTCCGCTCCAATCATGCTGACTTCATCGATGTGTATCATCTTGACATACCTGAATAAAAATCTATATAAACCCTTGACCTCGTTCGATAATGGCGTTTAGAAACTCGAAAGTGTGATCTTAAATGCAGTATGAACAGTCGTGCCTCCTATAGCAACTGCGGCTTTCTCTGTAGATGCACATGCAAAATAGGCATTACAATAACCATCCATACTGTGAATCGATTACAAATTGCCATGATGAGTTTGATAAAAAAAGTCTTCCCATATCCAGCAGGACCAGTCAACAGTTGTAACAGGATAGGGCTTTTTGAGACTAACAACCATATAATATGTTGTACCAGGTCAAATTGCTTTGGGTTGTTTGCCTTTCTTATGAGTTCAGGAAACTCTGGAGCCTCCATCAACTGTCTTTGCTAGCTCCGAGCTTATTCATCGTCGCTACTATTACGCCATCGTTGATTCATTATAAACTACTGTGGTGGGATGTTCAAACATCACATTTTGCGATATTTTATCGAGGTCTACGTCTCTTTCAGCTAGAATTAATTTGACCGCTGTTTCGTTTATCAATTATTTCTTCTATATTGCTATCAGAACCTACTAGAATAGATTTCGTTCTACAATCGAAAAAAAATTATTTGGTGATAGAAACAGTAGAAACATAACAATGTTGCAATCTAGCAGGCTGGTAAATGATATAAAAATTGAAACAGAGATAAACTTTATTCTACAGAAACGAGAAATAAACTTCAATAAATTATCGAAACATGGTGATGCTAGAACATCCCAGCCCTGTAAAATTAATTTAAAAAACTCGAAACTAAGGATACTTCAAAAAAAAATTGCGCGAATATGTTGCGCGAAGGGGCAACATAACGACTTCACTTTTTATAAACACTCGATTTCGCTCCCCATTTAAAGCTCGATTTATATGATCCGTTCCTTTCAGTTCCTTCATTTTTCGTATCAGACAAAAAAAGACATTGTTACATGTTTTTTCATTGGAGTATTTATATTATCCGTTCCGTACTTGCAGGAACTGAACGGAACGGATAATATAAATACTCCTATGAAAATACATGTAACAATGTTTTTGTTTTTGTCTGATACGAAAAATGAAGGAACTGAAAGGAACGGATAATATAAATCGAGCTTAATTTGTGTAGCGCAGGTTATATTTGAAAATCGATTCTAAGGAGTAAACTAAAATAATATAGAGTTAGGGAAAAAGGTCGTGGCCTTTTTTTGGGTGACATTGAAACAAAGAATTTTCTTATTTCAAATGACGTTTATTAAACCAAATATGTTCCATTTTGATCGATGACCTTCTGCCATTTTTCTGGTAAAGCCATGCTCCCATCACCGTAGAACTCTGTGGTGTAGAGGTGAAAAATCGAGACAACTTATTTTAGCAGGTTTTTTTTTAATTTAATGTATAACCATTAAATACTTAATAAACACATTTTTATGTTTGTTTTAACACTTGTTTTTTATTTCGCAAAATTATTTTGAATATTTTCAAAAGGTTTAAAAAATCACTCGATCGATTTCGACTTGTTAGGTCATCATCGCAGGAGTATCTACTGATTTGTATAAATAAAAATTTTGTTATATAGTAGAAAAAAGCAAAAAATTAATAAAAGAAGGAGGGACAAAAGATAAGCAATAAAAATTAATCTACGGATGGCGCAGGTAGGCGATTGATCATCGGCTGAGTAACAAAATTCAAGGTATATTGAAGTATGTATATTTAATTACCCGACGTATTAGTCAAATTATTGCGTACGTCAGAATAGAAATAAAAAACAAGTGGTTAATAAAAATTGTTTATTAAGTATAAGTGTATTTCGCCAAGTGCCTACGGCGTAAAAAGTATACCCATTAACATGGTTTTGCATGGACCGGAACAAATAATAATAATAATAATCTAGTCCGATGGTGCAAGGTCAGGACTATATGGTGGTTGTATAAAAACTTCCCAGCAAACCTCTCTCAGTTTCTGCCGGGTCATCAATGATGTGTGTGGTCTAGCATTATGATGATGGAACACAACGCCTTTCTGCTCTGGTCAATTCTGTACGTTTTAACTGAATTACTTGTCTTAAACGCGTTAGTTGCTGACAGTAAAGATTAAAATCAATCGTTTGGCCCGGTGGTAGCACCTCATAATGCACGATTCCTTTCCAATCTCACCAAACACAGAATTACCTTTCTTGGCATCAATCATGGCTTTGATACCGCTTGGAAAGCTTCACCTCGTTTTTTACATGATCTTTTTCCCACAACATTGTCGTATCTTATCCACTTTTCATCACCAGTAACCATTCGCTTTAAAAATGGCTCGATTTCGTTCCGTTTCAGCAGCGTTTCGTAGATAGAGTAGATAGGTCCATTACATGCTTAACTGTTAATTAATGGGGAACTCACATTTCAAACTTTTTTTTGTATCTAGCCATTTTCAAATGGTTTTAAACTGTTTTGTGATCAATATTTGATTCTATACCAATTGCATGGCTACTTATAACGGGTGATTTTTTAAGAGCTTGAGAACTTTTTTTTAAAAAAAAACGCATAAAATTTGCAAAATCTCATCGGTTCTTTATTTGAAACGTTAGATTGGTCCATGACATTTACTTTTTGAAGATAATTTCATTTAAATGTTGACCGCGGCTGCGTCTTAGGTGGTCCATTCGGAAAGTCCAATTTTGGGCAACTTTTTCGAGCATTTCGGCCGGAATAGCCCGAATTTCTTCGGAAATGTTGTCTTCCAAAACTGGAATAGTTGCTGGCTTATTTCTGTAGACTTTAGACTTGACGTAGCCCCACAAAAAATAGTCTAAAGGCGTCAAATCGCATGATCTTGGTGGCCAACTTACCGGGCCATTTTTTGAGATGAATTGTTCTCCGAAGTTTTCCCTCAAAATGGCCATAGAATCGCGAGCTGTGTGGCATGTAGCCATCTTGTTGAAACCACATGTCAACTAAGTTCAGTTCTTCCATTTTTGGCAACAAAAAGTTTGTTAGCATCGAACGATAGCGATCGCCATTCACCGTAACGTTGCGTCCAACAGCATCTTTGAAAAAATACGGTCCAATGATTCCACCAGCGTACAAACCACACCAAACAGTGCATTTTTCGGGATGCATGGGCAGTTCTTGAACGGCTTCTGGTTGCTCTTCACTCCAAATGCGGCAATTTTGCTTATTTACGTAGCCATTCAACCAGAAATGAGCCTCATCGCTGAACAAAATTTGTCGATAAAAAAGCGGATTTTCTGCCAACTTTTCTAGGGCCCATTCACTGAAAATTCGACGTTGTGGCAGATCGTTCGGCTTCAGTTCTTGCAGGAGCTGTATTTTATACGGTTTTACACCAAGATCTTTGCGTAAAATCTTCCATGTCGTCGAATAACACAAACCCAATTGCTGCGAACGGCGACGAATCGACATTTCACGGTCTTCAGCAACACTCTCAGAAACAGACGCAATATTCTCTTCTGTACGCACTGTACGCATTCGTGTGGTTGGTTTAATGTCCAATAAAGTAAACTGAGTGCGAAACTTGGTCACAATCGCATTAATTGTTTGCTCACTTGGTCGATTATGTAGACCATAAATCGGACGTAAATCGCGAAACACTTTTCGAACCGAACACTGATTTTTGTAATATAATTCAATTATTTGCAAGCGTTGCTCGTTAGTAAGTCTATTCATTATGAAATGTCAAAGCATACTGAGCATCTTTCTCTTTGACACCTTGTCTGAAATCCCGCGTGATCTGTCAAATACTAATGCATGAAAATCCTAACCACAAAAAAATCACCCTTTATGTCGGTCTTCTTCAATTTTCTGCATGATTTTATTGACTTTTTCCAGTGGTTGGTCGACCAGAGCGAGGTGCATCTTTGACATCCATATTTCCAGAACGAAAGCGCGTGAACCATTTATTTACTGCTGATTTTGATAAAGCATCTTCTCCATAAACAGCACAAATTTTTTCGCAAGCCTGAGCCGCGTTTTTACCTTTGTCGTAATAAAATTGTAAAATATGTATATCGAATTTTTTCATTATTTATCTGCATGTTTAAAATGTTATAACTTTTTATTCACTTCAACGATTTTAATGTTTTGTATTAAGTAATTGTAGTTAAAATGTCACCTTTCCAATTGCCCGATACGATCAATGGGTACTGAGATAAATGAATGTAAAGCCATCTACCGGGAGGCCGCGAACTTTTCCCTACCTATTAATTCGTTTAGGAAGCAATTTTTCATATTTTAAGTATGAAAAATTAATTCTAAATAAATAGAGTAAAATAAAATAACATTGAAGAAGCCAACACGCTATATGAGTTGCTGTTTTATAAAAAAAAAAAAAAAAAACACTGCGAACATAGCTTCCATAAAGGAAACTGAGATCCTTTTTTTGTATAGGACACTGTCTTTGTTTTTTTTTGTGTTTCTTGCATTACCGATTGTATTACGGTAGGTAAGGAATAAGAAAATAATAAGGAATAAATAAATAAAATAAAAAGCTGTTTTAAAATTCACAAAACAGAAAATTATTAGTATTTTAGGTATAAGTATTATAGGATATTAATACGTTTTACTATATCACAGTTAAACAATCTTATACTCTGCAGATAATAAATCAATTGGAAGTAAATGTTTCCTTCCTATCACCCAGTTAAAAATAAAGCACACCTTCAAATATAAAGTAGTACCTTCAAAATTTTGCAAAAAAGTTATGAAAAACCGTTAGTTAGAATTTTATCCTCTTCGAGTATTTGCTCTATATAATTGC
This sequence comes from Nephrotoma appendiculata, assembly GCA_947310385.1. NCBI lineage: Eukaryota > Metazoa > Arthropoda > Insecta > Diptera > Tipulidae > Nephrotoma > Nephrotoma appendiculata. Next base: position 208,109,524 of record OX371224.1, read on the forward strand.
TTCAAATAATTAACTTGGACTAATAAAGTGTTTATTTCCTATTTTAAGATACCACAAGACCGAAACGAGACTATGAAGTTGACGGGCGAGACTACCATTTTGTGGCATCTCGTGAGCAAATGGAACGAGATATCCAAAATCATCTTTTTATAGAAGCAGGTCAATACAATGACAATCTTTACGGTACATCTGTAGCTAGTGTACGAGAAGTAGCTGAGAAGGGTAAACATTGTATTCTTGATGTATCCGGGAACGCAATAAAACGACTTCAAGTTGCTCAATTATATCCAATTGCAATATTTATCAAACCAAAATCTATCGATTCAATTATGTAAGTTATTATCATTTATTTTTAAGTTCTTTCGGTATTAAAGTTTTCTTATCTCAGGGAAATGAATAGAAGAATGACTGAAGAACAAGCTAAAAAAACTTATGAAAGAGCGTTAAAAATGGAACAAGAGTTTGGCGAATACTTTACAGGTAACTATAAAACTAACTAATTAAATAATTTTCGATGGTTGATATTATATATTGCACTTTTATCGATTTTATAAATTTTATTTTAAATAAATGAGAGTTTGTTCTTTTTTGTGATAATTTATATTACTTTATTAATTTTACAATAAATACTAGTTTCGAGTATTTGGTATGACTTGGATTTACAAATTGTCCTTTATATACATATTGGTAAATTTCGTTATGCGGCATCTTGTCATTTAACAAATATGGACTGTTCTTATATTTGTATATTTCATACTCCTCTATTCTTTCTATTTTGTCTTCTTTTTTCATTCTGTGTACTATCTCTAAATTACTGTCGTATATCGTACATGTGTGTTGTTTTTGAATCAAATGCTCTGCATTGTGTTGTGGTCACCAGATTATTGATGTGTTCTTTAAACCATTTTAGTTTATATATGCCTGTATCTTTTATGTTGAATCCTCTTTTGTTGTTGATGCACTTTTTATTTTATTCGTTATTCTGTACGCTGCTGTTTAGTTAAGCTGAAATTAAAAACGTCGACTTAAAAAATACGTTTTTATATGAAAAAATGGGACCTTTTTTAAGTCATATTTTTAACAAATTTGCTTACTTAACAAAGGTGTTTTACAAAAACAAATTTAATTTCAAAATGACACAATAAAGGCATATTTTATGACGTTTACAAATATATTTCTTAATTCAATTTCATAATGACTTAAAAAAGGCATATTTTATTTCACATTATAAACATAAAATTTACATTTGTTTTTAATACACTTTCATTAATTAAAATATAAAATATAAATAAGTGGGTTAACCTAATTTATTGGTACCGATACGTGGATGATATCATATCACTAGAAAGGTTTGCTAGAAAAACCAACCAATACATAAAAATGAAATATAACACAACGACAGCAAACATAATACACAACGCCCTCAAAAAACACAACTAAAGTGTACATATCAACGACCAAAATACAAAGCCGCGTCAACAACAAAATAGAATCAACATAAAAGATATAGGCATATATAAACTAAACTATACCGATTGCGAGGCGTTCTACATCGGACAAACAGGAGAAGTTTTATTACACGGTTTAACACGTTCACGACCAGGTGATGCTGTAGCCTGGAACGGCCACAAACCAGGTGAGAAATTTGCACGAAATGAGCTAATTGCAGGCTAATGGTAGAATAAATGTTTTATTTATGTGTTTTGTGGGGTTTGTGACATTATTAATATTATGACGAATATACCTTTTATATAAAACAAAATTTCTTTGTATAAACCGCAGGACGCACATATGCGTCCTATGGTCGTCAACGTTTTAAACAACACACCAAGGATGTCGAAAAAACAACACAATCAAAATACGCTGAGCATTTGATTCAACAACAACACACTAACACATCTGCGACAGTAATTTAGAGATACTACACAGAATGAAAAAGGAGACAGAAGGGATAGAATAGAGAAGTACGAAATTTACAAATATAAGAAAAGTAGATATTTGTTGAACGACAAGATCTCGCATAACGAAATTTACCAATAAATAAAGGACAATTTGTGAATCCAAAATTAGAATAGTTAAAGTTGACAAAAAGCGAATGCTCGAAACTGGTACTTATTGTAAAATTAATAAAATAATATAAATTATCACAAAAAGAAAAGAACAAACTCTCATTTATTTAAAATAAAAAATAATTAGATAATGTTTGTTAATATGTACTGTTTTTTTATTTGTAGCCGTTGTTCAAGGGGATACAATCGAAGATATTTACACTTTTGTTAAAAAAGTAATTTGGGCTCAATCAGGTCCAGCTATCTGGGTGGCTTCACGCGATCCTCTATGACTATCAGCTACGACAACGTGGACACTGCCGCCTCGAGTTCGCGCTAGACCAGTTTCAAGGGCGGCTTACGCCCATTAATTATATAATAAAAACTGAAGAAATATAAATAGGTTTTATTGTTATGAAAATATCTTTCGGCATTTACAAAAGAATTAAAAAACAAAATTATTCTGTGAGAATGTGCGAAAAAATTTTCATGGTAAAATCACCTCTTTATAATCGGTTTTTTCTATGTTTTCTTCTTTATTTTAATGATTTAAATAATTTTTATTTTCTATGACCAAAATATATTCTAATTAAATTAAAAAAAAATTAAAATGTTTGCAACCATGAATATATTGATTGAAACGATTTTTTTCCGTTTTTCGTAACATTTTTTCTCTTTCTATTTATTCAATAATTAAAACAAAACCTAATTACCTAACTAAAACAAACCAAAAATGGTTTTAAATTATATTTTACTTGTTTGTGTGTATGTTTATTTTAATTATTATTTTAAATTAATTAAATATATATTTTTAAATGTTGATTGTTAATAAAAAAAAAATATTTTAAAATAAACAAAAATTATATAAAAATTATTTATTTTAAAAATTCTAATACTATAAATTAAAATTTATTATTTTGTGTTTTGTTTTTAAATTGAAATTAAAATTAATAATCGATAGAATCTCGAAAATTCGATGAGCTAATCAGTTTAAAAATAAAAATCTATTTTTAATCTCGAAATATTTTCTGTTGTCTTATTTATTATGTTATGACGATATTTTCTTTTCGAACACATTTAATTATAATTGAAATAAACAAAAAAAAACATTGGTTAGAAAATTTATAGATTTGAATGTTTCAAATTTCATATTTATATTTTGTAGATTAAAAATATATAAGATATTAATATTTTTAAATAATTTGTTTCGCTCTTGTAGCCAAATTTTGATAATATACATTTTAAAAAGTTATTAATTGAAACAAGTAATCTATTTGCATTATATTAGGTCCTGCACTTACTTTAGATATTAAAAATTTTTAATTTGTATTAAATAGTTTTATACCACGTGTACACTAACCAAATTTCAATAGTTTTATGAATAAGAATAATGCTAATTTGCAGAAAAAACCATTTATTATCTGTTATGTTACATACTGTAAACGTTTTGTAAATTTTGTTAAGAGATGTGTAGATCAAATTGATCTTTACATAAAAATAATCATAAACAAATTAAAAATTTATTTCATTAGTTGTGTGAGTAGTCAATGATTTAATAATAGAAATTTCACATAGCAAAAGTTTTTAAGAGTTAACTAACAAACGGACAATTTACTTTTCAGTGCCGCCGGTCACAAGCATGTTAAAATATCAAATAAAAATGGATAATAAATTAAAATATGCCATTTTCAAGCAAAATTAACACTATTTTAGACGAAATCAATGATTATTCAAATCAAATAGAACGACTTTAATTCAATTACCTATATATAATTTCAACTCAAACTTACTGATTTCTCCAATCAAATAAATAATTAATTAAAAAACAAAAATAATTGATGTTAAGTTAAAATTTGAGGAGTTTTATTTGATTTTTTATAACACTTAACTATATTGTTATGAGAAATAAAACATGCATTAGAGGTAAGTTTTGAACATATGTATAACATTGTTTTTCTGAATTTAATATAGCGAAAAATGGTTCATATGCGTTTATTCCACAGCTAAACTAGCAATGCTAAACGCAAAATTTGAGCACAGAACTCATGGGCTGACCCACCTTCCGTACCAATACTAGAGACTACAATGAAGCAATGCAATCCACAGGTTGTTTGTCGTAAGTCGGGCCAATAGCCCTATGCCCTCGATTTGGCTACTGCAGAAAGTACGACGTGAAAACGAATCACGAAACACGAGAGAGTACTTCTCGTAACCAAACTAATGTAAAATAACAATTATAGCATCGATATAAGCGCGACATTATCAAAGCTCAGCGAACTAAATTTTTCTAGCAATGCCAATTTAGCTGTAGAATAAACGCAGCAATAGTCGACCTATTTAACGGTAGTTCTTGAAACTCGAATTTGATTTATGTAAACTTTAATTTTTTTTTTAGATTTCTGTAAATCAAACTGAAATTGAATTGCTACTGGGAAGTGTGCCACTTAGGACGAACAATTTTTTTTAGTATGGTAAATTTAGAAACTAGCAAAGCTATATTTAAAACTGACCTAATATTTTTTCCTCAAAATAATGCATCTCTAGGAATAAATCGTTATTTTTGAATATTTTCATTTCAAATAAACAATTACGCCTTCATAAACAAGTTTTGACAGTGTGTATATTTCAACAAAAAAAGTTAGTTAAGATAAAGTCACCACTGTAATTATAAATATTCATATTAAAAAGTTATGTTTTGCTATAAAAAATTCATTGGCCTGTGCAATGTCTGTGCTGGTTATATTTGTATATAGATATACCCCATTTACATGCGACCAACATTTTTCTTTTGCAAAATGAAAGAGATATAACATTGACTTTTTGCACATGAGAGACAAGAAAAGAAATATATCCCAATAAAATTTTACAGAAGATTTTTGAGCCACTACACCGCCAAAACCACTACAAAATGTTGCCATAAAATATATTCGATCCGAGTATTTGTATCGCAGCAATTTTAAAATTAACAAAACAAAATTATTTTGTATTTATAAATATTGAGGATTCATAATAAAAACAGACGCCATAGATAAAAATTTAAATTTCGCATTCGAATTCATTTAAAATAAATTAATGATGATCGTTGCTCGGTCGGACAAGTTAGAAAAAAATCAGAAAAACGATGCGCCAGAACAGAAGAGTGTGACAGGAAGTTTCGATCTGATAAGATTAATGATTTGTAATAATTAGCCAACTCATCAGGCCATGGCGACTGAAGTAGTGTGCATTATTAATCTCTGGGTCAAATTGTCCTAATTCGCTGAAAAAATGGGGAAAATTATTGTTATTAACTCCATATTTAGCGTAATCCAATCTCACCTATACATATTTCTATAAGTGCCTTATGGGTTTTTAATCAAAACCTTTGATATTTTGACTAAAAGAGAGAAGAAAAGCTATAATTAATAATCTATTTTCGTTTTTTGATATTACTAAGGCTGCAATCAATACTTATCTATCGTATTCTTGTTCTTGTCTGTTAGCTTCCACAACATGGATGACCCAAACTTCCGATCATTCTTCCAAAAATAATTGTTTCTCCTCGGTGGTAGTTCTATGGAGATCAATTACCGCTCGTTTGGTTCTTACATTTGTGACGCAAAGTCTCAGTTGCACCTCTAAATTATATTACTTTAGGGCCGATAGCTCAATATTCAACACGAAACTATTCGATCTCATATCGACCATTACTACTTCGTGTTATAGACTATTATCGCAGATTCTTATACCTCTATTATGCTTCTCACATTTAAGTCGCTCAGTGACTGCAAGTCACCGAAATCAAATTTTGGTATTATGATTCTCACCGTGAGAGGGCGGTGAGTGAGAGTAATGTCAAAATTGCTCACATAAAATTTTCAAGTGACTCCATAGTAATTTTTTTTTATTTGTTGTCAAGTACAAACCAAAATATACGCATGAAATTTTTTTATTTATTTATTTTTTATCAATTTATATTTTATATTGTATATAATAATTAAAAATTGTTTATTAAAAAACTATTATGAAATAAATAGCATAATAATAGCATCTTCTTACCTAAATAGAATAAATACAATTCTTTAGTCCATATTTCCAACTTTAACCCATTATTTAGTTCCATGACTTGCAAATTTGTTAATTAACACATAACGTTCGGCTGTTTTGCGTGTCTCCGAATTCCGAATCTCGACAATATGAGGCCATCATTGATTGCTCTCGCCATGTAATGGGCGACAGATATAAATTTTTTATGTGCATACTAGTCACTTGATATCTGATTCTGCCACGTGTAACAATTTATTACACCAGGCGGTCACCAAATATTTGATCGAATAAGATTTTATAAGCCATTTTGAGTCCACTTCTTCAAAATTGGCTCGAACGAAATTGTAATATAAATAACAATTTTCCACATGTAACAACTTATGACGCCGGACTGTATATTTATCAATTTGGGCTTTTAAAGTATCTACAGGTATAATAAATCGTTTTTGTATTCGGTGAAATTATTGGCAACAAATGTGATTATAATACAATTTTAGTAAAAAATTATATTTTACCACTTGTAACAATTGATAACAAGAGACGGCCAGCAGATATTGGGTTGAATCAGTGCATAGTACTTGCCTGTGACAACATTAATTTTTTGCTGATGATGTCAATGTAATGCACGGTTTACACGAGAAAATTGTTTTCTTCTGCAAATTTTTGCAGGTAAATAAGAAAGAATTCGCTATATAAAAATATTCAATGTGCCAGAAAGAAATAAACATATATAGTAATGGCGTAATTTTTTTTATAGGATCATTATTAATTTACTTTCAATGAATTCAAATGCGAAATTTACATTTTTATCTATGGCGTCTGTTTTTATTATGAATCCTCAACATTTATAAATGCGAAATAATTTTTTTTCTTGTTGATTTTAAAAATGTTGCCATAAAAATACCCGGGTCGAATATATTTTATGGCAACATTTTCATTTTTATGGTCATTTTTGCTCAAAAATTCTTCTGCAAAATTTTGTTGGGATATATTGCTTTTCTTGTCTCTCATGTGCAAAAAGTCAATGTTATATCTTATTCATTTTGCAGAAGAAAAATGTTGGGCTTGTGTAAACCGGGCATAAGTCGACAACTAGACGGCAGCATAGTAAAAATAATACACCTTGCCTCCTTATTACGACAGCAATATATTTCACAAACTTAAGCACGATTTATGCACGATTTACATGTTCCAATTTTTTTTCCCAGTAAAAAATGAAGGGTTAAGTATATTACGATTTTCGTTTGCGAGAGGAGCACGAAACAAATTCCAGTAAAATAAAATTGGATTTTTTCTTTTTAATTTGAGCAGATGTTGGCATAAAACTGGGAATGTTGCCATAAAATATAGTTTCTACGAGTATTTTTATAGCAGTAAAATAAAAAAAATTCAACAAAGTTTCAAATAAACATCAAGCAGCCATAAACATCATTCAAACAAAACGAGCAAACATGAACGGTAATTAAATATTTTATTTTTACTTGCAATTCGATGTTGTTCGTTATCTAATTTAAACGCAAGCTGTTCGAACTGTCAAAATTTATGGGACATACAGAAAAATTATAGCATTGCCTTATTTGTTTATATTGCTGACTCTTTTTAAGTAGTAACTTTTTTTTTATATGCGTGCAGCTCTATTTTTCAGTAAAAAATTTGTTGGGAAAAAAAATTGGAACATGTAAATCGTGCATTACATGTTCCAATTTTTTTCCCAACAAATTTTTTACTGAAAAATAAAGCTGCACGCATGTAAAAAAAAGTTACTACTTAAAAAGAGTCAGCAATATAAATAAATAAGGCAATGCTATAATTTTTTTGTATGTCCCGTAAATTTTGACAGTTTGAACAGCTTGCGTTTAAATTAGATAACGAACAACATCGAATTGCAAGTAAAAATAAAATATTTAATTAACGCCCATGTTTGCTCGTTTTGTTTGAATGATGTTTATGGTTGCTTGATGTTTATTTAAAACTTTTTTGAATTTTTTTTATTTTACTGATATAAAAATACTCGAAGAAACTATATTTTATGGCAACATACCCAGTTTTATGCCAACATTTGCTCGAATTAAAAAGAAAAAAATCCAATTTTATTTTATTGGAATTTGTTTCGTGCTCCTCTTGCAAACGAAAATCGTAATATACTTAACCTTTCATTTTTTACTGGGAAAAAAAATTGGAACATGTACATCGTGCAGTAGCATGTATTCATAGCATACATATAGCCTATAAATATTATTGCGAGTCTCCAATTGCCATTTGATCGAAATTTTCTAGGATAACTAGATAGCAATAGTAGGTGGAGAATCCATGTAACGGATCACTCACCATACAATGGTATGTATTTGAAATGTCAAAACTACAAAATTAAAATATTCCTTACTTTAACCCCCGCTACATTTAGATCCCTTTTCCGCTCAGATTTTTTTTTTGCTTTAATTTAAGCCCACCACACCATACACAAATGTGTATATAAACATAAAACAACCATAGTTTGTAATGGCGTTTTGTTTTTTTTATGATTCTCTTTCGTACACTATTTTAACGTACACAATTGTGATCGTGGGCTGGAAAATGGATATATTTAATGGTTCTAACTTGCAATGCATATTCCGTAATGCACATGTAGTAAAGTAAAAAACGTTATATGTATATGGTTTTTTTATATAAATTTATTTTCGAGCAAAAACAAAACAAAATTTTCGAGAAAATGGAAAAATCATAATTGTGTAATTTTTACATTAGTACACGTGGTACACGAGACCAATTTCATTATTTGTCGTTGTTGTTTTTATTTTGTTTTTGTGCCACAGTTTTCGTTTTACATACAATATATCCCTTTTCCGGACCGCGATCACAATTGTGCTGATGAAAATCGTGTACTAAAGAAAATCATGAAAAAAACCAAACGCTATAAAAAACTATGATTTTTTACATACACATTTGTGTATAGTGGACTTAAATTGAAGCAATAAAAAATTGTATGGTAGGAAAAAGGATATACCTACCGAACGAAACGAAAAATCGTCCGGCATGTGGTTTTTTGAAAATTCGTGGAGTTATAACCAAAAAGAAGGTGTCTCAACTTTTTGGTACGTGCACTCACTTCTTATTATTATAAATTCTTTGGTATAATTTTAAGATTATTTTAATTAATAACTCAAATCCTCCGAAATTCAGTTATTATAGTTTTCCGCACAAAATAGTGGTAATTTGTGAATTTGATTTGAAAATTATTATTTTTTCATCTGATCTGATGTGAACAATTATTATTATCAATTTGGAAAATATATTGACATGAAAATGGTATATTTTAGTTTGCGTTTTTAAGATAATGGTGTTTCGGTACTTTATTCTATTTGTAAAAGTGCTATATACATTTATAATCAATCAGGCGTAATCTTAACTTTTCGTCTAATTAAATGCCCACATCCTAAAACAAAAAATGGATTGGTTTGTGCATGTAGTGAGATTTTAACAATACTTAAAACCAATTAAGGAATCCAAGTCGGTTCTACTCGACTTCGTGTAGTTGGGCAATTACTCACCCCAGAGACACCCGAAACCGTCGGGCAGTGCCGCAAACAACCGAAACCGACAACCCTCCTACACATCTGAACGAAAATGGAAAAAACATAAACGTATGTACTAGGGAATCCAATTACCCGACTACGGAATCCAATTACTCGAATTTTAGCTACCCGACTTTCGGTTTCGTTTTTTTACCATTACCCCACCGATTTCTACAAACATACGTTTATGTTTTTTCCATTTTCGTTAAAATGCATAGGAGGGTTGTCGGTTTCGGTTGTTTGCGGCATTGCCCAAAGTTTTCGGGTGTCTCTGGGGGGAAAGTAATTGCCCAACTACACGAAGTCGGGTAGAGCCGAGTTGGATTCCCTAAAACCAATTAAATTAATTAATATTGTTATCTTTATTACGAATTATATAAAAACCTCCTTTCACAAAAAATTAAATTAAATGTGCCTTTTAAATAAATAAATAATTATGACACCTAAAAAATATTAATTATTATTTATTACATAATGCTTTCTCTTCAGATTTAAAGGAACAAACTGCGTAAAATTATAGAAAATATACAGCTTATCTTAATCAAATTTATATACAAATAAAGCAAGTTTTACGATTAATCTTTCACGATGGCGTTAAAACAGAATTATTTAATTATATCGAGTTTAACAAATTAAAAGTTTGGTGATGAATGTTCAATTTGGTAGGGTGCTTCTGGTATAAAAAACGTAGAATCATTTTCTTCTTTCATTAATAATAATAATATAATATGTGCGTGTGATTTTTATTTTTGAACTACTTCGGTGGGATGTTGTAACATAACTTTTTTCGATACTATCGAAATTTACATCTCTTTCATCACAAATTAAATTTTTTTTTTCCATTTTTCAATTACGTTGCTTCTATTGCGACTCTACCTATTCGAATAAATGTTATGTCGTTCTACTCTTATTATATCACCTTACTTATTTTAAGAGTGATACCAAAAACCATTTAAATAAGACGTCCTATATTTAACAATAGTCAAAAGAAAATACGTGGGTACGTATTTTTAGTCATTGGGTATTAGTCTGCAATATAGTTGAACGCTGAAAAATAACCAAATAAACGCATATAATTTAAATTCTGACAAAAGTAAAATGGTAAAACAACACAACTCAAAAACAAAAGAAAGAGCGTGAAAACATTTTTTGTTTTTTATTTTTTCGTTCCCGTTATTTTTCCTAAACATTAATTTTTACTCTTTTAATTTTTAGTTTATCTTATGCATTGCAATTCGATTCCCGTCGTATTGTTAAATAATTCAAAGCAGTTTGCTGTTCACGGTTTATGTAACGTATAAAAGACATTTTTGATCATATAATTTTTGATAATAAATTGTATGTTCTTCCAATTTGTATTGACAATTAACATAAACGTTTATAATACGTTTAATTAAACATTATTTTCGAGAAATATTTCCGTGTATTCTCGATCATATTTAATGATTTTATTATTTGTATATCATACTATACAGTTTTTACTAAAGAATTATTTGCGGTGTCTTTCGTACCTGCCTATATTTTGTAGTGTCATTTTTAAAAAAAATTGGATTTTGATTTATGTTATATGTGATTTCGAAAGCATAAAAATATGAATAACATTTGTGGTATTAAATGTGCTATCTCTCTCTCTCTCTCTCTCTCTAGCATTTACATCCCATGAAGGGATTTTGCCGCCCGCACTATGGTCCTCCATCCGTCTCGGTCCATCGCTCTCGTCCTCCAATTTCAACATCCTAATACGAGTAGGTCTTGTTCGACGTCGTCACGCCAGCGCAGTCGGGGTCTTCCTCTACGACGTACTCCGGCTGGTTGTTGATGGAACACTTTGTGAATCATTCGTTGTTGTGGGGACCTTGCAACGTGGCCGAGCCATCTCACTCGATTAGATTTGATGAAGCCGATAATATCGCTACCTCCAAGAAGTTGCTTTATTTCGTGGTTCATGCGAATCCGATATTTATTGTTCGCAACTTTAATACCAAAAATTGAACGGGTGACCTTCCTTTCGAAGGTAGATAATAATCTACAGTCGTTAGAGGTCATGGTCCAGCTCTCACTTCTGAAAGTCAGCACAGGTATTATAAGTGCTTTATAAAGTGCGAGCTTACACGACTGCGATAGGTGTTTAGATCGTAATAATTTTGATTGGGCGTAGAAAACTCGTTGTCCGGCAGCGATTCGGGCTTTTATTTCTGCCTGCATATCATTCAAGGATGTTATAAGTGACCCGAGGTATTTAAAATTTTCGACGCTATCAAAGTTATGGTCGCCAATTTCGAGATTTGCCATGGAGATGTTCCTGGGTGTTGTTAAGAATTTCGTTTTGGTACTGTTCACCTTCAAACCAAGTCTTCTTGCGCAGCGATTGAGCGGTATGAAACTGTCCTTGATGTCGCTAGGTCTTCGGCCAAGAAGCACGATATCATCTGCATATCCAAGAATTTGGCCTGATTTATTGAATATACAGCGCGAAGTTTCAATGTTGCTTTTCCTCACTACGTACTCAAGCGCCAAATTGAACAGCACAGGCACGAGTGCATCTCCCTGTCGAACACCAGATGTTATTTGAAAAGAGTCTGATACAGTTCCTTCAATTACAATTCTACATGCAGATCCCGACGTTGTTAATTTACACAGAGAAACGAGTTTCTCTGGAATACCTAGGCATATGAGCGCGGCCCAAAGGTTGTCGCGGTTTATACTGGCATATGCCTGCCGGAAGTCTATATATAGTTGATGAATGGTTATGTTATACTCCCAACAGTTTTCCAAGATCATCCTCATGGTAAAACACTGGTCAGTGGTCGATCGGTTGGTACGAAAGCCACACTGATAGTCGCCAATGATGTTTTCGGCGAACGGGATGAGCCTGGCAAGTACAACATTAGCCAACACTTTGTAAGCAGTGTTCAATAGAGCTATGCCACGAAAGTTATCACATTTAAGACGGTCGCCTTTTTTATGCAACGGACATATGAGTGCGGTCTTCCAATTTTCCGGCAACTCTTCTTGGTCCCAAATACAAACGACGAGATCGTAAAAACTTGTTGCAAGAGTAGCGCCTCCGAGTTTAATTAATTCTGCGGGGATTCCATCGAGACCGGGTGCCTTGCCGTTCTTCAATCGACTAATAGCTGCGTCTACTTCCTCTACTGTGGGATATTCGACAAAGACCTCTTCACCTGGCGGAGCTATTGCTCTAATGGGGGTTACTTCGTCATTCCGGTTTAGCAGACTTTGAAAGTAGGTTTGCCATACTGAGAGAACATCAGCCACGTTTGTTCTCAATTCTCCATTCCCGTCTTTTATGGCTGTACTTCTTGGGTGGAAGTCTTTAGTGAGATTCCTGGCATTAGCAAAACATTCTCTTGAATTTTCTACTTCCGCTTGGAAGCTGATGTTTTCAATGCATGACCTCATATGATCGCGTTTCTTTTGTCGAAGGTATTTAATCGTGGCTTTCCTTGCGCGTAGGTATTCTGCTTGAGTGCTTCTCGTGTTGCGAGCCAACCATTTTTCACGAAGCTTTCGTTTATTTTCGACGACCAGGCGGCATTGTTCAGCGAACCAATCATTGCGGGATCTCGGCGGTCTTCTGCCGATAGTGTTTTGCGCCGCGGTGGTTATGGCTGACTGTATAGCGTACCACTGCTCCTGGATATTAGGAGGAGCTCCTTCGATGTTGCTGGGCCGCTCTAAATAGTTAGTGATAGTTGATTGGTAACTCTGCAGTGACGCTTGGTCTTTTAGAGCATCGACATTCCATCGAACGGTTTTTTGTGCTTGTCTATTGAAGATTGATGACAGTTTGCACTTATATTTAAATATGACAAGCACATGATCGCTGTCCATATCTGCACCTCTGTAAGATCTAACGTCAGATATGCTGGTGGAGTGTCTCTTGGACACCATGACGTGATCGATTTGGTTTTCCGTTCTTCCATCGTTCGATCTCCACGTTACTTTGTCGATTTTCTTATGTGGGAAAAACGTACTTGATACAACTAAGTTGTACATTATTGCCAGGTCGGTGACGCGTTGACCGTTGTTGTTACTAGTTAGGTGCACGCTGTTAGGACCCATGTGCGAAGTATTTTCTGCACTTCTACCGATTTTTGCATTAAAGTCGCCCACGATGATTTTAATGTCGTGGTGCTTTATGTTGTTGATGACTTCCTCGAGCTCGACAAAGAATAGATCTTTGATGTCATCAGATTTATCTTCGGTGGGTGCATGCACATTAACGATCGTGATGTTAAATTTCTTAGTGCGAAGTCTGACCGTACATATCCGCATGTTGATAGAGCGGAAATCGATAATATGGTGCTTCACGCGCCGATGGATGAGGAAGCCAACTCCAAATTCTCCTCCATTCTGATGCTATGTGGTGTATGTGCTATCCCTTCATGTAAAGCTTCTAGACGAAGCCTCCCAGAAAGAAAATTTTTTGCATTCCCTAGAGACAAACATTTATTTAATGTCTGGATAGATAAGTGCGGGTTGATTGAAAGTCGTTTGTCGAAGAAACTTCTTCTATCCTATGTGAAAAACATTTTGATCCTACACTAATTGGAAAACGCAAACTAAAACGAAAATCGATCCAGGAATTCTATTTAAAATATCCTAATTTGAAGAGCACTATTGAGATTCCAGAACGTTTTCAAAAAATAAAACAATATGGAATTAAAGCAAAAGAGGATGGTCTTTATTGTTCGAATATGATTTCTTCGTTCGATCAATATGATAGAGGTTCAATTATAAATCAAGAAAATGAAAGCAAAACGCCATCGTGTAACAACTGCTTTATTCAAGTACAAAATTGTTTTTATTACAAAACAAAATATGAGAAATCTTTAAATATTATTAGAAATTTAAAAAACAGATTAGGTATTGGTGCAAAAAAATCAAAAATCGTAATCAACAAATTAAAATTCTCAATGCGAAGTTATCTCGAATGAGTAAAATAAAATCTTTACCTGTACAAATAGATTTGTTACACAAATTAAGCTCAGGAGCAAAAGAATTTGGCAAAATGATTTTGTGTAAAATATCTAAAGAATGGCCAATAGAACAAAAGAAAATTGCTCAACAAATATATTTTAGATCCCCCGCGTGTTATAATTTTCTTAGAGAAATTTTGAGATTTCAAATGCCGTCAAAATTTTCGTTATGTCGATGAACGCTAGTAAAAACCTCAAACCCGGTTTAAAAGAATACATTTTATCCGGTCTCAGAAACAAAATATCTGAAATGGATGACAGCGCAAAAAGGATAATTTTAATTTTCTACGAGGTTTCTATTCTTAAGGACTTGGAATACGATCCAGTTTGTGACGTAGTCGATGGCTTTAGTCAAATTAATCATGATAGATTCAATACAACTGCCAAATATTTAACTGGGTTCATGATCCGTGGCTTAGTAAAACAATATGAATATATGGTTTCATATCATGCAACCCAGAGAAACGTGGACGGAGCGTGCTTATCGGAAGTCCTTTTAAATACCCTAAAGGTTTTGCACGATATAGGGCTTGATACAATAGCTATCTTATGCGATCAAGGGCCTAATAATCGCAAATGTTACAGCACACTTGGAGTAACCATGCATTCTCCTAACATAATGTTTAATAACAAACAAATTTACTCGTTATATGACCCACCACATTTAGTAAAATCCATTTGGAATAATTTGTTAACTGTTGACTTATTTACTCCAGACGGAATCGCCAGCTGGGCGGTACTAAAATAACTTTATAATCTTGAAAAAAATTCGGGTACTAAATTATGTCCAAAACTAACGGCTCGACATATATATCCAAATTCATTTGAAAAAATGCGAGTTAAATTAGCAACGCAAGCATTAAGTCGTACAGTAGCTGCGGGCATAAAAACTATGCATGAGTTCGGTGCTTTCTCCAATCCATGTAATGAACACGCGCTCTCCACGGCAAATTTCGTCGAAAAAAATGATAAAACGTTTGATAATTTAAACAGTACGAATCTCTATAATCAAAATCCTCAAAAGTGTGCTTTAAAGTTAAATAATCAAGTGCATTCTAATTTAGAAGCAATGTTGGAATATTTTAAAGATGTTAATACCTGCGGTAAAAAAATGTATATTGTTTAATTGGCATTCGTCAAACAATAAGGGCAATTTTTTCACTTTCAACACATTTAAATGATAAATGGAATATGGAATACATTTTAACATCAAAACTAAATCAAGATCCTATTGAAATTTTCTTCGGTTTAATTAGGCAACGCGGTGGTAACGGTAATAATCCGTCTGTTCATGAATTCAATCACATCGCTGCGAAAATTATGACAATGAAATTCAGCACTCACCGACTGCGAAGCAGATCAAGTCGAATTATTATTACCGGAGTTCCAGGATATTATTACCGATACAAGCTCCTTAACCTCAGTGGACAAAACATCGCCCGAATTAAGCTTTATTGATCATGAAGCAACACCAGTGGAAATGGGGAATTGGACTCGGTTATAATGCAAACGCGTTGTGATGTCGGACATGAAAGTTTAGACGATTCCTCAATTAAATATTTTATAGGTTATGTTGTTTACAAAATCCTAAAACGAACTACCTGTTTAATTTGCAAAAATGTTTTGATAAAACCAGATGAATCAATTAAAATTAAAAACGAATATTTTATTTTTTTTTAAATTATACATGTAATACACAATTCGGTTCATTACACATCACACCGTCTACAGAATTATTTTTCACAATTTCAAAAATGCATATAAATATTTTTACAAATATTTTTAAAATCAAACCACATATTATGAATATTAAACAATTTATATCGGAAAATTGTATAACAGCTACAAATAATGTTTTAAATTTTGGTTTGATTAAAAAAATACATGTTACTTCTATAACTTACAAATATTAGATTTCATGCTATTATCAATTGGATTAAATACCACATAAGAAGTTAAAAAGTTAAAAATTTATTTGTGGTAATTTTTTTTAATTTTTTAACTTTTTATCTGTTTCAACTGGTTAAAAATTTTGACAATAACATGGTTGCTTATTTTATGTGTATTTGCGAACATATTAAGCAAATTTAAATATGAAAACATGTAAAATAAATACTTTTTAAATATATATTAGTCAATTATGGTCAGTTTACACATATATTATTATTGCAATTTTTCTCAACATTTTTACATGGAAAATTTTTGTTTACAAACAAATTTTTTTGTCAGCCAAATGTTTTCTATATAAAAATTTTATCAGCTCTTGAAGCGGATAAAAAGTTTGACATTTTTATTCACCACAATTTTTAACTTTTTAACTTTTTATGCGGCATTTAAACCAATTGAAACACGCTCTAAGTGGTTTATCCAAAAACAGATAAATAGCTATTTATGACTATAAACAAAATCGAAAACTGAAAATTATAAACGCCTAATTTAATTGTGTTTGATAAAATAAAAAACTAAAAACAAAACAAAAGTTGTTTTAATTTCAAATTTGTAATTTAAAAAATAATGTGTGCGCATGTGAATGCACAAGTATGTCTTTGGGGGTGCTTACCTATATGTGTTATGTACGAAAGTGTGTGTCTAATCTTGGGAGGCAAAATCCGTGATTCATACCTCTCCGCTCCTGAATAACTCCAAATGAATCCAAATGAAGGTAGTGTGGGGGTTGCAGACGAAATTATATATCCTAACGCAACAATGCGTATATCATTAGAATCATAACTAATTCCACATCAGTAAATTCGGTAAATTAGAGGTAACCGAATTTGTTACCTTTAATGCATGCCATTTAATGCTTAACTTCATAAAAAGGTTTATTGCAGAACTAACGGTTCCTACTCAACATTGCGAAGGATTTTAAGAATTCACTTGGCTTTCTCGTGAGCCAAAACCAATCAATTAAAATAATGCTGAGTGGTTGTAAAATAATTAATAATTTATATGTAGCAACCATATAATTGGGCTCCCTGTATTAAAAAAGGCTGAAATTAAAATGTGAACTTAAAAACGTGTTTTTATATGAAAAAATGGGACATTTTTAAATCATATTTTTAACAAATTTTCTGACTTAACAAATGTGTTTTACAAAAACAAATTTAATTTCAAAATGACACAAGGAATTTTATGTCATTTTACAAATATATTTTTTAATTCCTTTTCAAAATGAATTAAAAAAGCATATTTTATTTCACATTATAAACATAAAATTTACATTAGTTTTTAATACACATAGAAATGCATGCGTTTCATTAATGAAAATATAAAACATAAATAAGTGGGTGCCATTTATATGCCATTTATAAACACACATTTCATGGCTACATGAATTAAAAAAGTCTGAATTAAAAAAGTTTGTTTTTCTGAATTAAAATAAATGTTTTTAATTCAATTTAAAATTGAATTAAAATCAGAGTTGAAAAAGAAATAAAAAAGTTCGATAAAATGAATTTAAAAAGGCATTTCTTAATTCATTTTTAAAATGAATTAATATAAATGTTTATAAAATGAAACAATATAAGCCTTTTTTATTTATATTTATATTTTATATCTAATAAATATAAATCCATGCAACTATTATTTTCATTAATGAAAATTTTTTGGAATTTAAATTTAAATTTAGTACGTAAAAATTTGGATAATTTTGGATTTGTATTTTTTTAAATGAAAAAGCGAATAAAACTGCAAATCAAATGAGACATTTTCATTACTGAAACTGAGACATTAGAATATCTTATTTTCATTAATGAATACATTTAAATAAAATTAATTAAATAATAAATACACGAGGCAACAATTATAAAAATAGAAATCTATATAGAAAACAAATATATTACATTACTTAAAACTAAAAATTATATATATATATATATAATATTAATTCCTTATTTTAATTTATTCGATTTTTTAATTTATAAAATGAAATAAAATGTGCCTTTTTTAATTCATTTTGAAAATGAATTAAGGTATGTGTTTTAAAAATGAAATATTATAAGCCTTTGTTAATTCAGTTTTGAGTTTTCTCATTTTCCTAAATCGTTTTTTTTAATTCATAATTTTAAGTTAAAAATATGAATTAAGATAAGTCGCAGATGTTCATACAAAAATCAACTGTTTTAATTCATTTTTAAAGAACTTTTTTAATTCAGACTTTTTTAATTCGGTACCCCACATTTCATGCTATTATAAACACAGTTCTTAAATCATTTTCAAAATGACTTATGATATGCATTAATAAATTCAACTTTTTTTATTTCATTTTCATTACAGATTTTAAGTCAATTTTAAAATGAAATAAAAACGCTGGTTTTAAGTCCGAAAAAACAGCATTTTTAAGTCAGTCTTTTTTAATGGGAGCCATAAAACAGTATCAAAATCTTTTAAAAATTCGTAAATGCCCTTATAATAATAATAATAATAATCAGTAAACTATTTATTTGGATTTATTTAAGCTTATCTGAAATTTGCAGTTTCTAGAATTTTTTAAGGTTTTTTAGAGCTTGTAAATTACAGAAAGTTATGTTTTGTTAAACCCCTGTATAACTTATGTATGTAAATTAGCAGACCTACTGTTTCAAAATAAAATTTATATGTTCATTTTTCAATGCAAAACATTTATTTAGGACATATACATATGCGTTATAGCCACCACCTAATTTTTTTACAGTGTATAGCCATAGTACAAAAACATGAAATTAAATTAGATTCTGCGTTTAACGTGAACTTGACGAATTTAAGGTGTTTTACGAACTGAGTAACATAGTCGAAACTCTGTGAAACACACACACCTAAAATTCTTTAAAGTTACGTTTTGTTAGATCGTTTATTAAGGATTTGTAAAAGATTAATCAGATTATCTTCAAAATCACAAATCTCCAAATATTGTCAAACAACGACCATTCTCACTCTCTGTCTCCGGCACTATATCCCATCAAGGAATATGACCGCCTCAAATGAGGTTTCATAATCATATTTTCATTTCGGATAATGAGTGATTAATTCATTGATCCTAAACCAGCCGTGAAATTTTTTCCTTGTCACCACCACTTTGCCACCGGGCGGTAATGAACCATTGTCCAGTCAAAGTGCCGAAGTATTAACTTTGTCCTGCTTCAAGTACATAATTTAATTACATACTTCCTAAAAATTGATAAACATTTTTGTAGAATACTTACACATGAATTTTTCTTTCACCCGTTGCAGCTACAATTTTAAAAATAGCTTCTAAAAACTCGAATGAAGACAAACATTAAAAAACCGCTTTTTTTAATGTGCCATAAAATTACAAAAATTTAACTTAATATTTTGTGAAAATAAGCGGAAACTTTTTGCCAAAAACATGAACATTCACCCTAAATTTTTATAACTTCCCATACTTACCACTCCCCATACTACGAGTAATCACAATGTTACGGTGACACCTAGAATAGAATAGAATAAGTTAATTTCATTAATTGTTCAATTACATTTATAATTTATACTCAACATTTAGGCGTATTTCTATACTAACATATTTGCTGCGCATTTAGGATTATTCTAGAAACAAATATTTTGGTATATAAAGGCGCGCGTTGACGTGGAATGCTGAGTATTATTTTAAACGTGATACAGTGAAGGTTAAATAGAAAGGTTATTAAAGTGATTATTAAAGCGATTATTAAAGTGATAATTAAAAAGTGTGTTATAATTATAATAATTAATTGTGAATTTTGTGTTGTATAATAAATTGTGTTGTGTAAATAAATTGTGTGGGTTCAAATTTGAAACAGTTGTATTTATTCACAATCCAGTGATTCGAACCTTGAGTGACAAGGCAAAATCGTAACAACAACATAATTGTTACGGTGACACCTAGATTAGAATAGAATAAGTTAATTTAATTAATTGTTCAATTGCATTTATGAATAATACTCAACATTTAGGCGTCATTTCTATACTAACATATTTGCTCAATTCTTGATGCGCATTTAGGATTATTCTAGAAACAAATATTTTGGTATATAAAGGCGTACGTTGACGTGGAATGCTGAGTCTTTTTTTAAACGTGATACAGTGAAGGTTAAATAGAAAGATTATTAAAGTGATTATTAAAGCGATTATTAAAGTGATAATTAAAAGTGTGTTATAATTGTAATAATTAATTGTTATTTTTATGTTGTATAATTATTGTGTTGTGTAAAATAAATTGTGTGAGTTCAAACTGAAGCAGTTGTATTTATTCACAATCCAGTGATTCGAACCTTGAATAATAATAATGTTCGTGAGGATATTATCGATGGAATTATAGAACCAGCTAATGGCATGAAATTACGAACGGCGACTGGAGAAAATTCAGCAATAAAAGGGAAAAAGGTCGTAAAAATAAAGATTGGGCGAAATCACTTTCAACACGAGGTGCTGGTTGCAGATATTGTAGACGAAGTCATCTTGGGGATGGACTTTATGAGAACGAATGGCTTCGTGGTGGATGTTGGACGGGGTGTATTAACCTACGATAATATCGAGTTGCCACTTCACGTTAGCGCTATAGGAGAAACGAGCAGGCAAATTATAATGGATCATCGGGAGAAGCTGCCACCGAACTCGGAAACAATAGTATGGGCAAGATTGGAGGGAGGTTTTGGGTCACCCAGGTTGTGGGTTGTGGAAGCCAATGAAGCGGAGAGCGGAGCCAGAGAAATTATGATCGGGAAAGTTTTAGTAAAACCAGACAGCGATAATAGAGTACCAGTTAGGACTCTAAATCTCTCGGATAAGACGAAAACCATCAAGAAAGGGACAATAATCGGAAAATGCGAAGAAATATCTGCGATTGAGAAGTGCGAGCAGAAAAATCCGGTTAATACGACTAACTCGCAAGTGCAGAAAGAGGTTGTAGAACAACTCATGGAGAAATGGACCGAAGATCTTACTAAGGAACAGAAAAATTTGGCAAAACAATTGCTCGAGCGGTACATGCCAATATTCTGCAGTACATCGGATAATAATGGGAGAACCACAATGGTAAAACATCGAATAGATACAGGAGCAGAAATGCCGATTCGCCAACCACCCAGGAGATTACCATTGGCAAAGCAAGGAGAAGTGGATCGAATGGTAAAAGATATGCAAGCAGCAGGGGTAATCGAAACATCAAGCAGTCCATGGAGTTCACCAGTGGTGTTAGTCGAGAAAAAGGATGGAAGCATGAGATTCTGCGTGGATTATCGAAAATTAAATGCTGTGACGAAAAAGAATAGTTACCCATTGCCAAGGATCGATGACACGTTAGACACATTATCGGGTGCTCGAATATTTTCGACATTAGATCTGCAAAGCGGCTATTGGCAAGTGGAAGTCCAGGAGGAAGATCGCGAGAAAACGGCATTCAGTGTGGGTAACGGATTATGGCAATTTAACGTTATGCCATTCGGATTATGTAACGCCCCTGCGACTTTTGAACGGCTAATGGAGCGCGTGCTAAAGGGATTACATTGGAGGACGTGCCTCGTATATTTGGACGACATCATCGTTATGGGCAAGGATTTCGACGAGCATTTAAGGAATTTGGCAGAGGTTTTGGATCGGATACAAGCTGCCGGATTGAAGCTAAGCCCAAAGAAATGCAAACTATTTAGAACGGAAGTAAAATATTTGGGTCATAAGGTAACAACCAATGGAATCCATACCGATGAAGACAAGATCGCAGCAGTGAAGGAATGGCCACGACCTAAAAACTTACATGAATTACGGAGCTTCCTTGGATTGTGTACCTATTATAGACGATTCGTGCCAGGATTCGCCAATATTGCAAAGAGTTTACACGAGTTAACCAGGAAGAACAAGGCATTCGAATGGAAGGATGATCAAGAAGAGGCATTTGTGGAACTAAGACGACGATTATGCGAAGCACCAATCCTCGCATACCCTATACCCAACGTTAAATTCATTTTGGACACCGATGCAAGTAATGATGGTATAGGAGGAGTATTATCACAGGCAACAAATGGTGAGGAGCGAGTTATTGCATATTACTCCAAGATGTTATCAAAACCGGAACGGAATTATTGTGTAACACGGAAAGAGTTGTTGGCTATAGTGGAATGTGTTAAGCACTTCCATAAGTACCTCTATGGCCAAAAATTTCTTCTACGGACGGATCATGGGGCTTTGCGCTGGTTGTTACAATTCAAAAATCCAGAGGGACAAGTAGCACGTTGGATCGAACGTTTGCAAAGCTACGATTTCCAAATTGAACATCGGAAGGGAAACGCACATGGAAATGCCGACGCATTGTCAAGAAGGCCATGTCCCGTGGAATGCAAGCATTGTGGGCGTGTGGAGGGTAAGGAAAACATCAGTGATATTCGGCTTATGCAAGTGCTACCTGATGAGGAATGGACTGATGAAATGATCAAGAAGGAGCAATTACGGGATGCTGACCTGTCATTCATCATGGAACATAAGGAAAAGGAACACCGGCCCACGTGGAGTGAGATAGCTGCCAAAACTCCCATTGTAAAAGCATATTGGGCTCAATGGGAAAGCCTCCACATAGAAAATGGATGTTTAAAACGAAAGTGGGAAAGCACGGATGGTAAAGTAAAACAATTGTTGGTAGTGGTGCCAAAAGATCGGATAGTGGAAATCCTCAAGGAGTATCATGGAGGAGCAAGTGGAGGTCACCTAGGGATTAATAAAACATTAACCAAAATTCGTCAACGTTTCTACTGATCCGGATGTAGACAATCAGTAGTAGAATGGTGTCGAAGATGTGACCAATGTGCGGCAGTAAAGGGACCAGCACGAAAAAGCCGTGGGACCATGAAACAATATAATGTCGGGGCACCATTTGAGAGAATTGCAATGGACGTGGCGGGGCCATTTCCGACCACCGAGAGCGGAAATAAATATGTGCTAGTAATAATGGATTATTTCAGCAAATGGCCGGAAGTGTACCCCATACCCAATCAGGAGACAACTACAATAGCTGATGCCGTGGTCAACAATTGGATTAGCAGATTTGGTGTACCGATGGAAATTCACACGGATCAAGGAAGGAATTTCGAATCGGTGGTATTTCAGGAGATATGTCAGATGCTTGGAATCAATAAAACGAGAACGACGCCTTTACACCCACAGTCGGACGGTATGGTGGAAAGATTCAATGGCACATTGGAGGAATATCTAGCAAAGGTTGTGGAAAGGAACCAACGTAACTGGGATCGACATATACCAATGTTCCTGATGGCCTACCGATCAGCGGTACATGACACAACAGGAGTGACACCAGCGAAAATCATATTTGGAAACAATCTGCGATTACCAGGAGATTTAAAGTTTGGGGCTATTCCATCAGCAGCTCTATGCGGACAGGATTACGTCGACCGGATGAAAGAGGAACTTAATGAAATACATCAATTTGTACGGGAGAAAATTCGGATATCAAGTGATCGAATGAAAGTTCGATATGACATACGAGCAAATAATCAAGGCTTCGAGGAAGGGCAGTTGGTATGGCTTCACAACCCGCAACGGCAGAAGGGATTATCACCAAAGTTGCAACCCACATGGGAAGGCCCTTACACTGTCATTAAAAGGTTGAACGACGTGGTTTATCGCATACAGAAAGGCCGGAAAGGTAAACCAAAGGTGGTGCATTTGGAGCGTTTGGCGCTTTACAGAGGGGGTGATCTGGATCCTGTTCGGGACGAACAGGCTTAGGTGGGGGGTAGTGTTACGGTGACACCTAGAATAGAATAGAATAAGTTAATTTCATTAATTGTTCAATTACATTTATAATTTATACTCAACATTTAGGCGTATTTCTATACTAACATATTTGCTGCGCATTTAGGATTATTCTAGAAACAAATATTTTGGTATATAAAGGCGCGCGTTGACGTGGAATGCTGAGTATTATTTTAAACGTGATACAGTGAAGGTTAAATAGAAAGGTTATTAAAGTGATTATTAAAGCGATTATTAAAGTGATAATTAAAAAGTGTGTTATAATTATAATAATTAATTGTGAATTTTGTGTTGTATAATAAATTGTGTTGTGTAAATAAATTGTGTGGGTTCAAATTTGAAACAGTTGTATTTATTCACAATCCAGTGATTCGAACCTTGAGTGACAAGGCAAAATCGTAACAACAACATAATTGTTACGGTGACACCTAGATTAGAATAGAATAAGTTAATTTAATTAATTGTTCAATTGCATTTATGAATAATACTCAACATTTAGGCGTCATTTCTATACTAACATATTTGCTCAATTCTTGATGCGCATTTAGGATTATTCTAGAAACAAATATTTTGGTATATAAAGGCGTACGTTGACGTGGAATGCTGAGTCTTTTTTTAAACGTGATACAGTGAAGGTTAAATAGAAAGATTATTAAAGTGATTATTAAAGCGATTATTAAAGTGATAATTAAAAGTGTGTTATAATTGTAATAATTAATTGTTATTTTTATGTTGTATAATTATTGTGTTGTGTAAAATAAATTGTGTGAGTTCAAACTGAAGCAGTTGTATTTATTCACAATCCAGTGATTCGAACCTTGAATAATAAGGTCAAAACGTAACAATATTATTTTTGCATTTTATGAATATTAAAATTAAAAATTCTTGATTAAACCTTTATATGAAATACATGATATAAATTATTATTTTTATCATAACCCGTCTACGACAATTAACCTTCTCTGTGTGTATTGAGGTCAAATTGATCCCAGTCGATTTTAAACTTAAACCTTTTTGCTACTTATATGGCCCATCCCGTATATTGTTACGATTTTGCCTTGTCACTCAAGGTTCGAATCACTGGATTGTGAATAAATACAACTGCTTCAAATTTGAACTCACACAATTTATTTACACAACACAATTTATTATACAACACAAAATTAACAATTAATTATTACAATTATAACACACTTTTTAATTATCACTTTAATAATCGCTTTAATAATCACTTTGTAACGGAATTCTTATCGTATTCCGTTATCAATCCAATCTTATTTTTATCTCATCACAGTAGTTCTGTCATGGCATTGAAGATATCATCTTCACAAATATTTATTAAATAACTAGTCATTGACGGAATTACATATCTTCCTTATATTGCTGCTACATAAACAAAAATTATAGTAGTACAAGTATACTATATAAGAAATCCATTTCATTGTTTTGTAATTTGAATACAGAACATACTTTTAATTTTGCGATAATCATAAATGTTATACATAAATATAGTACGTAAGGTAATTAACCGACCTACGTAAAAATGTAGTATATTGCATTTATGATTATGTATGAAATTTCGATGTGAGTGTGAAATGAATGAATTTGTTTGCGAAAGGAGTAAACAAATTTAATTTATAACACTTTAAATTGGGCGGTATTTATGCACAATTTTGATTAAACAGCAAAATTTATTAATGGATTGAAAAGAGGCCATTCATTTAATAAATTCTGTTATAAAAATTAATTTTCCCCTCCTTTTTGATCAATTAATTTTCGTATAAATACCGGACAAAATTTTGGTTAAGGCAGTCAGTGTTTGAGATTGGTTTCTTGGATAATTAACTAAAATAGGGTTAAGCCCTCTAGTTAATATATTGCGTAAAGAGCCGATTAAAAATAAGTATTTGATAAATCGTTGGTAAAAGCGACTTACTGTTTTTTAATAAATAAATAAATAAAGTAAAAAGGAAGCTGTTTTTTCTGTAGAAAAAAAAGGAATCTGGCACTTGGTAAGTATGAAGTAGTAGTGACTAACTAAAGAGGTACCAATTAGTATAGTAAGAGTCAGCTGCCTCATTAGAGGCGCAGGTCATAATAGGGTTCCGCCCTGGGCTTGCTTCTGTTGACATTACTATACTAAGATTATATCTTACTAACCACATGGGCCAAAGGCCATCTCATCGACTCAAATTAGTTATAAAGATTGGGAGCTAGAATAACCATGTTAGTCTAGACCCCAAAATTATAACTACAGAATGGAAGCTAATCTTTAAGCAATTTCATGGTCAGAGAGATCATAAAATTCCATTTTCCTTTCCTTGTATTTTTTTTGATGGTACTAGGCCATCACATCCCAGAAATCCACACAAATATCACGCGGTAAGCTAGGCCGATACCTGTACATTCCCCAAACCCACGACTAATTATTAACCTCGAATCAACTAAGCTCGGGTTAATGCCGCGTGGGGAATGCATGCAAAAACGCAAAAACAGGTAACGGCAAAAATATTCTTAGAAAATGGATTAGCAATAGCTGCAGTTAGAAGCTAACCTATTTCGATGGATTAGCAATAGCTGTAGTTAGAGGTTAACCCATTTCAACTTCAATAATCTTTCTATTTAACCTTCACTGTATCACGTTTAAAATAAGACTCAGCATTCACGTCAACGTACGCCTTTATATACCAAAATATTTGTTTCTAGAATAATCCTAAATGCGCGTCAACCAAAAATGTTAGTATACAAATGACGCCTAAATGTTGAACCAAATCATAAATGCAATTGAACAATTAATGAAATTAACTTATTCTATTCTAATCTAGGTTTCACCGTAACACTACCCCCCACCTAAGCCTGTTCGTCCCGAACAGGATCCAGATCACCTCCTCTGTAGAGGGCCAAACGCTCTAAATTCACCACCTTTGGTTTACCTTTCCGTCCTTTCTGTATGCGATAAACCACGTCGTTCAACCTTTTAATGACAGTGTAAGGTCCTTCCCATGTGGGTTGCAACTTCGGTGATAATCCCTTCTGCCGTTGCGGGTTGTGAAGCCATACCAATTGCCCTTCCTCGAAGTCTTGATTGTTTGCTCGTATGTCATATCGAGCTTTTATTCGATTACTTGATATCCGAATTTTCTCCCGTACAAATTGATGTATTTCATTAAGTTCCTCTTTCATCCGGTCGACGTAATCCTGTCCGCATAGAGCCGCTGAAGGAACAGCCCCAAACGTTAAATCTCCCGGCAATCGCAGATTGTTTCCAAATATGGTTTTCGCTGGTGTCACTCCTGTTGTGTCATGTATCGCTGATCGGTAGGCCATCAGGAACATTGGTATATGTCGATCCCAGTTACGTTGGTTCCTTTCCACAACCTTTGCTAGATATTCCTCCAATGTGCCATTGAATCTTTCCACCATACCATAAGCATCTGACATATCTCCTGAAATACCACCGATTCGAAATTCCTTCCTTGGTCCGTGTGAATTTCTGCTAATCTAATTGTTGACCACGGCATCAGCTATTGTTGTTGTCTCCTGATTGGGTACTTCCGGCCATTTGCTGAAATAATCCATTATTACAAGCACATATTTATTTCCGCTCTCGGTGGTCGGAAATGGCCCCGCCACGTCAATTGCAATTCTCTCAAATGGTGCCCCGACATTATATTGTTTCATGGTTCCACGGCTTTTTCGTGCTGGTCCCTTTACTGCCGCACATTGGTCACACATTCGATACCATTCTACTACTGACTGTCTACATCCGGACTAGTAGAATTGGCGGCTATTGGCAAGTGGAAGTCCAGGAAGAAGATCGCGAGAAAATGGCATTCAGTGTGGGTAACGGATTATGGCAATTTAACGTAGTGCCATTCGGATTATGTAACGCCCCTGCAACTTTTGAACGGCTAAAGGGATTACATTGGAGGACGTGCCTCGTATATTTGGACGACATCATCGTTATGGGCAAGGATTTCGTCGAGCATTTAAGGAATTTGGCAGAGGTTTTGGATCGGATACAGGCTGCCGGATTGAAGCTAAGCCCAAAGAAATGCAAACTATTTAGAACGGAAGTAAAATATTTGGGTCATAAGGTAACAACCAATGGAATCCATACCGATGAAGACAAGATCGCAGCAGTGAAGGAATGGCCACGACCTAAAAACTTACATGAAAAACGGAGCTTCCTTGGATTGTGTACCTATTATAGACGATTCGTGCCAGGATTCGCCAATATTGCAAAGAGTTTACACGAGTTAACCAGGAAGAACAAGGCATTCGAATGGAAGGATGATCAGGAAGAGGCATTTGTGGAACTAAGACGACGATTATGCGAAGCACCAATCCTCGCATACCCTATACCCAACGTTAAATTCATTTTGGACACCGATGCAAGTAATGATGGTATAGGAGGAGTATTATCACAGGCAACAAATGGTGAGGAGCGAGTTATTGCATATTACTCCAAGATGTTATCAAAACCGGAACGGAATTATTGTGTAACACGGAAAGAGTTGTTGGCTATAGTGGAATGTGTTAAGCACTTCCATAAGTACCTCTATGGCCAAAAATTTCTTCTGCGGACGGATCATGGAGCTTTGCGCTGGTTGTTACAATTCAAAAATCCAGAGGGACAAGTAGCAAGTTAGATCGAACGTTTGCAAAGCTACGATTTCCAAATTGAACATCGGAAGGGAAGCGCACATGGAAATGCCGACGCATTATCAAGAAGGCCATGTCCCGTGGAATGCAAACATTGTGGGCGTGTTCAGGGCAAGGAAAACATCATCGATATTCGGCTTATGCTGATGAGGAATGGACTGATGAAATGATCAAGAAGGAGCAATTACGGGATGCTGACCTATCATTCATCATGAAACGTAAGGAAAAGGAACAGCAGCCCACGTGGAGTGAGATAGCTGACAAAACTCCCATTGTAAAAGCATATTGGGCTCAATGGGATAACCTCCACATAGAAAATGGATGTTTAAAACGAAAGTGGGAAAGCACGGATGGTAAAGTAAAACAATTGTTGGTAGTGGTGCCAAAAGATCGGATAGCGGAAATCCTCAAGGAGTATCATGGAGGAGAAAGTGGAGGTCACCTAGGGATTAATAAAACATTAGCCAAAATTCGACAACGTTTCTACTGGTCCGGATGTAGACAGTCAGTAGTAGAATGGTGTCGAAGATGTGACCAATGTGCAGCAGTAAAGGGACCAGCACGAAAAAGCCGTGGAACCATGAAACAATATAATGTTGGGGCACCATTTGAAAGAATTGCAATGGATGTGGAGGGGCCATTTCCGACCACCGAGAGCGGAAATAAATATGTGCTAGTAATAATGGATTATTTCAGCAAATGGACGGAAATGTACCCCATACCCAATCAGGAGACAACAACAATAGCTGATGCCGTGGTTAACAATTGGATCAGCAGATTTGGTGTACCGATGGAAATTCACACGGATCAAGGAAGGAATTTCGAATCGGTGGTATTTCAGAAGATATGTCAGATGCTTGGAATCAATAAAACAAGAACGACGCCTTTACACCCACAGTCGGACGGTATGGTGGAAAAATTCAATGGCACATTGGAGGAATATCTAGCAAAGGTTGTAGAAAGCAACCAACGCAACTGGGATCGATATATACCGATGTTCCTGATGGCCTATCGATCAGCGGTACATGACACAACAGGAGTGACACCAGCTAAAACCATATTTGGGAACAATCTGCGATTACCAGGAGATTTAAAGTTTGGAGCTGTTCCTTCAGCAGCTCTATGCGGACAGGATTACGTCGACCGGATGAAAGAGGAACTTAATGAAATACATCAATTTGTACGGGAGAAAATTCGGATATCAAGTGATTGAATGAAAACTTGATATGACATATGAGCAAACAATCAAGGCTTTGAGGAAGGGCAATTGGTATGGCTTCACAACCCGCAACGGCAGAAGGGATTATCACCGAAGTTGCAACCCACATGGGAAGGACCTTACACTGTCATTAAAAAGTTGAACGACGTGGTCTATCGCATACAGAAAGGCCGGAAAGGTAAACCAAAGGTGGTGCATTTAGAGCGTTTGGCGCTCTACAGAGGAGGTGATCTGGATCCTGTTCGGGACGAACAGGCTTAGGTGGGGGGTAGTGTTACGGTGAAACCTAGATTAGAATAGAATAAGTTAATTTCATTAATTGTTCAATTGCATTTATGATTTATACTCAACATTTAGGCGTCATTTCTATACTAACATAATTGCTCAATTCTTGACGCGCATTTAGGATTATTCTAGAAACAAATATTTTGGTATATAAAGGCGCGCGTTGACGTGGAATGATGAGTTTTATTTTAAACGTGATACTCTCTCTCTCTGGCCTTCACATCCCATGAAGGGATTTCGCCGCTTGCACTAAGGCCCTCCATCCATCTCGATCCACCGCTCTCGTCCTCCAGTTTCGACATCCTAATGTTCGTAGATCTTGTTCGATGTCGTCGCGCCAGCGTAGTCGGGGTCTTCCTCTACGACGTACTCCGGCTGGTTGTTGGTGGAACACTTTATTTATCATCCGTTGTTGGGGAGACCTTGTAACGTGGCCGAGCCATCTCACTCGATTGGATTTGATGAATCCGATAATATCGCTGCCACCGAGGAGTTGCTTTATTTCGTGATTCATACGAATCCGATATTCGTTGTTCGCAACTTTAATTGGACCAAAGATTGAACGGACAACCTTCCTTTCGAAGGTAGATAATAATCTACAATCGTTAGTGGTCATGGTCCAGCTCTCGCTTCCGAAAACCAGCACAGGTCTTATAAGTGCTTTATAAAGTGCGAGCTTGAACGACTGCGATAGATGTTTCGATCGCAATAATTTTGATTTGGCGAAAATAATACACGTGAGTCGAAAATAATACATATTTGTGAGATTGCAATTCCATTACCATAATTTTAATTTTTGAAATTCTATCAATCGCGTTTGTTCTTTACCCTGCAAAAAACAAGCAACAACAACAATAAAGTTTCAAAATAAAATGTAAAATTCCGATCTAGCGCGATCATTCATAAATCTCAATGCTATATAAATTTAAAAAATGATCTTTCTAAGTATTTTGTCTAGCGGTTCTACTATAAAACTAATATATTCCGTTTTGCTTGCATATTTATTGATACGCAATGTCTATAATAATATATGGTTTTTGGTGATACTTTATCGAAAAACAAAAAAAAGATAAATAAACAATTAATTTTAGTATCAATACCAATACGATCTCATATGTAGTGGTATTGCTAGTATGTATTGTGCGATCGCAATATAGAAAGCAAAATTGAAAAGTGGAACGACAAGCAATTTTATTTCAGGAAAAAGAGATATAATATTCGATAATAATATCGAAAAACGTGATGTTAAAACATCCCACCGTTTTATTTTTCTAAAATTGATACTACTTTTTTATGAACACGTGCAAAACCAAACACAATCATAAGCCTTGTCTTGACACGATAATTAATTGGAGCATAATTTGAATTATCAGTGTAATATTACCAGAATCTACTTAAATATAAGTCCTGCTTACTCTTCTCATTGTCATATACCTATTCAAAAAAAACTAACAAAGAGTGTGTTGGTTACACCAATGCCTCCTAAACTACAGGCCTCTTACTACTCTCATTTTTTGCACATGACGTCAATTTATGTCTAAACTGAGACTGCGCATTAATAATATTTAGATATTTACACTAACAAAACAACTAGAGAAAGCAACAACAATGTAGACATAGCGTGTCGTCATCATTTGGTGTATGCGGCCTGTAGTTTAGGAGGCATTGGTTACACCAATGCCTTCTAAACTACTGGCCTTTTACTACTCTCATTTTTCGCACATGACGTCAATTTAAGTCTAAACCGAGACTGCGCAATAATAATTTTAAGATATTTACACTAACAAAGCAACTAGAGAAAGCAACAACAACGTCGACTTAGCGTGTCGTCATCATTTGGTGTAAGCGGCCTGTAGTTTAGAAGGCATTGGTTACACTAACAATGCAACGTAAATTTGAATTTTTTTTCTTTATTTTTTTTGTTTCTGCACTAATACACTTATACTTAGTTATTCAAAAAAAAAATTACTATGGAATAAAAAAATTCCAATACATCTTTACTTAGTTATTGTTTATTTTATATGTGTGGAGTTAGCAGGACTTATATTTAAGTAGATTCTGATATTACACAATATAAAATACGGACATAATTTGATCGGTAAGTATAAAATACGGACATAATTTGATCATTTTTAGTAAAATTTAGTACTATTAGAATCTACTTAAATAAGTCGTGCTTACTCCACACATATAAAATAAACAATAACTAAGTAAAGATGTATTGGAACTTTTTTTCCATAGTAATTTTTTTTAAATAACTAAGCTTATATGTGTTAGTGTAGAAACAAAAAAAAAATGAGCAAAAAAAATTCAAATTTACGTTGCATTGTTAGTGTAACCAACACACTCTTTGTTAGTTTTTTTTAAATAGGTATCTGTCAATGAGAGGAGTAAGCAGGACTTATATTTAAGTAGATTCTGGTACTATAATTAATTATAGTAAACACCCATAATTAATTGGAACATACTTGTGCTTCTCGGAAAATGCCGGTGCATCGCAGCAATCTATATAACAAATAAAAGAATACATGAATGTTTCTACGTGCACACAAACAAAATAAAAATATAAATATATAAAATATAAATAAAAGTATACACAATAAAAAGAGGAAACTCAGTAGTTTACATTCACCGTCAAGACGAAAAATCCAATTTCTGATCATAAAATTAATTTTTAGAACTATAATTAGTTTTATCGTCAAGACAAGGCTATATTCTATAAGCCGTATTGTTGCGACACGCATGTAATTTTTCACTTCTGTTTAATTGTATTGTGCGTATACGAACAAGAAATTTTATTCTCTATTTACTCGAAGTTGTGCATTTGTCTCGGAAATACATTTTCGTAAAAAAATGTCTAATGGGAAAAATATAAAACAAAAACTAGTGGGTGTGTCTTGTTTGTTATTATATAATTAAAAAGTGCATGGCGATCTCGATAAAACAAAAGGAAAAGGTAGTAAGTACCCTTTCGATTTTTTATACATGAATGAGACGTGCCTACATAATATGTTTGATCTTTAACACTAAACATACCAACACTTAATACATACCCATTTCTACCATAGCCGGTCAAATCAGCTGAATAATACTTGGAGGCCATTTGCAAGACTTAGATTTTGTGATATATTTGCCCCTTGCCATTTGATGGGTCATGACTACTCAAAATTTAGTTTTATTGTAATATGAAACGGTCTCAGGTTAACATTTATCATTATTTTCCACTGTTACAGATTTATGTTTAGAACTAAGTAAAAGTACTTTTTTTTTTGGTTTACTTTTATAGATTATAAGAGTCCAATTATCTGTTGTGAAAATTTTTGCGCGTTCTATATCATCTTTCTTTTGCTTCGCAAATTTTGGCAACCCCCTCCATTGGTTACAGCTCTCCTGCAACCCGTAAATGGTTCCATGAGTTTGAGTACAACATATTCAGAGAGTTGTACTGAAGAGGTCCTATAATCATCTTTTCCTAGATATCGAAGTGCATTTATGATGTATTTGCTATCGACGACCGATGCTAACTAAGATTTGATTCCAAATTTATCAGGCTAATAAGCCATAAGCATGAATACATACTTGAATGTAACGTATAGATGCCCAGCTGATGTTACTTCTGCTCTCAAAGAATACTACCCTAACATCACTAGTATGAACACAGTGGAGACTTCCGCTGAATTTATAAACCTGCCACCAACGTTATCGTTATTACATGTGTTAGAGAACGCTTTCTGTCTAACTTTTACCAGAGCTGATAAAATATTAATTTCCCAGCTTAAAATACCAGAAATCAGTAAACTCTTGATGATCCATCAAGCACAAGGTTTAACCTCACCTAATGTAATATGTATAAGAACCAATTCTTAACCTCTTGAGCTGTTCGATAGTGTACCGCATGCCATAGTTGCAATCTCTAGACACATAAAATCATTTAAATATTTTTCACCGGTAGCTAATGATAGACTCACTTTTAATGAAAGCTCGAACTTATACTATTACTCAAAAGGTAAATCAACCCATAAAGTCCAAGAAAAGATTGGTCTATGATAAATGTGCAATTTACTATCAAAACGTAAACAAAATTCCATCAAAACCATCTAAATTGTACAACTTCGTTTTACAATGAAGCTACCTTATATTTATGTAATTTGTGAAACTTCATTAAAACTCGGCATAAGGAGCATCGATTGTTTTGGCCATGATTACGTTGTTTATAGATGAAATCGGTCTCCTGAAACTAGTTCAAAGAAATCGGGTGGTGGCATACTAGCAGTACATTCTAAACTCTGGAATGCTCCAGTAACTTTAGCCCCATTGAGAGTCGAACAGATCGGTGTAAAAATCAAAATCAACCAAACCAATCTAATCATCTACGCAGCATATATACCACCTCAATCAAATAGTGATCATTATGCAACTTGCGATTGATGAAGTTATTAATACAACAAACTCGTCAGATTTAGTTCTTTAGCTTCGTGATTTTAATCTTCCAAATATAACTTGGAATTTGGACCCGGAACTAAACTCTATTTTACCATGCAATATAACACCAGATGCGGAATCTTTATTTGTGGACGCCATGCTTGGTTGAAATTTTTTAAAAATTGACCGTTTAAAGTGTCATGGCTGGAAATAGATTCAAATGAAAGGTCTTATTGATGCTCACACCTGGAAAAAATTTCAGGTCGTATTCTATATTGGAAGTCTGGGAAAACTCGATTGATTATATCGCACACACAAAATTTGAAAATTTCTAAAAATTGACCGTTTAAAATGTCATGGCTGGAAAAAGATTTAAATGAAAGGTCTTATTGATGCTCATACCTGGAAAAAATTTCAGGTTGTATTCTATGTTGGAAGTCCGGGACAACTCGATTGAATATATCGCACACACAAAATTTGAAAATTTCTAAAAATTGACCGTTCAAAGTGTCATGGCTGGAAAAAGATTTAAATGAAAGGTCTTAGTGATGCTCACACCTGGAAAAAAATTCAGGTCGTTTTCTATGTTGGAAGTCCGGGAAAACTCGATTGAATATATCGCACACACAAAATTTGAAAATTTCTAAAAATTGACCGTTCAAAGTGTCATGGCTGGAAAAAGATTCAAATGAAAGGTCTTATTGATGCTCACACCTGAAAATCATTTCAGGTCGATTTCTATGTTGGAAGTTCGGGCAAACTTGTTTGAATATAGCGCACACGCAAAATTTGATAATTTCTAATAATTGACCGTTTAAAGTGTCATGGCTGGAAAAAGATTCAAATGAAAGGTCTTAGTGATGCTCACACCTGAAATAAATGCAGTTCGATTTCTATGTTGGAAGTCAGCCCGGGAAAACTCGATTGAATATATCGCACACACAAAATTTGAAAATTTCTAAAAATTGACCGTTCAAAGTGTCATGACTGGAAATAGATTGAAATGAAAGGTCTTAGTGATGTTCATTTTTGGCACCACTACCAATAATTGTTTTACTTTACCATTCGTGCTTTCCCACTTTCTTTTTAAACATCCATTTTCTATGTGGAGGCTATCCCATTGAGCCCAATATGCTTTTTACAATGGGAGTTTTGTCGGCTATTTCGCTCCACGTGGGACGGTGTTCCTTTTCGTTATGTTTCATGATGAATGACAGGCCAGCATCCCGTAATTGCTCGTTCTTGATCATTTCATCAGTCCATTGTTCCTCAGGTAGCGCTTGCATAAGCCGAATATCGACGATGTTTTCCTTGACCTCCACATGCCCACAATTCTTACATTCCACGGGACATGGTCTTCTTGCTAACGCGTCGGCATTTCCATGTGCGCTTTCCTTCCGATGTTCAATATCGGCTTCATTTGTCAAGCTGTCACCGCCTCTTTCTACTCTCGAAACTTGGATGGAGGTTATGGGGCAATCTGTTGTGGGAGGCAGCTTCTGCCCCTTCAAGCTGTCTCTTTTTAACGACTCCAATGTTGTCTGACCCTCCTTTCTGGATTCTATCTGCTCCTCGTTTGGTCTACGCTTTATAGGAGATGGCGACCTTCCTCGTTTCTTCCTAATCTCCCAGCAGTGCCGTGAGAATCTTGCCACTTCCATATCTGAACCTTGGCGTAGCCCGCTCGATGTCCATTCTGGAATCAATCTCTACTCGGCGAATTTTTATTGCTGGTTTGATGATGGCCTGAGCAGTTTCATTTGTTAACGCACAAGCGATGGTTTCCGTAAAAGTTGCCTTAGGTGACAACATCACTGCTCTGCGTGTCTCAGGATCTCGAATACCGTCAATGAATGCATCAATTTTAATTTGCTCCATGTAATCGGCCGACATATTTGAATGTGCTAATTGCGCGAGCCGCTCAATTGCCAATGAAAATTCCTGTAGCGATTCTCCTCCTCTTTGGTATCGACCCTTCAATTCCATGCGACAAATTTCTCGCTTATGGTCACTTCCGTATTTTCGATCTAACGCCTTCATAATTTCGATGTAAACGTTCCGTTCTTGCTCGGGAATGATTTGTAGTGTTTCCGCCGCTTCGCCTTTAAGAGCCACAATTAACTCTCCAACACGTTGTTCTTCATTCCACTGATTTTCCTTAATCGCCGTTTCGAATTGGAACTTAAAAATACTGAAGGATGTTGTTCCATCAAATGTTGGTGGTTTTAACTTAACTGCGTTAACCGTCTGGATCACTTGATGTGTCGTTCCATTCACTTTAACATCTTGGAGCTCCTTCTCGAGACGTTTAACTTCCGTTTGAAAATCTTGTTTAACCGATTCAAGTTTTTGTTGAACCGTCCCTTTAACATTCTGAATTTCTGCGTGTACTTCTTGTACTTCTGTTTGCAGTTTTTCCACTTTACCGTGTAGTGTAGAAGATAGCTCCCGAAAATTCTCGTCAATTTTCTTTTGACCAACTTCTATTTGGTTTTTAATGTCCGCTCCTTGTTGCTCCATTTGTACCATCTTCTGTTTCATTTCCTGGTTCGATTGTTTAATGTCCGCCCCTTGTTGCTCTACTTGTAACAGCTGCTGTTTCATTTGATGTTTAATGTCCGCCCCTTGTTGCTCCATCTGCTGTTTCATTTGATGTTTTATGTCCGCCCCTTGTTGCTCCACTTGTAACATCTGTTGTTTCTTTTCCTGGTTCGACAATTGTATCTCATGTTTAACTCCAACCAACTGTTGTCCCATCATTTGATTCATAGCAGCCATCAACTGCGATAAATCAAAACTACCAGATGGATTTTGTGTTGTTCCGACCACCGTTTGTACGTTCTCTTCTTTCTTGTCCACACTGATCTCATCCGTTTTTTCCTCCTCGAAATCATACACGGCTGGATTTAAACCTTCCTTCACCATGGCCTCACGTAGTCGCTCCACCAAACTAGCTTTTGTCCCTTCAATGGTCAAACCTCGCTGTTTTAGTTGCTCCTTTAATTGCGCAAGCTTCAATTCGTAGAGAATCATTTTTCTTATTATTCACAATCCCACCGCTGTCACTAATTGTTACGTTTTTGCCTTGTCACTCAAGGTTTGAATCACTGGATTGTGAATAAATACAACTGCTTCAAATTTGAACTCACACAAATTTATTTACACAACACAATAATTATACAACACAAAATTAACAATAAATTTTTACAATTATAACACACTTTTTAATTATCACTTTAATAATCGCTTTAATAATCACTTTAATAATCTTTCTATTTAACCTTCACTGTATCACGTTTAAAATAAGACTCAGCATTCCACGTTAATGTACGCCTTTATATACCAAAATATTTGTTTCTAGAATAATCCTAAATGCGCATCAATAATAGAGCAAATATGTTAGTATAGAAATGACGCCTAAATGTTGAGTATAAATCATAAATGCAATTGAACAATTAATGAAATTAACTTATTCTATTCTAATCTAGGTGTTACCGTAACACTACCCCCACCTAAGCCTGTTCGTCCCGAACAGGATCCAGATCACCTCCTCTGTAGAGCGCCAAGCGCTCTAAATGCACCACCTTTGGTTTACCTTTCCGTCCTTTCTGTATGCGATAAACCACGTCGTTCAACCTTTTAATGACAGTGTAAGGTCCTTCCCATGTGGGTTGCAACTTCGGTGATAATCCCTTCTGCCGTTGCGGGTTGTGAAGCCATACCAATTGCCCTTCCTCAAAGCCTTGATTATTTGCTCGTATGTCATATCGAGCTTTCATTCAATCACTTGATATCCGAATTTTCTCCCGTACAAATTGATGTATTTCATTAAGTTCCTCTTTCATCCGGTCGACGTAATCCTGTCCGCATAGAGCTGCTGATGGAACAGCCCCAAACTTAAAATCTCCTGGTAATCGCAGATTGTTCCCAAATATGGTTTTAGCTGGTGTCACTCCTGTTGTGTCATGTACCGCTGATCGATAGGTCATCAGGAACATCGGTATACATCGATCCCAGTTGCGTTGGTTCCTTTCAATAACCTTTGCTAGATATTCCTCCAATGTGCCATTGAATCTTTCCACCATACCGTCCGACTGTGGGTGTAAAGAAGTCGTTCTTGTTTTATTGATTCCAGGCATCTGACATATCTCCTGAAATACCACCGATTCGAAATTCCTTCCTTGATCCGTGTGAATTTCCATTGGTACACCAAATCTTTCTAAATGATTTTTTCATTTAGTCGTGTTACAGTTTAATTTCCTTCTTAATAAAATATGTAGTTAGTTACATAAATTATTAATTATTGTGAATCAAACCTTTCATTGTAGTAAGTACGTATTATGGTAAATTCAAATTTTGTGATAATGAGAAGACCTTTAAGTATAATAGTTAATGAAGATAAGCTGTGGTTTTATTTAACTGTTTGCTTTAGTTTAAAATATTAGCTGCATTTCATGACACCACCATGATCCAGATCATGACATCATTTACATGTGAAACAACAACAACACGATCACGTGTTGTTGTTGTTTCACATGTAAATGATGTCATGATCTGCACCCGAATTCCGCTTCAATTATAAATGGTAATGGGAAATGGTAATGGTTTTTTTTCGACCAGTCACTATTTCCCATTACCATAAAATTTTCGATTCCGGTTCAACAAATGGGTTTTAACCTGGGAAACATTTAAAAGCGTTGCCACATACACATCTAATAACAGAAGATTCGTGCGTAAATTTATTTTGCCTCGCCACATACCAAAAAAAATACAGACGATTTTTACAACAACAATTCTTTATATTTTGTTTTGAGCTGAATGTTTATACCGTCATTTCTATCCATTTCTATTCATTTTATTAAAATATTAAATTAATGAAAAATATATATTTTGTTTTGGAATTTTTTGACATTTGTTGAAGTTCACAGAAAAAAATCGTTTAAAATTTTTTGATGAGTTCGGAAATCGTTTTAGATTTTTGTGCGTTCGTTCACGTGTAAAATTATACCATTCAGAGAAAAAATCGTTTCTAGGAACGGGTAAATATAAAATTGATAATTTTTCAATTAAAATTATTAAATAATTCCAAATTTATTATTTTAGCTACTAGCTTGAGATATTTTACATATTATCTCATTAATTTGAGTCAAAAATATGCTCTAACTAATTCGTAAATGCGAAATCTGTTTTTAGATGTCGTCCGTAGAAATGTGTATGTGGCATCGCCTTAATAAATTACGTTTTTGGTTCATTGGACTATTTTTTGACAAAAATTGATATTATGTATAAGAGCGTGTTTCAATTGGTTTAAATGCCGCATAAAAAGTTAAAAAGTTAAAAATTGTGGTGAATAAAAATGTCAAACTTTTTATCCGCTTCAAGAGCTGATAAAATTTTTACATAGAAAACGTTTGGCTGACAAAAATATTTATTTGTAAACAAAAATTTTCCATGTAAAAATTTTGAGAAAAATTGCAATAATATATAGATAAACTGACCATAATTGACTAATATATATATTTAAAAAGTATTTATTTTACATGTTTTCATATTTAAATTTGCTGTATATGTTCACAATTACACATAAAATAAGCAACCATGTTATTGTCAAAAATTTTAACCAGTTGAAACAGATAAAAAGTTAAAAAGTTAAAAAATATTTACCACGAATAAATTTTTAACTTTTTAACTTTTTATGCGGCATTTAAACCAATTGAAATACGCTCTAAGATGAGGAAGCATATTAAAACGCAAAATATATATTCTCTAATATGTTTTATATAATTAACAAATATAATTAACAAATAGCTTCAAGAGCTGATAAAATGTTTATATAGAAAACATTATTGGCTGACAAAAATATTTGTTTGTAAACAAAAATTTTCTTTGTAAAAATTTTGAGAAAAATGGCAATGATGTATATGTAAACTGACCATGATTGACTAATATATATTTAAAAAGTATTTATTTTACATGTTTTCATATTTAAATTTACTGTATATGTTCACAATTACACATAAAATAAGCAACCATGTTATTGTCAAAATTTTACCCAATTGAAACAGATAAAAAGTTAAAAATTGGTTTAAATGCCACATAAAAAGTTAAAAATTGTGGTGAATAAAAATGTCAAACTTTTTATCCGCTTCAAGAGCTGATAAAAATTGTATATAGAAAACATTTGGCTGACAAAAATATTTTTTTGGAAACAAAAATCTTCCATGTAAACATTTTGAGAAAAATTTCAATGATATATATGTAAACTGACCATACTTGACCAATATTTATTTAAAATGTATTTTTTTTTACACTATTTGCTGTAGGCACTTGGCGAAACACACTTCCACTTAATAAACACATTGTTTATTAACCTATTGTTAACCTATTATCTTGCGAAATAAAAAACCAGTGGTTAATAAAAAATGTGTTTATTAAGTAAAACGTATTTATTTTACATGTTTTCATATTTAAATTTGCTATACTACTACTACTGCCATAGTATATATGTTCACAATCCCAAGTATAACAAAATTCGACTTTTTCGTCATTTTTCGAAGTAAAAACTTATATTTAGTTTCCTTTTAGAATAAGATCCTGTATGAAAATATGAAAAGTGTCGCGATTATTCGAAACTGGACGAAACTCAATAAATATAATTGTATACATGTATGTGTGAACAATAACAACAAAAAACAATATGGCGGGAACGATCTTGTGCAACGACATATGTAAAAGGTTATAATTGAAAATACATATGAAAAGATGGCGTCCAAATGTAAAGCAAAACAAAAAATTTAGGTTTAGAACAATGAATATTTGGTTGTATAAAAAAAATATATACACATCTAAATTATATTATAATTAATTTTTTAATTATTTTTTATTATTAAACAATGATTTGATATTATTCCTTGATTGTAATATTAAAAGTTTAAATATTTTCCATATAGCTCACATCAAGTTTATTATTTCGCATTTGTTTTCTACTTAATAATTTAAAACTGAACTAGAAATTAATTGATTTATCCAAAAAAAAATTTGAATAGATATAAAAATATATATTGGCGTATTTTTATTTAAATTAACGCACATCTTCAAATATTTTTAAGAAAATCACTTTTATAAAATTACCAAACTCATGTCGTGAACATGTAAAATAAATACGATACGTACCTCTATTTTGTTTCGTCTTGTTATACTTGGGACAGTATACATATACGCACCAATACTAAAGTATTGATTCTTCGACTTTTTTCTAATATTTCGAAGGCAAATACGATAGCTCAATTTTGAGTTTCGTCTTGTTATACTTGGGATTCCACATAAAATAAGCAACCATGTTATTGTCAACATTTTACCCAATTGAAACAGATAAAAAGTTTAAAAGATAAAAAATATTTAGCACGAATAAATTTTTAACCTTTTAACTTTTTAACTTTTTATGCGATATTAAACCAATTGAAACACGACCTAACCATCTTCGTAAACTGTACGTTTTTGATACGCAATGTTGGCAGGGTAATTTCGAATTCGATATTTGGTTCTATTCAGATCCTATTACAGAAATAATTTAAAAAATCAACTGATAATTGTTGCCATTTGTCAAGAAAGCTAAAATAATCTAAAATGATTCTTAATGATTTAAATAATAAAGATAGTTTGTATAGAATTGTTATAAGTGATCTGAAAGCTTGTGGTGTCAAATTTCGTCTCGACAAACATGTAAAATATTCTAAGGTAATATATAATTAAAATTTTACCTCCTATTTAATACATAGTATATGCACTTTATTTATATGTACTTATATCACTTTTCTTGGTTAAAAATATTATTTTAGGAACCCAAATCAAATAAAATATTTTCAACATCGCTTGAACTATTGGAATTGACCGAAGTAAATGTAACAGGAGGATCAGTACCCATACCCTCATTTGTTTATGATGCATGTAACTTTATTACGGCTAACATTAATACAGAGGGATTATTTCGAAAAGCTGGATCTACTGCAAGACAAAAACAAATAAAAGCTTATTTAGAAATGGGACATAAATTAGGAAAGCAACATTATGCAATTGATGTTGCTAACATTTTAAAATCATTTTTTCGTGATTTACCTAAACCAATTATACCTCCCGGGAATGTTCAAGATTCAATGTTAAAATGTTTAATTAGCGACGATAAACACACTGATAATCTTTTATTAATATGTTTGTTAATGCCACAGCTGACTTTAAATACGCTTGCATATTTTATGCAATTTTTGAAGAAAATATCCGAGAATTCATCCGTAAATAAAATGACAATTCAAAACTTGTCTATTATTTTCGCACCAAGTTTGATGCCCTTAAATCAAATATCAGAAGGAAGATTAAACGGTCATGTTAGAGTGATAAACTTATTAATAGAAAATGCTTGTAAAATAGGGGTTATATCTGGTTCTTTATTGTCAAAGGTGCAAAACATAACAGATACAATGGACAGCAAAAACACAGTCGATTTAAGAACAAAGCGACAAATTAGGAGAAGAAGTGGATCGTTAACCAGTAAGTAAACACTATTTACAGATGAAATTAGGACTAACTATACTTAATAATGATTATATAGGAATGTTCACTGGTCTTCGCAAAATAGTAGGTGGAGCTAGTTCAAATGAAAATTTGAGTACTATGTCACCCGAGCCTTCTGTAAAACCTTGCATTTACAAATTAACCAAAAAGAGAGCTTTGGAGATGCCTGTTTTTAGTGTAAAAAAAAAGTAAGTATGGTTCGAGTTTGAGAATTATTTTGTTTTATGTTCACCATTGGATAAGTTTACCATTAGTTGTTAGTTGCAATAAAAATTGATATGTAAATGTATTGAAACTTTTAGAAAAAACATACTGGCAATGCAGCAACAGCCGGAATTGTTGACAGCTTCGACACCGATATTAAAGTAACGCTTGGAATATTGAAATAGTGTTTTAATTTTTAAAGTTTTATCCTGATTTTCTCTTCTAGGAAAAGCGGGTCAAAACTAAATCTGGATCTTAAAGAAAGAAATGCGTTAAAAACACTTACATCTAGCAAATCAAGTCAAACCCGTCGCTGGAGTTTTGCGGAATCTCCACAAACATCTAACCGGAAATGTGATTTTCTAAAATTAA
Source organism: Nephrotoma appendiculata (assembly GCA_947310385.1). NCBI lineage: Eukaryota > Metazoa > Arthropoda > Insecta > Diptera > Tipulidae > Nephrotoma > Nephrotoma appendiculata. The sequence goes on from OX371224.1 coordinate 208,153,643, forward strand.
CGCCAACGTCGTCCCCTCGATCATCATTGCCATTCTATAATGAAAAAATAGATATAAATCAATCATTTTCGAACGAAATAACGATTCCGCAGTTGCAACGGGTCGCAAACGCTTCTTGTTTGTCAAGCTCTAATGTACAAAATGAGTCGAAAGTGAAATTGGAGTATGTAAAAATTCCGGTTGAAGAATACATTGAAATTAATGAACGTGTTAAATGCCTTGAAAGAAGAATAACTGAAGAATTTAAATGTTTGTCAAATTATGATCCACTAGATGTTGAAAAAGAAAACATTAATGTGAGTGGACCAGAACGAGTTCAAAACAAATTTGAAATTACGCTAGAAAATACAGAAAATTTAAATGAAAATTCAATGACAGGGCAGCTAGCAAACCATTTGAAACAAGAATTGCGAATAAGAAATAAAAATGACGCTGTTATACGATCACCAAGTGAACGCAAAATTGGAAATTTCCGACGAAAGTCTCATGAACTAACCTTAACACATTCATCTCGAATGTCGAGTAAAATGACGCAAAACATAATTTTCTGTGACAATTCTATAATAGAAATAGTCAAATCTTCGCCAAATCTAAAACCTATTTTAAAACGTGGTAAACCTAACACTGTCACAACTGGACCTACAAATTCTTTACCATTAGTTAAGGACACAAGAGTATTGACCACAAAATGTGCGCTAGTTTTAAAAGATTGCTCTAGTAGTAGTATTACACCTAAATGCAGACAATCGGTAAAGAATTTGAATCTAAAGGTATGTGTCAAGCCAAGTGCACCATTATTGCTGACTCCACCTAAATTTAAATCAAGTACTAGTGAAGAGAGCTCCATACCAGTTCCTGTTTCAAAACATAAAAAACCTAAAATTATGATGACAAATTCGAAGCCAAGTATGAGGTCATCTCTTTTGACGAAACAATTTAATTTGCAGCTGAATGGAAGCACTGAAATGAATTCCATAGATTTTTTACCGGAAATCAAAGAACAAACTGGTCGAGCATCAATTGCTAAGATCCGAGTACAAAATGCTGGAATGGTTCTTGAAAAAGCAAAACTGTTCAATGGAATGTCCAATTAAACAAAAATATAATTTTGATCTGAATGTATCTATCCAACAGTTCCACACTCTACTTCTTTGAAGTTCTATACCTTCGTCCTTATTTACCTATGAAACCAGCCCATGTTCCACACTACTTTTGAAATAGTATATGGCCCATGCCACACGTAAAAAAAAATGCCGCATTTTTCTTCGTTTCTTTCCCCGTTTACCTATGATACAAGTTTTAATTGCGACTTAAACAAATTTTCTGTTCAACCACACAACTCAAACATAAATGAAATAAAAAATATTTCAAGGATATTTTTGACTCATTTTAGTTAAAATTTTATTTAAGAGAGAGCAGAACAAAACATTGGTAGAAAAAAATGCCAAAATACAAAAAACTCTCGTGCGTCATCAGCCTATGTACCATGCCAGACGAGCATTTTTTGTATTTTGACATTTTTTTTCTACCAATGTTTTGTTCTGCTCTCTCTTAAATAAAATTTTAACTAAAATGAGTCAAACATGTCCTTGAAATATTTTTTATTTCATTTATGTTTGAGTTGTGTGGTAGAACAGAAAATTTGTTTAAGTCGCAATTAAAACTTGTATCATAGGTAAACGGGGAAAGAAACGAAGAAAAATGCGGCATTTTTTTTTTACGTGTGGCATGGGCCTATGGCCATTTTCTACCAATGTTTTGTTCTGCTCTCTCTTAAATAAAATTTTAACTAAAATGAGTCAAAAATGTCCTTGAAATATTTTTTATTTCATTTATGTTTGAGTTGTGTGGTTGAATGCCCATGCCACACGTAAAAAAAAATGCCGCATTTTTCTTCGCTTCTTTCCCCGTTTACCTATGATACAAGTTTTAATTGCGACTTAAACAAATTTTCTGTTCTACCACACAACTCAAACATAAATGAAATAAAAAATATTTCAAGGACATTTTTGACTCATTTTAGTTAAAATTTTATTTAAGAGAGCAGAACAAAACATTGGTAGAAAAAAAATGCCAAAATACAAAAAATACTCGTGTGGCATGAGCCGAACAGAAAATTTGTTTAAGTCACAATTAACACCCCTATTCTCATAGTCGCATCACTTCATGTGATGTGATAGCTATCACATCACATGAAGTGATGCGACTATGAAATTGCTATTCTCTTAGCCGATTCATGTGACGTGATATACGACGAACAGATGTGATACGACGCTTAACGAATACATGCAATATACGTGTATACATATTTAAAATGAATATTTTTTTAAAATGTTTTTACGTTTTATTAAATATTTTTATTCATATTTTAATTATTAATATTTTTAAATAACACAAATATTAATAATTAAAAATATATAAAAAAAAATTATTTGATAAAATTAAATATTTTTGTATATATTATATATTATTATTTTATATTTTGTATATATTATATATTATTATTTTATATTTTGTATATATTATATATTATTATTTTATATATGTATTTAATTTAATCAAATGTTTTTTTTAATTAATAATAAAATAATATAATAAATATACATATACATTGATCTTCATATATGTATAATTATTCGTAATTTTACATTTTAATAACATCTACCTTGCCTGTTATTCGTATCACTTAAAAATAGTAGGTGTTGAAATATATCATTTCAAGTGATACTTATCACTTCATACGACTAAGAGAATATGGCGACAAGTGATAGTTATCACACCAAACGATAAACATCACTTCAATCGACTAAGAGAATACCAAAATGCGATTATCACATCATGTGATAGTTATCACTTGTATGAGAATAGAGCTGTAAAACTTGTATCATATAACCGGGGAAAGAAACGAAGAAAAATGCGGCATTTTTTTTACGTGTGGCATGGGCCTATTACCAAAAATAATGGATTAAATAGATACGGAATTTCAATATGAAGAAAATACCCATGTAGAAAATAATTTAATTTGTACAGAATTTGGTTTGCAATTTTTGACGAAAGAGAAGGTGTTATAATTCTACGTCTTTCTAACGCGTGCATTTTATAAAACAAAATAAAAACTAGCCGATCATCTATTTAAAAATCATACGAAGATCAAGTCATGAATGAAATCAACAATATTCGGACTCGGGGGTGGAGTCTGACGATATTTATTTATTTACAAATTTACAATCATACGAAATTACGAATAGACGCATGCAATTTATCATTTATATTTATTGCCTACCTAAGTAAAACAAACAGTAGTAGTTTCGCAGCGCTTTATCCTGTGAAGGTTGCGTATGCGTAAAGCATGTACGTATTAAATATATATTTTGTTTTTCAGGTATTTTTAATGAAATCTGTACATGCATATATACATAATTAAATATAATTTTACATACATATTTTATTTAACTTTAGTGTGATCTATGCGCATGTGTATTGTATTTTGTGTGTATATTATGGGATAAAAAAACAACGGGCGCTTATTGTAATGTTATTTTTTTTAACACGTTCGCGTAAACGACTTCTATAGCATTCAAATTTGTGTTCCTGAATAGCACACAGATTTAGAAAGTGTTCCTCAATGTGTTAAATAAAAATTGTGATATTTTCGTATTGTTCTATATAAATTTGGTTTTTGAATTTTTTTTGAAAGAAAAAAATTGTAAATAATATTTTTGTTTTGTTGTTTTGTCTGGTTTACGAAAACAAAAATTATCAAATGTTTTTGATTTTACTCGGTTTACGAATTCTAAATGCATCAAGCAAAAGTGTCTACATAATTATGTATTTTTTTTCTTTGATAGGATTTAATGTGCATTGCATTTGTCTATGTATATGAGAGAAAAAACAATTTGGGTTTGTTATTATTATTTTTTTTAATAAAATTTGTTGTAATATTTTCTATTTGTTGTGTATAAATTTGGTTTTAGAATATAAAAAGAAAAATTGTTTATAATTTAATTTTTGGGTTTATGTAGTTCAGGAAAACAAAAATGATCAAATGTTTTTGTTTTGACTGATTTTGAAAACAAAAATAATCCAGCAATAATTCCAACTGATCTTGTTTAGTCATACTTATATAGTATTTTTTCTTCAATTAGAAATTATTAATTATACATTTGTATGTACATTCTATTGATCGCTCGGGTGTATATATACCAGAATTGTATATACTGGACAAATTATTTTATTCGTATATTTGTTGTCTTTAAAAAAGACAAATTTAAAAAGTAAATCTGTGTAGAAATTACTTTGTAACAACGCTATTTGTAAATAAATAAATATCGTCAGACTCCACCCCCGAGTCCGAATATTGTTGATTTCATTCATGACTTGATCTTCGTATGATTTTTAAATAGATGATCGGCTAGTTTTTATTTTGTTTTATAAAATGCACGCGTTAGACAGACGAAGAATTATAACACCTTCTCTTTCGTCAAAAATTGCAAACCAAATGCTGTACAAATTAAATTATTTTCTACATGGGTATTTTCTTCATATTGAAATTCCGTATCTATTTAATCCATTATTTTTGCTATTACTTCAAAATATGTAAGTCGTAATGGGCCGTTCCACACTTTATTTCGCAATTACCCGTTTTAATTGCGACTCATTTTTCAACAACAAAAAATTTCGGTGATTCAACACAAATGAAATAAAAACAATAAAGACCATTGTTAAAATGTAGATTTTGGTTTAGATTTTATTTTCGAGAGAGCAAATTTCATTTTTGTTTGGGTTTAGAGCTAGTGCATATCCATACTACGATAACTTGAATCCGGTAATTTCGTTTCTTTCTCCTTTACCTATAAATTTTTTTGATTTTATTGGTAAAGAGGAAAGAAACAAAAGTAGTGTTGCTTTCACAAATCCGCTTAGCTTAGCTAAGAAATGTGAAAGCAACAACTTTTGGATTTAATTTTTTAATGCGTTTTAATTTTTCTGTGTTGGTTCATTTTCTTAATATTTTAGGGAGAGATACATTTACCCAAAAGTTTTTTCCCCAAAACATTTAAATAAACTTTCCCAAAAAAACAATTTACCAAAAATCGTTTCCCCAAATGGAATTTTCCCAAAAAAATAATTGCTCAAACTAATTACCCCAAAAGTTGAATACCCAAAATTATAATTAATTTATGTAACATAAAATAACGCAACCAACATAACATAATATAACATAGCAAACATAAATTAACAAATTTAAAATAAAATACATATACTATACATAAGTATATCAAAATTAAACGGTCAAATTATACGCGATTGAACGCAAGTATTCAATCTTAGAATAATTCTGTTTTTTTGAAATGATTGATTTTATTTGTTTCTCCCGTTTAACCAGAATATTGGAACGAATACACGTATGACCAGCTGCATGCTTGTCCACCTGATATGCAGCGTATATACACTCTTTACGGAGATGCTCAATTAGACTATATGTTCCGACGTGCGCTTTTTCCGTTATTACTTGAAGCCGCCTATGCCAAGCTTCGACGTTGTTTGTGGTTTGCGGTAAGCTTTCGCAATTTTGCTCATAAACAGACCAAACATGCGGTGAATAGCGTGGAGGTTTGTTGGTTTGTTTGTCGTTTACAACACAATTTCTGCCAAACCGAACAATAATCTTACGTGACCGCGGACGCGTGCTTCAATAATCCTTTTAAAAATTCTTGAATTTCATCAGGATGGATGAACGCCAAGGACCTAATCATTCGAATATCTAGAGCAACAGCCTCATTTGTACCGCATATAGTTGCAAGCCCTTCATTCTGTACGCGGCGCCAGATGATTTGGCCAAGATGAAAAAAACAGCCATGAAGCCGCGTAGTCGGAAACACAGCCTTTAGAGCAGAGGTGGACGCTTTCTCAAAATCAGCCTATACAAAATTAGGCTTCAAATCGATGAAATGGTCACAAGCAACTTTTAATACTTCATAAATCATTCCGTCTTAACATTTCCGCGACTTTGACGTCATCAAACAAAAAAGCGCTGGTACGGTAACGCCGTCAATTTTTGCAAAAATCGTAAATAGTTGACGAAGTATGCATGGAACAATGTCAAATGTGCCATCCATCAGCCAACAGACTGCTTTTTCGAGCATTCGCAATGACTTAATTGTGCCCATAAGTAAGATATACTCACTGCCAAAACGTTTTTCTGATAAAATAAACCCTTCACCATCTACGATTTTTAGATCTTCGGGAATATTTATATCACGGACTGTAGTTGGTTCTTTACCAACAAATCTCTTTAATCGACAATCGTCGAACTCGCTTTATCTTGGATTTCTGCGCTTCTTTATTAGGTAAATATATCCTAGATGTTGTTGGGCAGTTGACAATACTGTCCCTTATTATCGCAGCTGGATGTTTGTTTGTAGTGCTGGCGGCTTCTTTTATTTTATTATTGGCGAAGCGTACTGGCAAATCGCTCGCTATCGTACCGTGCACATGTGTTGAAGGGGCCTTAACGATAAAATGTTGTCCATTTTCAATTTTTGTTGTTATCCGTGCCTTACATTGTTTTTTGCGGCGATCCACACAACCCCAATAAAACCGATTTTTATCCATGGCTTTAACATCAATGTAGTAACTGTATCCTACATGGCGCAACAAATCTTTGCCTTTGTTAGACTTCATAATATTTAAAGCCATTTAATTTTAATTTTTTTTGTAATATGTGTATATTTTTTGTAAATATGTAATATGTGTAATGGAAGATTTTTTAACTGTCACACATTCACAAAGAAATCCGCAATCTATTATCATTTTGCATTGTATTATTTAACAATATTAAACACTTTAATACTTGTTGCATTTTTGTGCCAAAAAGATCACGAAAATCCCAAAATTTTAAATTGGATGTTTCGCGCGAAACATTTGTTTATATTCAGCAATAGTAATTACTATTGCTGAATATAAACATCGAACAAAAAACGTTGACGTTCGATTTCCATAGTACGCCCCCAGTATTTTGGTAAAAAAAATTTGGGAACAAAATTTTGGGCAAACGGTTTTTGGGGAAATTTTTTTTGGCCAAACAAACCCAACCCAATATTTTATTTTTTTTTATTTTAAGAAATAGAATAAATTAAATTCGGTATTTTGCTATCAAATAACAAATAGCTGTGTTGCTTTCAAAAGATTACAACAACAATTGCATTGTATTCAAGCCGATTGTTTTAGAATGTTAAGAAAAAAATTTTTAGGATTAGGGGAAATAAAATCATTTTATGGTTATGGTGTTTACCGCAAGGCGTTATTTTTTCTATTTTGCTCGAAAAATTTATCTTGTAGAATAATTTAGCATTTGTTATTTGATAGCAAAATACTGAATTTAATTTATTCTATTTCTTAAAATAAAAAAAAATAAAATAAATACATATTAAGAAAATGAACCAACACAGAAAAATTAAAACGCATTAAAATATTAAATCCAAAAGTTGTTGCTTTCACATTTCTTAGCTAAGCTAAGCGGATTAGCGAAAGCAACACTACTAAATGCTAAATTATTATTCAATATAAATTTTTCTAGAAAAATAGAAAAAATAACGCTTTGCGGTAAACACCAAAACCATAAAGTGATTTTAGTTCAACGAATCCTAAAATTTTTTTTCTTAACATTCTAAAACAATCGGCTTGAATACAATGCAATTGTTGTTGTAATCTTTTGAAAGCAACACAGCTAAAGAAGGTACCGGATTCAAGAATAGAGTTCCACTAAGAGGAGCTGCAGTTGTTTTTTTTTGCCATAAAAAATCAATATCCCTTAAGTGATTTACTAACACAATTGTGCGGGTAGGGCAAAAGTACCATGTCAAAAATTTAGTTTTGTATGTTTTTTGAACCAACTTACACATTTGTGAATTCCTTTTTAATTTATTTTCGTCCGACACACAATTGTGTTGGTTTTACTACAAATAAAGCGAAATTTTTTATCAACAACGCCATTACATACTATGGTTTTTTACTCACGGGTCCCAACCCAAGTATCGCTACTTCCAACTTATTTCGATTTTTATGGAACAATTGTTGGAACTTATTTCCACGGTCAAGTTCCATTTTATTACAAGTTTTACTATGAACTGTGGAACAAAAACCCGTAACTCGGAAAACTGGATTATGCTAGTTTTATGTCTTGCATGAAATATCTCAAAAATGTAACAAAAGTTGGAACTGTCAAAATGAGTTCTATTTTATTATACTTGGGTAAATCACATATTTGGGCTTAGTATTGATTTATTAAAATTGGAAAATTACTGGATCAAAAACTTTCTCAAAACAATTTTTTTTAAATAATTTAATAACAAAATATCACTATTTATTTTTTGTATTATTCAATTTAACTTGAACGATACAAACTATTTATTAAAAATAATGAAATTGTTTGTTTCTTGCCATGTATTTTCTTTCGTTTTGTATGAAATTCTCATTTCTTTTTGGATTTACATAATATACCAAAAAATTATAATAAGAATGGCCTATTATGCAGTGGTATTGATTATATAATCATTTTGTTTATATTTTGTGTATTTGTATTATTTTTATTTAGTGTCAAGTAATTAATTGAAGACGTACGTACGACGCATTTTTTCTGTATTTCACATGATATTCATACTTTTTTGCTATTTTTATAAAATCTACCTACCAATTACAACAATTTCGAGTTGGAAAGTTACAAATCGACTTATGTTGGATGAGAATGACAAAAAAATGCATTTCAACATTTGCGTGTTTCTCTAATTTTATTTTTTTAAAATAATGCAATTGAAAAGCACTAAAGAACTTTTATTGTTGTTGTTATAGAATTTAGAAAAATATAACAAATGAGATGTAAAAAATCCCAGATTTCCATCCGACGTATGTATACGGCTTGAATGTTGTCGCCAAAACTCGGAAATGATGAAAAGGAAAAGTTAGGTTATGTAATGGGCCTATTCCACTACACCATATATTATAAAGTATATATGTACGCTACTAAGTGGACCAAAAAAAATTTGACTCCTTTTCCATACAAATCAAGGATAAAAAAAACGGTCGAAATTTTTCCATAGAAAACTCGGGTTATGTCCCTTCTGTTTGTATTCTATATTATGTGTTGCGCTTGGTGCGTTGACACAACACGCTCTTTTTATTTTTTTTCGACTGCTGAATGATTTTTTTATGTTTTCCCCTCACATAATTTATAGCAAAACAACTTTTAGATAGTTTCGTAAATTATCCAAATTAATCAAACATCATATTATTTTTTCATCGCAACAATAATCATTATTTTTTTAGTAAGTTTTAGGATATAAAATTATTGTGAAACATTAATAATAAATATTTTTCATATTCTTTAAAAATTTATAGGTTAGTTTTTGTTGATGTCAAAATTTCCCCAACTTTTTGTCCCATAAAATAAAAATGTTGTATCTCAGTCGCTCTACTGTAAATTTCAGTACTTGTCTTTGTCACATTTTCTGCAAAAATTTTGTAAAATTTTTCTGTTTTCTGTGGGTCAATTCTGTCTTTCCCTGGGAATTAGGAAATGAAAAGAATTGACAGTATTGTTGCAGCTAGGAATTATTTCCTTAAAAGTGTATTCTGGCGACAAGGAAAATATTTTTTTGGGAATAATTTTTTCCTAATTATTGCAGTTTTTACAACTATTTTCCCCAATTTTTTTTCTTGGGAATTATGAAATACTACGGGGAAAGATTATTTAAATTGATCTATGGCATACGTTGTATTTATAATTCTAATAAAATAAATAAAACAACGAAGTAGAATGCATTTTACTTTACATAATCATTTAGAAAACACATAGAAAGATAATTGTTAAAAAAATTGTTGTTGCTGATTTCTTCAAATACATAAATTATCAAATAGAAAATACAACAACAACAACTATGGATAATGTAACGTATAATATGTCGAGTATTTTAATGGGCGCTTTCAGGTCACTCAACAGTTGGCAACATGTTGAGTAAAATCACGGCCAACGTTATAGAAATTTTGCACTCTGAAATTTTTAGGTCAACCTGGCGATGATTTCACTAATCATGATGCCAACAGTTGGCGGACCTGAAAGCGCCCAATATTGTAATTGGCAGCCAAATAATAAAAATCAAAACAATTAAACATGTTTTAAACCAGATTTTTATTACTAATATTTGCGTACGCATTTAGTCGTTTACGGGATAAAAAAAATTAAACTTTCCATTTCAATTTTGAATTTTAACCCGATAACATCGGTCATTTAAAATATTTATTTTATAAATAATCTTAATTCCGAATTGTAGTTAAAAATTAATAATCAGAATTGTATTTTATAATTAAATATAAGTTTAATAACAATATTTACTATTTGTACGTTAATTGAATGGTACAGATGTCTGTTTAAATAAATATGCTCCACACCGTTAGGTGGACGGAAAATAGACACATGTGTGCAATCAACACATCCTAACACCCCCGGGAAACGGCAAATTTTGTAAAATCTACGAATATTGGTTATTTTTGTGCATAATAAAATAATTTGTATACCTACCCTAGCTTAATTTTATTTATCTTTTGTAAAGTGTTGGGGAAACAAATAAATTGATGAGCCAAATGCTCGTCAACAATCTTACAAAATTCTGTAATACTTCGACTCACAACAGCCTGGGAAACTGGCACATGATAAACAACACCGTTTTTACGTTGATGTCCGTCTAGCATAGAAATAAACTCACTTAGTTAAATTTTATTTATAAATATATTTTACCAGTACCTTCAGCTAAAAAACTTAAAGCTACTAAAACTCTAAATTTTTTGGGAACCTCCGTAAAATTTTCTATATTGTTACACAACACAAACACCAATTCTTGTGTGAGACGGTACAATCCTACAAACTCACTTTCTATTTTATCAAACGTCTGACGCATCCCGTAATCGCTTTCGTAGCAATCGAATAAACTTTTTCCTTTCTAATTCGTCGTAATCCATAAATCTCCAAATTATGTGATTACTCATATTTATAAAAAAAATTTATTGAAATAGTCCTTATTAATTTTTTACAACTTTAAAATAATTTTTAAAACACCGTGGGTGACCGACACTTAAACTAATTTTCTTTTCCTCAAAAATTTATTCCCAGCACTGCCAGAATACACTTTTATAAAATTGGGGGAAAAAATTGGGAAAAAGTGCTACAAAGATTAATTTTTTCCCAATTCCTAATTCCCAGGGAAAGACAGAATCGACCCACAGGTGGAATAGTACCATAATACTTTACCAGTAAAAAAAGCGGATGGAGCTTAATTTCGATTTTAGCGGCATATTTTAAATTTTGAATTTTTAAATAAAAACAAAAAATTAATTAATTTCAGTAAATATTTTAATTATAACAAATAATTATTTATTTTATTTGATTTTAAAATCCATTTAATAAATTAACTCTTATTTATCACAGTTGCATATTAAAACATTAAACATAAATTATAAAAATCGGAAATATCTTAAATTAATACAATGACAGATGTAAATTACAGACTAATTAAATTTAATTTTTTTTTAAATATTCAAAAAAGTAAATAATTCAATTTTCTACTAATCTTAAAACTAATTCTTACAATATACGTATTGAGATTCATTATGAATTTTAGAAAATTCAATTAGTTAGCTATTAATGAAAAATGACTAATATTAATGAAAAATGACAGGATATATATTTACAGAATATAAATTTAAAAAAATATATTTACAGACAGCTTAAAACTTTATTATATATATGTACAGCCTAAAACTGAACTAACTAAATATGCTAGTATTTATATATTAATTAAATTTTAAACTTAAACTTTCAACTTCGAAAATTTATCACAAAAATTTTACCATCGATAAAAGACGTAAACACAACTTATGGTAATGGCGTCTCACCTCAACCAGCAAGACAAATTGATATGTTGTTTATTTGGAAACAACAACAACAAAAAATAATCATTTCCGAGTTTTTATACCAAAAACCGGAAAACAGTGTTGGTTCAACTTTTCAGTTTCGTTATACTTGGGCGTTTATCTTTAAAACTGGTTTTATTTTCCGGTTTTTAATGCCATTTTTGAGATGTAGATTTTAATTTTAATTTAATTGGGGATGCTCTGTTATCAAACTTTTAACTTTTTCTTTATGAGAAATACAATGAAGTAAACCGCATTTGCAAAATTGGTTGTTGTTGTTTTTCTGCTTGTCACAAATTAAAAAATATTCAATGCATATTTGTCTTTTAACAATTAGTGTTGTATTTTGTGTCCTGTGAAAAAGTAATAAATAATATATAATATAATAATATAAAATAACAGGTAAACGTTAAAATGTAGATTTTAATTTTAATTTAATTGGGGACGCTCTGTTATCAAACTTTTAACTTTTTCTTTATGAGAAATACAATGAAGTAAACCGCATTTGCAAAATTAGTTGTTGTTGTTGTTTTTCTGCTTGTCACAAATTAAAAAATATTCAATGCATATTTGTCTTTTAACAATTAGTGTTGTATTTTGTGTCCTGTGAAAAAGTAATAAATAATATATAATATAATAATATAAAATAACAGGTAAACAAAAAATAATTTTGTAAAATGAAGTTAGCTTTACTTTGACTTTTCCCTATTCATTGGGTATGCTCTTCATAAGGAAAAAGTTAAAGGAAAAAATATTTTGCATTGGGGATGCGCGGTTAGCGCGCACTATTTTCTTTTTTATGGTTCGCTCGAAAATTAAATCATTGAAAACATATACAAATTTCCCCGCCCGAGATGAAATAATTTTAACTTTGGGAAAATTTTGATCGCAAGCATCCAACATAATAAAAAAAATAACAAATTATGAGTAATAATGCGAAATAATAACGCTCATTGATTGGCTTGATTCGGAAATCAGTTTTTCATCGCATACATGAACCAACCATAAATGACAGATAAAATTTTACGAAGGGGAAATTCGGTTTCTTACATGAACATTACTGAGCATACCCAATAGAATTCCTTATGACTTTTTATTACAGAAACCCTCCAGGCCAGGCGTAACATTAACGTACGGTTTACGAAGACTTAGCTCTACTAAAGTATTCGCAAACGTTACGTAAAAACGGTACGGATGTGGTACGTAAAGTATATTTTTGTCACATGAGAAGTGAAACAAATTAGCGAAGACTTTTCTATGTGTTAGTGTCTATAAACTGTTCATAATGTGTACGACAAAAACGTAACATTTATGAGCCGTATTTGCGTATCTTTGGCGAGTCACTTGCGCGTGACTTTTACGCTCGGTTTAATTCGTCGAAACTACTTTATTGTCAAATAAAAAACCAATAATATTTTCATCTTGTATTTATTTAAATAAAATCTATCTTAATTAATATAATATAATAATAAAATTAATTTCAAAAGGACTTTTAATTATGCCGCATAAAGTAATTATACTTAATTTTAATTCACAAATATTTTATCACATATTAAAAAACTCGCATATAATCCAAATGACTATTCATACCTGAAACACAAAAAAAGCTAATTACAAATTTAAAGCATGAAGCTACACATTTTTTCTTACCTAATAGGAATGCTCTTACTGGGGCATCACAAATGAACGCCCTTATTTTAAGGCAAAAGTTCGACCAACAATATATTATGATCAATCACGAATAAATTTATTGCACCCAAAAACTTAAACTACGACTCTTTAAAATATAAAATATACAAAGAAAGCAAAATATACTGTAATATGTGATAATAAAAATTAAGTATAGGTGTAGTAGTGTGGTATCAAAATTAACGTGCGTAAACTGTTCGTAAACCGCACATTTTTAGTGTATACATTTTTGCGCCTGGAGGGAAATTATGAAGAAAAAAAATTCTCGAAAAGAAATGAAGCACAAGTTGTTTTTTCATACTTTTCTGTAAGTACCCAAGTATCACTACTTCCAACTTATTTCGACTTTTATGGAACAATTGTTGGAACTAAGTTCCACGATCAAGTTCCATTTTATTACAAGTTTTACTATGAACTGTGGAACAAAAACCCGTAACTCAACGAACTGGATATTATGCGAGTTCCCATGAAATATCTCAAAAAAGTAATGAAAGTTGGAACTGTCAAAATGAGTTCCATTTTGTTATACTTGGGTAAAAAGCCATAAAGACCCTCCAGGCGCAAAAATGTATAAACTAAAAATGTGCGGTTTACGGTTTATTTTGCGGTTTATTTTGCTTTCCTTTGCATATTTTATATTTTAAAGAGTCGTAGTTTAAGTTTTTGTGTGCAATAAATTTATTCGTGATCATATTATATTGTTGGTCGAACTTTTACCTTAAAATAAGGACGTTCATTTGTTATGCCTCAGTAAGAGCATTCCTATTAGGTAAGAAAAATTGTGTAGCTTCATGCTTTAAATTTGTAATTAGCTTTTTTTGTGTTTCAGGTATGAGTAGTCATTTGGATTATATGCGAGTTTTCTAATATGTGATATAATATTTGTGAATTAAAATTAAGTATAATTACTTTATGCGGCAGAATTAAAAGTCCTTTTGAAATTAATTTTATTATTATATTATTAATTTAGATTTTATTTAAATAAATACAAGATGAAAATATTATTGGTTTTTATTTGATAATAAAGTAGTTCCGGCGAATTAAACCGAGCGTAAAAGTCACACGCAGGTGACTCGCCATAGATACGCAAATACGGCTCATAAAAGTTACGTTTTTGTCGTACACATTATGAACAGTTTATAGACACTAACACATAGAAAAGTCTTCGCTAATTTGTTTCACTTCTCATGTGACAAAAATATACTTTACGTACCACATCTGTACCTTTTATGCGTAACGTTTGCGAATAATTTAGTAGAGCTAAGTCGTCGTAAACCGTAATGTTACGCCTGGCCTGGAGGGGAATTCTATTGGGTATGCTCTCTAATGGCGAGTTTTTTCCAACCAAAAAGTAGATCAAATCGAAAAAAGATCAAATCTTGTGACGTTCTTTCCAAAACAAACAAAAGATTTGATTTAGATCAAAAGGATTTGATTTTTTTATGTTCTATCCAACACAAAAATGACAGAGATTCCCTCCAAACATTGCGTAACTTTTACGTACAGTTTACGAAGACTTGTTTATACTAAAGTCCTCGTAAATGTTACGCATATACGTAAAGAAAAAGTTGTGTAAACGAACACTTCGTCACAAGAGAAATGAAACTATTTTACGAAGACTTGTATATGTGTTGGTAACAATAATTGTCTTCGCAAATTCCGCGAGTTAGCTTAAAGTTAACGAACGGTTTAAACATGTGAATGCGAACATATTTCATTTCGGGTTTTGCAGGTTTTTACGCGGGATTTATTACCATTTTAGATTATTTTTTTAATAAATATTATTTCGAAAAATAAAAAAACCGAGAATTCTTTTCTAATGTTATTTTATTTTTTTTTTATCTTGATTAAATTTATACTTATTACGATAAATATATACATATTAACATTTTAATAAGATTGATTAACAACAAGTGATATGGGTTTTTACCTTTTATAAGCTCCATGATATAGTATCCCTTTACAGCAATATTGCCATGTTGGCCATGCCATGAAAATGTTGATGCTGCGTCGTCTGTGATGATATCCTTCAAACAACCTCTCAAATATTTTTGAAGTGATAAATCACTAATTGCTTTAAAGTGACTGGTCTATAAAAGGTTCGAAAATAAATTATATAAACTTTGTTATTCAGGATGTTAAAATTTAATGTTGCTTAACAAAATAATTTCCTTTTCTAAATTAGTTTTAACTTCACATTCCAGAGCTTTAAATTGTTTTGGTGATGTGGCTGGTATATTTAAAATATGACACTGCTCTATATTTACTAAAATTATTAGTTATTTTTAATGAAACACAAAAAAACAAAATGGAGATCACAAACGTAATATATTTCACTAAACAACTTATCCGAATGAAGCACGTATAAAAACATTACATTTGTATACCATATGCGAATACCATACGAAATAAAAATATATACATATATAAAAACAAACGAAATAGTTGTACGTGTATTGGCATTCCATTGTTAATGAGTGTACGTAAAGTTTACGTTTTCGTAAAGAATTTAACGTATACATTTTTTTGTTGGGAGGGTTTGATCTAAATCAAATCTATATTTTTTGATAGATTTGATCTTTTTTCGATTTGATCTACTTTTTGGTTGGAAAAAACTCGCTATAAGTTTGACTGGGTAACATGGAAATGCCATTTATCGCATTCTTATTCTATTAAGTTTTTATTCCTGACTGCTTCCAGTTTTAATTGAAAAAACTCAATGTTTAATAGCCGGCTAAGCTTGATTCAATCATAAACATTTTTGTTAATATTTTACTAAAATTTAAACAACACTTTAGGAAATGTACCACTTCTATATTAAATTCTCTTGTGAAGGAAATTGTTTAAAATACTGAACTGTCAAATTTATATGCCAAGCCAAAAACCAAAAAAGTTAAAAGTACAGAATAAGCCAAGCAATTGTGAAGTGTCACAAGTTCGGAGGGTAAAAGAGAAAGCATCTAAATCAACGGGATTACAACAATAAAAAAATCTATACGAACCCCACGCCAACAACCAAAATTGTTTTCTTAATTTTTTCTGATTTATAACTTAAATTAAGGATAAATTTACCACAAATCACTAGCTTCTTTATATAATTTACATTTTATTTTATTTAAACACTTGCTAAACTTACTGATGGTAACATATTCCTTCTTGTATTTTTTAGGCGGATTTTGGCATTTTTTCACGATACACTGCATTTTGCACAAAAGTTTGTAATTTTTGTCATCATATAATGCACCACTACATAAAAAATAACTATTTGATAAAGTTTTTATTGTTTTTATGTATTATAATTAATAATTTTAAAAATTTATAATTTATAATTTTAAAGCGCAAAATTAAAACGTCACTTCGTACAACAACAAAAACTGGTTTGACGGGTTCTTATAGTGAGATATGAGTAAACCATATGGATTTTTTATATAACCATCCTATTCTGGCTTGTGACAGATGAAATAGCAAATTTTATATGGCTAAAATACTGCCACCTATTCTCCAGTATTTTAACTTCTTTGCCAAAAACAAACGCGTTCAATCGTTTCATAAAAAAAAATTGGGATATTTTACTGAAGCGAAGTTAGCCGGGGTAAAATATGTCAAAAATATATCGATTTTTATGTCAGAAAACCATCAGTGAACACACGGAATTTTTGGTTATTACTTTGAGCACAATATTTATTCTATTCCAGAATGGATTTAGCAAAGAAGTTAAAATACTGGAGAATAGGTAGTAATATTTTACCCATATTAAATTTGCTATATCATCTGTCACAAGCCAGAATAGGATGGTTATACAAAAAAAAACCATATGGTTTACTCATATCTCGCTATAAGAACCCGTCAAACCAGTTTTTGTTGTTATACGAAGTGACTAAAAATTATAAATTTTTAAAATTATTAATTATAATACATAAAAACAATAAAAACTTTATCAAATAGTTATTTGTTTATGTAGTGGTGCATTATATGATAACAAAAATTACAAACTTTAGTGCAAAATTAAGTGTATCGTGAAAAAATACCAAAATACGCCTAAAAAATACAAGAAGGAATATGTTACCATCAGTAAGTTTACCAAGTGTTTAAATAAAATAAAATGTAAATTATATAAAGAAGCTAGTGATTTGTGGTAAATTTATCCTTAATTTAAGTTATAAATCAGAAAAAATTAAGAAAACAATTTTCATCGAAAAATTCGAAAAATTATATTTTACCATCTATAAGTGTTTGTATAAAGTAAAATGTAAATTGTGTTAAGATACTAGTGATTTGTGATAAATTTATCCTTACTTTATGTTATAAATTTGAAAAAATTAAGAAAACAATTTTGGTTGTTGGCGTGGGGTACTTATATTGGTTTCTTGTTTTTGTAATCCCATTGATTTAGATGCTTTCTCTTTTACCCTCCGAATTTGACTCGTTTGACAGCTGTTGTCATTCATTCTATATATTTAATTTAAATTCTTTGGTACCAAAGTAAGACCAAATATTATATAGTATCAATATACGACACTGCCTTGTAAAATCGTGTTCCAAAATATTTTTCTATAAGCTAAGAGTGAAGTTAGGTGTTTTAGTATAAGTTCGAAAAAAATTCGAAAATCAACACAGCTAGGGCAAAAAACTGTGTGTAGGTAAAAAAAAAAAAAGTAAATAAGTACTGTCATTGTCATGTCAAAAACGTTCTCAATTAAATTTTAGTGGTCTCATAGTCTGTGAAAATGCTAGAAAGATGCTAGAATACATAAATAATAAATGGTGATACAGACGAATGCAATGTGAGTATATCGTCAATTTTACTGCAACATTTAATAAGTATTAATTATTGTTCTTAATATTCTATTTCAGTCGGGGGAAAATTGGAAAAGTTACCGAATTCAATCATCTACGTCCTACGACATCAAAATTCTCTATGAAAAATCGATGGTTAATGTTTCCGAAGGAGAGGATCCTGAAACGCCGCTTAATATAGATGATAAGCTTAAGCTACTCACAGGTGATAGCTTGTTGAAGTCCGTCCAGGATCAATTAGAGAAAAATCTTGAAAAGTTAGCCAAAGAAAAGGATGCTTATTCTCCCGTTAAATTGTTCAGCTGTAGCGCTGACACTATTGCATCTAATGATAATCTGTCCTGTTCAGTGAATATGGAAAGTACCCAATCAACTGGCCGCTCGAATTATATAAAAATCCTAGAACAATACGTAAATATTTTTGAACAAATTCCGTTACGTTTATTAAGAAAGTTGAGACATTCCAAAAATTAAAAAATACTCGTTTAGACCTGAAATCCAAACTGCAGATTAGCGAAAAAATCTTAAGAAATATTAAAACGAAAGGAACCTTGAATAAAGATGTACAAAAGTCAACCACCGAACTTTTAAATTTGGATTACTCAGCTGAAATGGCATCAATATAAGATGAACAGGAATGTGCTAATAAAAGTTGATGCCGATGACTGCCAGTTGAATATTTGTAACTAAATTAAATGTGCGGATGAGATACATCTGTAAACCATCCCTTTAGCTGGTAACAACTCTACGATTGCAAAAAAATCAATAAAAAACCAATAGCCAGTACGTTGTCGTTAAACGCAGTGGATTTGAAAGATTTTGATCCAAATTACATAAGTGATGAGATTAACCTCGACGATTCTTACATGATAAGGAACACCATTATGTAATTTCATGAATAAATGATAATTAAAACACTTTTTTAACCAACATTATTTTATTTATTACTCGAATTAACCACTCTTATTGCATCAGAATGTTAAGCCAAATTAAGATAAATCTTTGCAGCTTTCCACTATGTAATTACATGTTTCGATCAACAAAACATGTTAGTAATGTGGTATTCATCATATGCATAATGTTTCTAACGACACTTTGATAACTAAAAATCGTAACTTTTTGACAATTTGATTTTACTTCGAATATTTTTTCGAAGTTCGAAAAAACTACAAAAGCGACAACGTGACAAAAAATCTAATTACGGCGATAAGCTAAGAGAAAAAAAGAACACGAACGTCGTATATATAAGTTATTTAATATATGGTAAGACCGTATGCGCGTTGACTCGACTCGCAATATAAACCGCATAAAAGAAGTCAAGTTTGCAACGGCCACATGTCTTTAATTCTATGTTTGTGATGATACATTATATAATCTATTATTTCTACGAGTAAAAGTACATAAAATAAAAATCACGATGAAAACTGTTTTGATAGGTAAAATTATCTTTGAATATTTAATATTTATGCGATTACGTAATGTATTAGATATATTATAATGTTTTATTGGCTTCTGTCTCGGTTTTAAAATTAAAATAATTGCTACTAAGCTTTCGATGTCAAATTGACATCATTAAAGCTAAATTAATTATTTTAATTTTAAAACCGAGCCAGAAACCAATAAAAACAAATTAGTATTTTTGGTTCATTATTTTATAATTATATATATTATTATCTTCTTTTTTATAATATAATAATGTGTATTAGGTGGTGGTACTGGGTTTATTGGCAAACGACTCGTTAATCTTTTATCAAATTCTGGGTATTCGGTCAACATAATTTCTCGTATGCCCGGATTAAATCACATAACATGGCATGATTTGGAAAATACTGGATTGCCTAAAATAACAAATGCTATAATAAATGTATCTGGGCAAAATGTTTTAAATCCAGCACGGAGATGGACACCAGGTTTTAAGCAAAATGTGTGGAATTCTAGAATTAATTCAACAACTTCGATTGTGAAAGCAATACAGAAGGCCGACAACAAACCTAAATGTTTTATCAATATATCGGGAGTTAGTTTGTACCCACCAAATGATAATAAAGTTTACACCGAAAATGATGAAGGTGAAAGTTATCATTTTATGTCCAAGTTATGCATAGAATGGGAAAAGGCAGCCACAATTCCAGAAGGAGTAAATTGTCGATCAGTTAAAATTCGGACGGGAGTTGTATTAGGTCGTGAGGGCGGTATGATAAAATCTTTAATTGTACCATTCTTTCTTGGTTTAGGGGGAAAGATCTCCCCTGGCTCACAATATTTGCCCTGGATACATATAGATGATCTTTGTCGAATTATACAATTTTGTATTGAAAACTCCAACGTTGAAGGAATTCTAAATGGGGTTGCGCCAGATTTGATTACGAATGAAACATTTACAAAAGTAAATACTAAAAACTTTGTTGCCATTAATTATGTTTGTGTATTTAAAAACATTTTGTTTTTTAGGCATTTGCTTCTTCCATGTATCGTCCTGCACTGTTTCCTGTTTCCGAAGCTATGGTAAAATTTATTTTTGGGTCAGAACGTAGTATTCTATTAACAAGTGGGGCTAAAATTAAGCCCCAACGTGTAGAAGAATATGGTTTTCAATTTAACTATCCGAATATTTTGTCAGCTTGTAAAGATGTTGGTAAATTATAAAATTAATACTAGAAACCAAACAAAGATTTAGCTCGGATTTAAGAACTCGGATATGAAAGGCATTTTAACCCTTTTCCGGCCAGAAAAAAAACTTTTCCTTCAATAAGTCCATCTCGCACAAATCATAGAACCACAGGATATATTATCCACTATCCAGAAGCTTCATTGGGTAGACCAAGAAAAAATGACCCACCGACCATTTTCTCTTTTTTTTTTTTTTATTTACGACTGAAATGTAATGTTATTCCGCCTTTCCACACTGATTCTTTCGTCGTGATTTCATCGTTTCCTTCCCCTTCACAACCAAACTAATGTGAATTCTATTTACTTTTCCAAATAAATATTATATTTATGGTTCAAATAGAACAAAAAATCAAAATTGATGTGGTTTTGTATGTATTGGAGATATACAGTGACTCACAGCTTATTTGATCCAGTCGCATTTTATGAACAAAATTGTAAATATCCCGCGATGTCTTATTTTTTTTGAAAAAAACTAAATGTAATATGAAAGCTATATTTATTTTTATTACAAAACACAAAAAATAAAATAAAAATTCTAATGCATATCAAAATTACATTAAAAAGTTCATTATTTCAACTCAAAACCAACTCACAGCTTAAATGATCCACTGCCACAAACATACTGAGTAAGTTTACATCGACATATTTGGTCCAGGACTATACACTATATCTGACCTAAACACATGATGTAAACGCTAGTTACCCAAATTATACCGGGTTTCCATCGACATAGTATACAAGTATAATAGTATTATAATACTAAAGTATTACGATGGAAAACCAAAGTAGATAGTATAATCACAGAATATATTAATACTATATAATATATGGTATAATAGTTTATTAAAATATTTCAGTATACTAGCTATCAAAATATAATACGTAGCAAATATTATTTTTAACGTTATAAATTTGACAGTGTAAAGATAAATTAAATTTTCCTTGCTTATCCATTACCATTTTTAATATTTTCTCGCCGCAATGAGAAACAATTTGTTGGCTGATTATCGTTATATATTATTATTATATAAAATCGGTCAAATAAATTAATAATATCATTTATATCAAACGCGTATTTCGAACAGGCTTATTTCAAACCGTGCGGTGGAAAACCAGCCTGGCTTGATAGTAAAATAGTATTATACTATTATTCTATTATGCTATCGACGATGGAAACCTGGTATTAGGTTGGGTAACTTTTTTGTGTGGACTGACCCAAATTAGGTCGATCAAAAATGTGATGTAAACGATACCGACCTAAAGGGTTTTCGTATCATGAAATAGATGTCAGTAGCGGCATTGATGTTAATTTAACATATCAGCATAAAATTTAGTATTACAGTTATTAAATGAATCAAATTTAAAACAATTAAATGAAAGAATTTAATTTCGAAAATGTTACAGTAATTATTTATGAGAAAATTATGAATATAAGCAATACTTTTAGTATTATTCAATAGATGGTGTACATAAATCTCGTTATGTAACCCAAATGTGACCTATAATTTTTGTGATGTAAACGGGACTGAAATGGGTCGCTATTTAGGTCAGTCCACTAAATGTTTTAGCGATGTAAACTAGCTCACTAATACCATCAAATTAAATTGTTGTGCGAACCTCCATCATATTCCTAGTCATACACAAGCGACTTTGATGCTACAAAGTATTGCGAGGTAACACAGTACCCAAGTATAACAAAATGGAACTCATTTTGACAGTTCCAACGTTCGTTACATTTTTGAGATATTTCATGGAAGGCATGGAACTCGCACAATATCCAGTTCTTTGAGTTACGGGTTTTTGTTCCACAGTTCATAGTAAAACTTGTAATAAAATGGAACTTGATCGTGGAACTTAGTTCCAACAATTGTTCTATAAAAATCGAAATAAGTTGGAAGTAGTGATACTAGGGTAAAGGACATCTAGACACACCAAGCGTCGACGGCGAGCGGCGATTTTAAATATGCATTAATTTATTTATGTATTGTATAGAAACGATAGTATAAACAATTATATACCAATTATTTATAAAAAACATTACAAATTTGGGGTTTTTAATAGAAAAATTGTAATTTTAAGAAATTTTATCGAATGAAGTTGCATCCGCCGCAGCGAAATTATGTCCCACACCAAGCGGCCAAAAAAATTCGTCCATCGCCGCCGAACATAACCTAAAAATAATCATACTTCAATTGCGGTCCATTAATTTCTCATCGTCATTCACGTATGCACTCATAGTATTTACCAATATTAAAGACTAATAAAACAAAAGTCTAAAATTCTCAAAATTATCCAAAACAATAAAGACGCCGCGCCGCTCTTGGTGTGAATGGATATGCGCGTC
This sequence comes from Nephrotoma appendiculata, assembly GCA_947310385.1. Lineage (NCBI taxonomy): Eukaryota > Metazoa > Arthropoda > Insecta > Diptera > Tipulidae > Nephrotoma > Nephrotoma appendiculata. The sequence continues at coordinate 208,177,107 of OX371224.1, forward strand.
GAGTTGTATGGAACATTTGGAATATGACGCGCCGCGCTTGGTGTGTCTTGTCCTTAATGCGATTACACTCTAAAGGATGAAACACACCAATTAGCAGCAGCGAATTTAAATATTGGCTTATTCGCTTATGTAATGAAACAAAATCAGAGTTTGGGTGTAAATATACGTATTTCCAATAAAATAAATCAAATATTTTGTAATTTTAATAGACAAATTTAAATTTATAAAAATTATATTGAATGAAGTGGCATCTACGGATCTATTAAAATTACAAAATATTTGATTTCTTTTATTGGAAACACGTATGCTTACACTCAAACTATGATTTTGTATTATTACATAAGCGAATAAGCCAATATTTAAATATGCTGCTCGCTGCTGCTACTTGGTGTGTTTCATCCTTAATGCGATAACACCCTGCAATCGAAGTTCCTATATTTTTTTTTTTTTTTTTTTTTTAGTATTAGTATTTTAGTATTATTTATTAGTAGTATTTTAGTATTAGTATTCGTTGATTAGTTCCTTGTCAAAAAAAAAAAAAAAAAAAACATCAAAATAAGAGATCGCGAGATATTTAAAATTTTGTTCATAAAATGCGACTGGATCAAATAAGCTGTGAGACACTGTATACGGTCTTACTTATTACGGTACAAGCTAAATCCATTCTGGAATCCCAAGTATAACAAGATTCGACTTTTTTGTCATATTTCGAAGTAAAAACTTATATTTAGTTTCGACTTTGACATACAGTGTATTTTCTTGAGACAATACAACAACACCACCATGGCTAAAGCAAAAACTTAATAGGCCCCTTACACGTTCAATACTATTGCGCAATATTATTGTGCTAAAAAAAATGCACAAAAATTATTTTAGCCTAAAGACGGCTCAATATTATTGCAAAATTTTTCCTTATTTTGAATAGTGAAAAAACTGTCAATTTAAATCGTTTGTGAAATTTAATAAATCGCCATTGACACGAGTAGTTTGGAAAATTAATAAATTTAAAATTGAAATTATTTTCATTTCCATACACTAATAAAATATTAGTGAATAAATTTTATTTAATTTAAATAAATAAAACGAATTTTTGACAACCGATATAATTATATTGCACAATATTGGCTTCACACTAGACAATATATTGCACGAACTTCAATAAATATTAAAAAAAATTAATTTTACACAATATATTGTGCAAACCTACAATATTCTCCTTACATTATCAATTTTATTGTGCAATGCCCAATATTGCGCAATTATATTGAACGTATAAGGGGCCTGTAAAGCATTTTAGAATTTTGCTTTCGCTGAATGGGTCGCGCATATTTTGTAAGATTATAAGTTATTCTGTAAATGATCCTAGTCAAATAAAGAATAAGGTGCAATTTTAGTTAAAAAAAAAAATGGGACAAGTTAGTGCGCAGTGTAAAAACAATATGTTGTTTGGGGCGCGAGAAAATTTAAGCACGCGTGAAATAGCAGAAAGATTAAACATTCCTAAAAGTACTGTCGCGTGGAATATTAAAAAATTGCGAGATATGGGCAGTACACAAAGAAAGAAAGGCTCTGGAAGGCCCTGAAAGACAACGCCAGTGGAAGATCGTTTCATAATATTACAATGTCGTCGGAACCGTTTTAAAACTTCATCGAACATAAGACGGTATGTTGAGCGAGCAACAGGAAAAGAAATTTCAGCCAGCTTAGTGAGAAAAAGACTTGTTAAAGCTGGTTTGAGAGCACTTAAACCAGTTCAGAAGCCTGAGTCCACATTACTAGTGAAAAAACAACTTTTGCTATGAACCTAGGAGCATGTTTCTTGGACTCCAGAGATATGGAATGATGTGATTTTCCCCAATGCATCAAAATTCAAGCTGCATGTTGAAGATTGAAGAATTCTCGTAAGAAGAAAATCGGACGAGAGCATTACAACGAATATCTTTTAAGACTTCCACCGAAAAATAAAGCAGTTATGGTCTGGGGATGCTTTTCTGGAAATGAAACCGGTCAATTGTGCTTTCTTAGTTCCAGCATTACAGCAGCTGTTCATCTGCAGGTCCTACACAACGAATTTGAGCCTTCTGTGTTAAAGATTTTTATCGAGACTTGCAAATTTATTTTTCAACAGGACAACGCTCCGTGCCATACCGCCAAAGTTGTGAGTTATTAAATTTGAACTGTAGATAGAAAAATTGGCTTTCAGATAAACATAAATAATTCGTTAAAAACTTGTTTTTTTTCTTACCTCTTCATTTAAAGGTAAAAAAGTACTTCGAAGAAAGAAGTATCGATGTGTTGAGCTGGCCCCCGTATAGTCCAGACTTAAATCCCATTGAAAATATTTGGTCTATTCAAGCTTTCAAAAGTTTGCTAATGACGATTTGGGAATCCATACCTCCTACGACTTTGAAAAATTTATCAAATTCACTGAATTGGAGGTGTATCGCTGTAATAAAAGCAAATGGCGGTCCAACAAAATATTAATATTAAAGATAGAACTTCTATAAATCAATAAAAAACAAAAAAAAACAAAATTAAAAAATAAGTGTTTAATTTATTCCATTACTTTAATTCCAATCAACGTATTTTTAATATTTTGGCATTTTTCGAGGTTTTTCCCCTAAATTGCAGGAACATTTTTTTTTACAAAAAATTACGTCATACATGTATTTAAAATGAAACAATAAGCCAATTGCGTTCAAAAGTTTTGTAATTTTAACAAAAAAAGACTCCAATTTGCAATAAAATATGTTTTCCCAATTTGTTTTCCCAACACTGTATGTCTCAGTATTTGTTATGTTGTTAATTGTAACCTTTGGCTGATTGAAGCATCATTGATCGTAAAGGAGATCCATCAGGTAATTCTGAAATATCACATTTAATGGGAGCGGGTTTCGGTTTCTTAATTGGAGGACTCAACTCATTGAAGTATTTTTCCTTAGAATATTTCTCCTTTGCAAGCTGCCGCACACTTGGCTTACCCCAAATTTATTCAAGTTTTATTACGTTTTATAATAAACAGTAAAATATTCGAGAAAGCCGTGCTACAAGATGTTTTTTACTATTTAAAAGTTTGTAGCTGTCAAATATAAAAACGGCCTACTTTATGTAGACGCAAGATGGCAGTTATATCAAAGAATAAGAAGCAAGTATTCCTTTAGCGGCAAAATTAGCAGTTTTATGTTTTTAGTTTGTAAATTAAATCGGAAGATGATCACTCATTGATCTAAAACGTTAATTTAGCTCAAATAAAATTAATTGTACTGCTTTTAAAATTAATTTGTGGTTTCAAGAAGGTGCTTACAACAAACATAAGGCCCGATTTTATGAACGAGGATAAATCACAAGGAATCCGAGAGTAATGATTAATCTTTACTCGAGAGTTTTATTTTTTGCCGATTACGACGATAAATAAATATTTACTCTCTCTTTTGTTGCAGTTTTATAGCAGTTTTTTGATGCTGGCAGCACGTTTCCTTGAAAAATGAGTATATTTATGTTTGCCGAATTGGTAAACAAAACAAAATTACGTACAACTAAATTATTTTTATTTTCAGAAATTGTCAATAAACGAAATAACAAATAAAATCGAAAAATAATAAATAATTTCGAAAAATAATTAAAATAAAATTTTTGATTCGAAATTCGAATTGCACATTTAATTTAATGTTATCTAGTTGCAATTTTATGTCGCTCAAGGTTTTTATAATGTAGTTGTTATAAATACAAATGAGTAAACATAAATACTAGACTTATAATTAGATGATGTGTATATAATGTATACTATATATGTTTTGTGTTGTGCATACGAAAAAAGCAACGTTTTACATAAAGGTAATTAGAAAACCTATGTAGACATTTTAAAACGTTGCAATTTTCGTGGCACATACAATATAATTTCCATAAGTGTACGTAAATTAGATTTATGTCACGTTGTTTAATGTGTGGTGTTTGTACAGAAATTTTGCTGATTTCGGCAAAATTAGATTAACTGGTTGAGAGAGAAGTACATTTCCAGTACTAAATTTTCCCCCTCCCTTCTCTCGCAGTTAGTTGAATTTTGTATAAACACTTCGCAACATTTTTGGTTCGGGGATTGCAGTTTTGGAAAGCAACTTGATTATTCACAGAGCTCAAGCCGTGATAATTAAGTATTGCAAATTTTGTTTAGTTTATTTTAGTTTGTCCTTTTTTTTGTTTTTTTTTCTCTTTTTATAAGTAAATAAATTAACTAATTAATTAATTAATTAAATAAATTTTTAAAAGTAACATTAAAAATAAATTATTATTTTTTCCCACTTCGCTGTTTTATAAAAAAAGGGAAAAAGGGGAGCGAAATCGTCTTGTTAAGTATGGTTAATAAATCAACTACTAATTAATCGGGCCCATTTGGTAAAGGGTCCACCAGCTGCTTCTTTAGAAAATCTCACCTGTGCGTTAGCACGTGGGTTTCCTTCTGCTGGTAACACTTTACCAAATTAATAAGTTACTAACAATAGGGCCTTAAGCCCAAAATAAATCGTTCAATTTTGTTTTAATGGGGAACATAGGGTAGATATGTTACCCTAAGTTTATCATTTATACAACCACGGTGTGCATGCTGGTAACGTGAGGCATGAGTTCCACAAACGCGGTCATTTCTAATATCACCTAATTTTTTTTGTTAACCACCTGTTTGACGGCATAATTCATGCCGTCTCATCTTCTTTTTATAATATATGCGGTACTCTAGGCTGTTACCTGGATACTCCAAAACCCACACCATTTTCCTCTGCCGACTGAGCTGCGGGAATCTATAAGCCGCATGGGGTACCAGGGGGTAACAGCAATTCTGTGAAGCAGATCTGCTTCTACGAAGTAGAAGCTAATTATGTTTCAAGTGGCGCCCAAATCGGGCCTAATAACATCAGGCACCATGGTTTCAAGTGGCGCCCAAATAGGAGCATAACACCTGTTCCAAAGATAAAATTTCTATACGAGCTTCATTAATTTAAGTGGAGTTCTATACAATTAGTTTAAATTATGTGTTCTATAATTGAACATGAAAAAGTGGAGAAACTTTTTCGGTGTGAGTGTGGCAGCGGTCATGCCTTAGTGGCATGCCTGACCAGATACGTTGTTGGGTCACACACACGCGGAAAAGGTTTTATAATGGTCGAGTTCCGGTGCTGGATCCTCGTCTTGTTAAGTCATTTATGGCATTGTCCTAACTCGCACTCCGGGGAATGAACTGATATTCGTGGCAGCATCTGGGATTCGGCGAGCCATTTTGTCGATGTTTAATTTCAGAATGCTTATTAATTATCAGGTTGTACGGTTTTCGGTACCGTGTACAACCAACAGTTTATGCTTTGCGTTACCAGTATGCAGAATGATGCGGTCCCTGAGGTAATGGGCATATCCCTTTCCTGCCGAGTGGTTATCGGGTGGTATAAAGGGCTGCTCATTTCTCAGACCGGTCATTCCGTATCCTGGCTCGTAAAGCTGAACTACACCCACATTTTAATTTTCCTCTGTTACATTCTTATGGCTATCGGTAAGAAATTACCACGAGCCGTAGGAAAAGTTTATTTATTTTAAAATATGGATTTCTAAGTCAGTGTATCGTTAGGTTATTGCATAAATTCCAGTTCGCTGTTTTATTTTAAAAAAATCATCCTCCGGGATGGGGTTGCCAGTCCTCTCATTGTTAGTTTTAGTCTGCCCTTGTTCAGGGCATAATATGTTTAGCTGTCCAATCCGGTTTTCTATCAGTGAACGGATATTGATGAAGGTTTCGGACATAAGCTAAACACTATTATACCACACACTGCAGAAATCCTTGGTGATAACCGGCGTGTTATCATCCCCAATAGACAGCAATATCAGCTGTTGTTAGAGGCCTGTAATGGTCTCATCAACATCAGCTGACTTACATGGTGGCGTTTTTGTCAACCACGTAAGTGAGCTCCTCTGAAATCAGAGTAAGACTGCCAACTGCGAATACGGGGCAAGAATTTTGCCATGACCTATTGGGTACCATTAATGTTATCTGTTTCCAGGTTCACTCTAGCAGCAAGGATCGCCTTGTATATTAGGTTAAGACTACTGCTGCAAGGTGGGTAACAAAGAAACAGGTTCATCAAAATTCAATTTAAATTCACTTCCTATTCCTATCCTTACTTTTGACCCGAATTTCTGAGATATATGCTTCACGAGAAAGTGAAGAAGCTGTGGTTGTTTTTATTTTGTGTAAATTTAAAATTAATGTTTTTTATTTAGTTTTTAGATTTTTAGTTTAGTTTAGCTTTTAAGATATAAGTTAAGTACTTTTTTCGCAAAATGAATGTGGAACATTTAGACAGCGACGAGATCTTAATCGAATGTGAATATCGGAAAATTCCCGTCGTGTCTTATCATAAAGCTGCCATCGCTTTGAGTGATGAATTGAGGGAAGAACAGTTGATTTCTAAGTCGAATGATCTTATTGTACATCAAGCTGCGATTAGATCTCCTAAACAAGAAGTGGTGACATGTTTTCACAAGCTGGAAGGTGTCAAGCAATTGTTTCGCCAACTAACAAATGGGGTTATTACAGCGGAAGAGCAATTGCCAGTTGTGTCAACAAAGTTGTTACACGCTCAAGGTAGACTGGTTCGCATCCGGTCTACACTTCCTTTACAGGAGATAATTGAAGAGATGATTTTGTCTGTAAGGGATTTGTGGAAATTATTGTAGCAATTCTTAACCGATGCTAGAATATAACTTACCACTTTATCAACTTTTTAGTTATATTTGAGTTTTTGTCAAACCGGGATTCTCAAACCTTAACATTCAGTTGCAAAAACCTCCATATTTTACTTATTCGTTTAATACAAACCAATTTTGAACTTTGCATAACCTAAGTTAAATTTAGGGTAATGTTTTCCTTTAGTATTTTCTTTATTTTGGTTGAAATTAACCTCTAGTAAACCCATACCTTCGGAAGTTGCATTTGAGCTATTTTGGAGTTAGGAATTTACTTTTGGGTTTATTTTCAACTCGCTTATTAACGAAAATTGAATTTTGGATCCATGCGAGGAATTATTGGTTTGAAATAAACCTTTACTTAATCCCTTTTAACCATAGTTAATTTGAAGTCAATGACTTACTTTTAAATTTGATTTCAACTTCAGTTAGACCTTATTCCAACTGTAGTTGGATTTTGGATACAAGCGTGCGGGTGCCCCTTAGTTTAAAATAAACCTTTTTTGAACTTTTCGGTTCCAACCAGAGACATTCGTGTTAATTTAGGGTTAACAGTTTACTATTTATTTTTGTCTGTGAATCCGAAATGACAAAAATAGAAATGAAAATAAAAAAATTTAAGGGCATTTTTGAGATGTAGATTTTTGTTTAAATTTTATTTTCGAGAGAACAGAATAAAATAATACAAAAAATTAGGTGTTTTCATTTAATATAAAGGTTTAAATTAACAATAAAAAATCTATTACGACTTAGTTTGAAACCAGAAATTAAAATCTCGTGTAGCACCAGGAGTACGTTCACGATATTTACATTGTTACAATATTGTTAACAATGACAGCTCAAAATCGTTCATGAAACTACATTGTAACAACGAACACGTGCGTTTTTTGTTCACGAACTCTACATTGTTACAAACATCATTCTCAACCCAACTCGAGACTGCCTCTACAAATGTCATTTCTAATGGTGTAGCGTGTAGGTATCAGAAGCAACATGATGATTGTGTAGGTTTGAAAAATAATTTAAAGAACAAAATTAAATGTTTGATATATTTATTTTAAATAAATTTGTGTTTTATGGATACACTGATTATTTTGATGCTCCATAATACTATGTTTAGTTCGTACTATTCGTATATTTTTTAGTTACGATTCGTACTTTACGGAAAAAAATTGTCCTCTAGGCAAATCGAACTTTACAAAATCATAATCTTTCATAATAGATCGTTAGGAATCTTAAGAAGTCTAATAGTATCGTGAACGAATGCCGCATCTGTGATGTTTAAATTGTTACACGAGTTTTTTTAGCAGCTGCCTCAACTGCTTGATATTCTTCAATCTATAAATAAAAATTTTATTCTAGTCTTGTATTTTATAAAGGCCGCTCGGTCTTACCGGTTTGGCGAGATTCTGGTCACGTCGTATCTCAACACGGATTATACCATCTGTCGTAATAAGTGCTTTGCAGACATCGACATTAGTGGCAGGATCGGATAGCGTAGCGTAGGTCAAAGCAGCAATTTTAAACTCAACGTTTAAGTTTAAAGTCTTGTTTAGAACATCTTGGGCAAACGAACGACATGCCTCAGACTTGTCGTCTGCATCGAGCGGGAGTACGGCTAATGCAAGAACATATTCCTGTGCATATGGTTTGTCAGATTATAAGGCAGGTGGTAAATGAGCTAAACGACTGGCGGGTAATGTCTGAAAAACAATATTTTAAAGTTAGTCTCCAATTCCGATTCCATCGAGATTAATCGAGATTAAAATTATTAATTTTTAAAAAATATTACAATTCAAAATAATCTGCCACACAATTGCTTCTCCGTTAGAAATTTTTATTGAAAATTCACAACAAACTCTTGCGTGTCACAATAAAACATTGCAGTCTCTTAAAGTTCATAATTTGTCTACGCAAATCTAAAAATGTTTAGTGCAATCCCAGTTTTAACAATAAATTTCTTTATCTTCTTAATTCTATGGTTATGTTTTTAACAATGTTTTGACACTTGGGACAATCTCATAGTTAACTAGTACGTCATTTCTACAATGACAGTTGCTACGATATTGTAACAATGTAAATATCGTGAACGTACTCCAGTCATTACGACTTAGTTTGAGACCAGAAACTAAAATCTCGTGTAGCATGCCTCATTTGGACGAATACGCCAATGTTCGTGTGTATTTACATTCGTGTGGCTGCGGCATAACTTGAATCTGCCCAACAAACAAAGCGCACGGAAGAGGAACCGTTTTCTACTTCAAAATCGCACAGCGTACTCGGAAATGTGCACTTTATATGCACGGAATTCAGTACCCCTCGCTGAAGTATCCTGCCACTTTTTTCCAAGCTTCCCCTCTTTTTTATAGATTACACTTTCATGATTGTTTGGTACGTACGGATTTTCCCCTCTTAATCCGTACTCTTTCACTAACTATTTTACACAATATTCTAAATGAATTCGGTACCCAAAATAAATATCATTCCTAGTGAAATCGAATATCTGTACTAAATCCGCATGAATTTCGCACAAAACTTGCACTACATTTCCGTGCGATCATAGTACCTCGTTTCCTTTTCTAAATAAAATTTTGTTTTACTTTATAAACATAAAATAGTAGCTATATTTCAGTCAGCGTTAATTTGTATAAAATTATAAATTATGACAATATAATTTCATTTATTCATGTGCTAGAATTAAACTAAAAATAACTTCAACGTTTATTAAAATTGATAGTATGTATAGTAATTTATAGATAACTACTATAAATTATCTTTAATTTGTTTTGATATGTTTTGCTTTCTGACTCGGTCTTTCGCTCGCTGGAACCATTTTTTTATATAATTATTAATATCCAGCTCTGAAGCGCTCGGAAACTTTTTATTAGCAGATTCTGGTGAGAAAGAATATAAGATAATTAACTTTGTCATAAAACGGAAATGTTATTAAAATTAGTTATAAAAAATAAAAGAAATATTTTTACCTTTCAGAATTTTCACAATTAAAATTTTTTTTATAATTTTTTAAATTTTTTTAATTTAATCTCACTTTTTGATTGAGGTTCCCCCTTAATAATTTTTTTTGGGAAACCGAAAGATTCTACAATTTCTATTTCTTCACTGATTTGTCTATAGAAATTTCGTTTAGACATTCTATTATTTAAACTCGTAATGAAATCCAAATAAAATATATAAAACCTTAACCTAAAACACTTTAAATTAAATGTATTAAATAAATTATATTTTTTAGATAGCAGCTATATGTATTTCTAATCTTCGAACAAAATTATTAAATGAGACGCAATATCTTATGCACGTCCAGAAACACATTTGTCAAATTAAGTGGATACACACATTCACATGAGCATGTATACAAAATGTAATTATGTATATATTTTTATTTTTGCTTTACCAAAACTTTTTTTTTAGGGTATGGAATTCCATGCTAAAAATATACTCTTTTGGGTATGTACCCAAAATTGTTTAATGGGTGGTAGATTGTTCGTTCTTTCCCCTATCCCTTTTCCTACCGGAGTAAATTTTTTTTTAAATTTATTGTCCACCAAAATATGAGTGTAAAAGATGACACGTTATAATGTCTTCCGTATTTTAACGGATATTATTTAAATCGGAATTATTTAAAAAAAAAACATTATAATTTGATAACATATCATATTGTTTGTTTTTGATAACATATTAATTATTTTACTTTTATTATAGTTATAGTGTTATTTTTCGGACGAAAATGAATTAAATTGTTAGCACAAATGTGTATGTTGGTCCAAAATATATACAAACATAAATTTTTGATATGATTATTGCGCGTTTTAGAACAATTGTGATGGCAGGCAGGAAAAGGGCTATTTAAATTATGGTTTTTTGGGCAAAGTTACCGGATTCAAGTTACTCTAGTGTGCATATATGCATGATTGTTGTTGTAACCGTGTCACGAAAATACACCAAAAATCAACATTCTGGAACAAACTCGTGAACTAGTTAGTAAGCACATTTTCATTGATTTGAATAATACAAATTTTGAAAAATATAATAATACTTGAATATTAAATTTAATAAATAAAATGTCTACTGTTGCAAGTGCTTTAACTATTGCCGGGACTAGAACTTCTGGGGCTCCAATTCGTACTCAAAATGGTAAATATGCAGAAATAATAGTGACGCTTCTATCTATCGCATCACATGGAAAAATGAAATGCGAATAAAACTGCATTATATTAAATTAAAATTTTTATTAGTGTCATGAGATGAGATTATTGAAAAGTGTCGTGTAAAATGTGATACTAGTATATAATTTGTATTAATAACGGTATTTACATGCATTCTAACCAACAGATGTTCAGTTGTAGACCATAAACAATTTTTTCTCACGCCTACATTTTCACAATATGCGATATACATAATACCTATAATAGTTTTTGTTTTTTGTAATTTTTAATAACAGTTATGGCAGCGTGTTCCATTGCTAACATTGTAAAAAGTTCACTAGGCCCAGTAGGATTAGATAAAATGTTGGTTGATGACATTGGGGATGTTACTGTTACAAATGACGGAGCGACCATTTTAAGACTTCTGGATGTGGAACATCCAGCTGCAAAGTAGGTACATTTAAAATGTACGTTGTTTTATTTATCTAACATTTTTTTGGTTTCTAGAGTCCTTGTAGAATTAGCTCAGCTTCAAGATGAAGAAGTTGGAGATGGTACGACATCTGTCGTCATACTAGCAGCAGAATTGTTAAAAAATGCGGACGAATTGGTGAAGCAGAAAATCCATCCCACTTCAATTATTGCTGGATACCGTTTGGCATGCAAGGAAGCTTGCAAGTATATTTCAGAACATCTGACAGCACCAGTTGAACATCTTGGACGTGAATGTCTCGTCAATGTGGCGAAAACTTCGATGAGCTCCAAAATAATTGGGGCCGACTGTGATTTTTTTGCGAATATGGTAGTTGATGCTGCTCAAGCTATTAAGGTGAAATTTATTAAAATGTTTTTAATAATAATATGTTAATTAATTTAATTGGTTTAATGGTTATTAGATAATCGACCCAAAGGGAAATTCCGTATATCCAATTAAAGCTGTGAATGTATTAAAAGCCCATGGTAAATCAGTGCGGGAGAGTTTATTTATACCAGGATACGCATTAAATTGTACTATTGCATCACAACAAATGCCCAAGAAAATAATAAACGCAAAAATCGCATGTTTAGATTTTAATCTTCAAAAAACCAAAATGAAATTGGGGGTTCAAGTTTTAATTAATGATCCAGATAAGCTTGAAGGAATCCGGGCACGTGAATTAGACATAACAAAAGAAAGAATCGAGAAAATATTGGCAACAGGAGTAAATGTTGTCTTGTGCACAGGGGGTATTGATGATTTATGTTTGAAATATTTTGTTGAGGGAGGTGCTATGGCAGTTCGTCGAGTTTTAAAAGCAGATTTAAAACGAATTGCGAAAGCTACAGGTGCTGCATATTTAACATCGCTGACGAATATGGAAGGCGAGGAAAGTTTTGATACAGCAATGATTGGGGAAGCTGCTGAAGTCGTTCAAGAAAATGTTTGTGATGATGAATTAATTTTAATTAAAGGGCCAAAGGCACGAACCGCTGCATCAATTATTTTACGTGGACCAAACGATTTTTACTGCGATGAAATGGAACGTTCAATTCATGATGCCCTTTGTGTCACGAAACGGGTATTAGAAGGCAAGAAAGTGGTTGCCGGAGGTGGATGTGTGGAAGCCGCGCTCTCTATTTATTTAGAGAATTTTGCTACTTCATTGGTAAGGTTTAAAAGCCTATAATTTCGATATGGAAAATATAAATTATTATTTTATAAATTTTAGAGTTCTCGTGAGCAATTGGCTATTGCTGAGTTTGCGAAGTCACTTTTAGTAATCCCTAAAACTTTAGCAGTAAACGCAGCAAAAGATGCTACAGATCTTGTGGCTAAACTCCGCGCTTATCATAATTCGAGCCAAACTAAAGTAGATAACGCTTATCTTAAATGGATCGGTCTTGACTTGTTCGAGGGAATTGTGAAAGACAACAAGAAAGCTGGCGTGCTAGAACCTGCCATGTCAAAAATCAAATCGTTGAAATTTGCAACTGAAGCTGCAATTACCATCCTTCGTATAGATGATATGATAAAACTCAATGCAGAAGATAAAGGAGGCAGGTCTTACGCCGATGCATGTGCGGCTGGCGAAATGTAATAATTTCCTCGGTTATTGATATAAAAATCTTAATTTGTTCCGTTTTTAAATTTGTTGAATTATTGCCAGCATACACAATTAAACATACATTTAACTTTCACACCATAAAAAAAAAAATACATAACTATAATCTACCTAGCCCTTTTTTTTTATAGAACGTGCAAAATCTATGAGCTATGAGCGGTCAATACACAATGGGCACAGCTAGCGCACGGGTCTCGGCCATTTCTGTGTAAAAGAACATGAAAAAACTTACCCGTCATTTGTATTTGGAATGAACAACCCTTTATTATAAATGTTAGGGCCCCAGGCTATGGATTTTGTATGCTTTCGTCACGAAATTCTTATGATAATTATTTACTTTTATTATGTGTATGTCATTTTCTATCTGTGTGTGTCAAATTCTCATGGTTTGGCCAAAATGTTGACTCGATTTTATAAATTGTTTTATCGGTTGAAAAAAATATATCATGAACCCCTCAGTGTTGGTTCACGGAACGAGATAAAAAAAAAAGCTGACTTTTCTACCAACTTTTGCTCAAAAAATTTGTCTACGGTTGTCATGTAAGTCATATCGCACATCCTGTAAAAAAAATGTCAACACATAAAAACAGTTTTGAGATAAATGCATTTTTAATTACTAACGCTACTGTGATGCTGAGATTATTTATTTTATAAAGAATAAATAATTTCTGAATTTCAGCATCACAGTAGCGTTAGCAATTAAAAAAAATTAAAATGCATTTGCCTCGAAACTGTTTTTTTTTGTGTTGACAGGTTTTAAGAGGATGTGCGATATGTTTTCTGATGTTTTGTATTTTTTGTTCACAATTTCTGCTTTGTTTTCAAATACATAGTTGGGACTTTATTTTAATTTAATCGAATAAACCTATGTCTGGGGATTACAAATACACAATATGTATTCGGTTTTATACACACATCACAATTTACAAATTGACAAATAATTTCGTATCAAAGAGTTGCATATCCAACAGTAGTGATGAGCGGACCTACTCCAACCGGTATAGGAACCAAGCGCACATTTTAGTGGAAAAAAATATTCGATATAATTTTTTCCGTTTAAATCCAAATGAATGTATGCAACCAAACTGCTATACAAATTTTGTGCATGCAACCCGCATAAAAAACTGACTAAATTTAAACAAAATTTTATCAGTACATATGGAGGTACAGTATAGGAACCAAGCGCACATTTTAGTGGAAAAAAATATTCGATATAATTTCTTGTAAATGCTATAAAAACGTACGTCCAACTTTTAATATTTTTTTTAATCATAGCAGACGTATGTCCAACTTTGATTTATTTTATTATGTTTACAAACAACTGGACATTTCGCATTGGTATTTGACGTTTCGAAATGTGTTAATTTGTCGCCTTTTGTGTTCTAAATTTGAATGTAATATTTAATTTTGAGTTCAACAAACAAAAATTTTTATTTTAAAGATGATCAAAAATCTACATATATGTATGTTCATGATTATAGCTGGTTCCAAATAGTGACTTATTTAATTCCAAATAAAAATACTTAAATAATTGGAACATGTATACATATGTATATTATAAAATAAATATGTAGTCAAATTATATAGGTCTAAGCATCCATTCCTTTTACAATACAAATATAAATATGTATAAAAGAATTTCATTGTATCCTTCTAAATAAAAAAAAAATTTGCTTTCAAAATAACAACAAATTTTATATCTGTACCTCCATATGTACTGATAAAATTTTGTCTAAATTTAGTCAGTTTTTTATGCGGGTTGCATGCACAAATTTTGTATAGCAGTTTGGTTGCATACATTCATTTTGATTTAAACGGAAAAAATTATATCGAATATTTTTTTCCACTAAAATGTGCGCTTGGTTCCTATACTGGGTTCAACCTCCTAACCTAACAAATATAAAATTTGTTGTTATTTTGAAAGCAATTTTTTTTTTTTTATTTAGAAAGATACAATGAAATTCTTTTATACATATTTATATTTGTATTGTAAAAATGAATGGATGCTTTGACCTATATAATTTGACTACATATTTATTTTATAATATACATATGTATACATGTTCCAATTATTTAAGTATTTTTATTTGGAATTAAATAAGTCACTATTTGGAACCAGCTATAATTATGAACATACATATATGTAGATTTTTGATCATCTTTAAAATAAATATTTTTGTTTGTTGAACTCAAAATTAAATATTTCATTCAAATTTAGAACATAAAAGGCGACAAGTTAACACATTTCGAAACGTCAAATACCAATGCGAAATGTCCAGTTGTTTGTAAACATAATAAAATAAATCAAAGTTGGACATACGTCTGCTATGATTAAAAAAATATTAAAAGTTGGACGTACGTTTTTCTAGTATTTACAAGAAATTATATCGAATATTTTTTTCCACTAAAATGTGCGCTTGGTTCCTATACGGGTTCTTTTAACCTAAGTTAACTTAGGTTAACTCTGTCATGGAAACATGGTACAGTCGAAAGTATCGATAAAAGTGATATTACAAACAACATCCCACCCCTGTTTTAACTCGACATCGACATTTTCTCTTTTCTCCTTCCACGCATTATTATATAAAAAAAGGAAAAATCTTTATTTTTAATTTTTGACAATGAATTTTATATCCTTAAAATTAGTAATAAATTAAATAATATTTTTGGGATTGGCAGAATCATGTTACATATTTCATTTCTATATTCAATTTTCGACAATAAATAGTGTTCTGCTATAAAAAATATAACCTACAAAATAACATATGCAATATTAGAAAAATATTAAAACAATATTAGAAAAAAGTCGAAGAATCAATACTTTAGTATTGGTGCGTATATGTATACTGTCCCAAGTATAACAAGACGAAACAAAATAGAGCTGCGTTCTGCGTATCGTATTTATTTTACATGTTCACGACATGAGTTTGGTAATTTTATAAAAGTGATTTTCTTACAAAAATTTAAAGATGTGCGTTAATTTAAATAAAATTACACCAAAATTTATTTTTATATCTATTCAAATTTTTTTTGTATAAATTAATTAATTTATAGTTCAGTTTTTAATTATTAAGTGGAAAACAAATGCGAAATAATAAACTTGATATGGCTATATGGAAAATATTTAAACTTAATATTTCAATCAAGGAATAATATCAAATCATTGTTTAATAATAAAAATTATTTAAAAAATTAATTATAATATATAATATAATTTAGATGTGTATATATGTATATATTTTTTTTATACAATAAAATATTCATTGTTCTAAACCTAAATTTTTTGTTTTGCTTTACATTTGGACGCCATCTTTTTCCTCTAAAATGTATTTTTAATTATAGCCTTTTATATATGTCGTTGCACAAGATCGTTCCCGCCATATTGGTTTTTGTTGTGATTGTTCACACATACATGTATACAATTCTATTTATTGAGTTTCGTTCAGTTTAGAATAATCGCGACACTTTTCATACAGGATCTTATTCTAAGTCGAAAGCAAAACTATGTCAAAGTCGAAACTAAATATAAGTTTTTACTTCGAAATATGACAAAAAAGTCGAATCTTGTTATACTTGGGTATTTCAACTAAAGCTGGATTAAATTGGGCGGGGTTTAGTTGTATATTGCTGCGTTTATACCACAGCTAAAATAGCAATGCTACAAATGTCATTTTCATATAAAATCGAAATTTTAGCTGGCTGAGCTATGAAAATGTCGTGTTTATACCGTTGCTACAGCTATCATTTGCGTTTAGCATTGCTATTTTAGCTGTGGTATAAACGCAGCATATGAAAGATTTGATTGGCTAACGAGTTGGATAAAAAATAATCCAGTTCCGTGAACTCAGCATCATAGTGCGTTCATGACAGTGAGTTAGTTCGAAAAAAATTCTATGGAAACACCAAATGTATTAAAACAACAACAAAGATAAAACAATTTCTACTCGAGTTCGGAACTAGTAGGCGTGGTACAAAGCATTTCAAATAATTTGATTGGTTTTGAGTTCGTTAGCGAGTATGGAAATATTTGTTTCCGATGTCATGTACGCGACATTAAGGACCGATTTTTTAACTATCGTATATCCCGAGATATCCCGGGTTGGTCCTTAAGGGGTGAATAAATGAAAATAGTTGCGATTGCAATTTTTTTTTGTGAATTTTTCATTTATATTTAGATAAGCTTTAATACAATAAATTGTATTAATGTTTATGTATAAATTTAATATTCCCCAGTTTTATTATACATTTACATATCTATATTTTTATGTGTTATTTGTGAAAGTAATATTGAAAGAAAAAGTGGTAAATTATAAAGTGGACTAACACCTACCCCAAAGAATTTAAAACTGTAGAACGGGT
Source organism: Nephrotoma appendiculata (assembly GCA_947310385.1). Lineage (NCBI taxonomy): Eukaryota > Metazoa > Arthropoda > Insecta > Diptera > Tipulidae > Nephrotoma > Nephrotoma appendiculata. The sequence continues at coordinate 208,194,457 of OX371224.1, forward strand.
GTCAATATTTTACCCATATAAAATTTGCTAATTCATCGGTCACAAGCCAGAGCAGGACGGTTATATAAAAAATACATATGGCTTACTCATATCTCAAAATAAAAACCCGCCTATTATAATTAGTGATTTTGTGGCTTATGTAATATAAAAAACATGAATCTTACAGAGCATACCCAATAGAATTCCTTATGACTTTTTACTTACAGAAAAGTATGAAAAAAAAAACTTGACAAAAATAAAAATTTTTCTGTAAGTAAAAAGTCATAAGGAATTCTATTGGGTATGCTCTGTTATACCCCGTTTACACCAGTAGAATAAAAGTATGTAGCAAAAAAGTATGTTGGTGTAAACCCAAACTAAAATACTTTAATACTTTATCACGTACTATTTTACTATTAAAGTATAATAGCTATCAAAAAATTATTGGTATTACAGTCGTGGTTTAAACTCTATTTTATTATTATTATTATACATTAATTTTGTTTATTATTTATTTCAAGTGGCCGGTAAAGACATTTTTTGTTTGGATATACATTTCCATTTGTGATATTAAACAAAAAAAATTATATTTGTCAACAAAAAAAGTAATATCCCAAGTATCGCTACTTCTAACTTATTTCGCTTTTTATGGAACAATTGTTGGAACTAAGTTCCATGGTCAAGTTCCATTTTATTACAAGTTGTACTATGAAGTGTGGAACAAAAACCCGTAACTCAATGAACTGGATATTATGCGAGTTCCATGTCTTCCATGAAATATTTCAAAAATGTCACGAAAGGTGGAACTGTCAAAATGAGTTCCATTTTGTTATACTTGGGATAGTATTATAGTATGGGTTTACACCGCTTGTGGTGTAAACTGGCCGTGTATTATATTTTATTAGCAAAAAAGTATTATACTATTAAAGTAGCTCTGGTGTAAACCCATATATATATCCTTGATTTTGTTAGCAGCGATCACACTTGTCATATTTTGTAGTTGTTAGTTTCAATTTGACCCACCAGCAGCGCTTTTCCAACTTTTACAATAGTTAATTGGCCACACTTTGACTCTTTCGTCGCGGTTGCATGACTTCAAAAAATCAATTTACGTACACATTTGATTTCTTTGCGCATTTCTTTGTTTATGTATGGCGTAAAATTATGTTTTTTGATTATTCGTAAAAATATGTTTATTATTTGCTCCGAAAACTGCTTCATGGTAAAAAATATACAGTGACTCACAGCTTATTTGATCCAGTCGCATTTTATGAACAAAATTGTAAATATCTCGCGATGTCTTATTTTTTTTTGAAAAAAACTAAATGTAATATGAAAGCTATATTTATTTTTATTATAAAACACAAAAAATAAAATAAAAATTCTAATGCATATCATAATTACATTAAAAAGTTCATTATTTCAACTCAAAACCACCTCACAGCTTAAATGATCCACTACCACAAACATACTTATACCATCAAATTTCGTCAAATTACTCTTGTTAGTATTTCGTTTTATGGCTTTATATTGTTGTTGGTATCGATATAATGCATATGAAACAAAACGAAGTAAAACAAAACAAAAATAAAAACCGAGAAAAATATTTCCATTACGAGACAACAAAAATAACAAATTTTGGTTTCACGATACAGTTAAACAAATTGCATACAGTGTGAAAGGAAAGTTTCTGAGCATCCGTCTCTAAATGTACTAATGGTGATATAGGTAGTCGATGCTTCCAATTTATTGAAATTGTTGTGTGAACCACCATCATATTCCTAGTCATACACAAGCGACTTTGATGCTACAAAGATGTTGTGAGGTAACACAGTAATGCGATTACACACTAATGCGATTACACCCTGCAATCGAAGTTCCTATATTTTGCTAAATTAGTATTTGTTGATTAGTTCCGTGTAACAAAAAACAAAAAACAAGAAAAAAAGAAAAACCATCAAAATAAGATATCGCGAAATATTTACAATTGTGTTCATAAAATGCGACTGGATCAAACAAGCTGTGAGTCACTGTATTTTTTGCACTCGAAGCAAAAATTAAACTAAAATTAACTCAAAAACGACAAACAAACAAGGTGTCCTTGAAATATTTATCTTTGTTGTTGTATTGCAGTTGAATCAAAAAAGAATTTTGCTGAAAAAAGAATCAAAAATTTCCCCGTCAAAAAATTAGTTTGTTGGTGAACGGGAAGGAAACGAGGAAAGAATCACGACGAAAGAATCAAAGTGTAGAACGGCGGATTGTGGTTCTCACCTCACTGACAACTCGCCGTGGCATTTAAAACTCGTGCAAGGCCCTTTCCCAAACACCGACTTATTCAAATTTAAATGTCGGTTTAAGTCGTCCCAAACGATTTTGCTGACTTAAGGACTAGACACACCAAGCGTCGACGGCGAGCGGCGAATTTAAATATGCATTAATTTATTTATGTATTGTATAGAAACGATAGTATAAACAATTATATCCCTTTTTCAACCAAGAAAATAAAAAAATTGGCTCAATTGTAGTCCCCACACAAATGTGTGATTAAAAAACCATAGTGTGTAATGGCGGTGTTGATAAAAAATTGCGCTTGATTTAAGTAAAACCAACACAATTGTGTGTATAGATATAGTGTTTTTTTCGGACGAAAATAAGCTAAAAAGGAATTCACAAATGTGTAAGTTGGTTTAAAAAACATATAAAACTAAATTTTTGACATGGTACTTTTGCCCTACCCGCACAATTGTGTTAGTAAATCACGAAAGGGATATACCAATTACTTATAAAAACATTACAAATGTGGGATTTTTAATAGAAAAATTGTAATTTTAAGAAATCTTATCGAATGAAGTTGCATCCGCCGCCGCGAAATTATGTCCCACAACAAGCAGCTAAAAAAATTCGTCCATCGCCGCTGAACATAACCTAAAAATAATCATACTTCAATTGTGGTCCATATATTTCTCATTCGTCATTCACGTATGCACTCATATTATTTACCAATATTAAAGACTAATAAAACAAATGTCGAAAATTCTTAAAACTATCCGAAACAAAAAAGACGCCGCGCCGCTCTTGGTGTGAATGGATATGCGCGTCGAGTTGTATGCAATATTTGGAATTTGACGCGCCGCGCTTGGTGTGTCTTGTCCTTTATTTTGACAGCTGTAGCAAATTGTAGCTGGAGCAGCGCGAATTGCGCAACGTACAATTTTTTGTATAACTATTAATCCTCCTAATTTTTGTATACCGCTAAAATCTATTAATTACATTAATTTATTAAGACAATATAGTATTAATAGTTATTAATTAAGAAGAATTGTATCACTAATGTATTTAAAGTTATTAATAATATTTGATAAATTTGATAATTTGTTGAATTTTTCATGTTTACATGATCAAATAAGTTTTCTGCTTTCAAAATAAAACAGCGCATACCCAATGGGCCTCGCCACACTTTTATTCTTTCATCGTGATTCTCTGATTTCAAAAAATCAATCGACGTCCTCATTTGATTTCTTTGCGCATTTGTAGGGGGTACCAAAAAATTCGTTGGGATTGTTTTGTTTGCTTTTACATATTAAAAATAAAAATAATTTAAAACTGTAATATTTAATTAATATATTTTATTTTAAATTATATATTAAATTAAATATAAATTATGTTTTAAATTAATTATTTTTATTTCTATTTTTTATTATAGGCAAACAAAACAATCCGAACGATTTTTTTTTTGGTACACCCTTTTTTTTACTATAGCCTTTCTTTTTTATGTATGTGCGTAAAATTATGTTTTTTGATTTATTCGTATAGTAAAAAATATGTATAATTTGCTGCGAAAATGGCTTCCTTGGTTGAAAAAATATATTTTTTGCACTCGAAGCAAACATTAAACTAAAATTAACCCAAAAACGACAAATAAACAAGATGTCCTTGAAATATTTATCTACGTAATAGTGCGAAGAAATCAGTGAATAAAAAAAAAATATTGACGAAAAACGAATCAACAATTTCCCCACCAAAATATTAGTTTGTGGGTGAAGGGGAAAGAAACGGAGAAAGAATCACGCTGAAAGAATTAAAGTGTGGAACCGCGGTCTGTAAGGAAAATTCTGTAAGAAAAAGTTAAAGGAATTCTATTGGGTATGCGCTGTTATTCAAATAAGTCTGCTATCGAGGGGACTTACAGCACATACCCAATATAATTCCTTATGATTTTTTACTTGTATTGAAGTTTGTATTGAAAAAACAAAAATGATATAACATAATACAAAATTTTAGATCCCGGAATCGATTCCATTATATGTTTCTCACATTTATTTTGGTGAAAGTTATGCGCTGTAGTTTTATGTATTGACAATTTCCATTAATTGTTATGTTCTCAATACCTATTTTTACATTTTTGACATATTACTGAAATTTTGTTTTCAGTTTAAACCGTCATAAAGCATTTTTAAAGTTTTATGTAAAATATATATTTATTTGTGTCAATAACTATTAGTTTACCTAAACAATAATTAGTTATTTTTTGGAATCCTTGGCGTAAATCTGGATTTGCCTCCATAATATCCACCAATTTGGTGAATTGTTTATGATTGTGTGGTTTATGATGAAATAATAATAATTATTTAACACAATTGATTTTGTGTACGTATACAGTGTATAATATACACTTTTAATAGAGTGTGCTGTCATTTTCTATCACTGTGTGTGTCAAATCTACATGAAATTTTGCCAAAATGTTGGCCCGATTATATAAATGTGCACTATCAGTTTTGAAAAAATACATCGTGAGTATTTTTTCCTCTTCGAGAGCAAAGGAAAAAGTGACAGATGAGAAGAAAAATAGTTTTGATTTCAATTTTTTTTGAGATTTTTTTTTTTTTGAATTTTTCATTTATATTTAGATAAAATTTAAATAAAATAAATTTTTAATAAATTTAGTGTTAGTTATGTTTTTATTATTGTTTTTAATAAATTTAGTGATGAACTGAGAAGAGAAGTAAGATTTGAGCCAGCAAAAAAAGAAGAGTTTGGTATATTAAAATTTTCGTGTGTATGACAAGAAAAGAACACCATCGTGCAAAAATTTTGCTGTGCGTTTTTGTCTTTTTTTTAGCTGCCATAAAATAAAAATAATGCCATAAAATATAATCAACCCGAGTATATTTTATGGCAACAAATATTATTTATGGAAGATTATATTTCTTTCTCAATTCAATTAACGCGAAAAATTTATATTGTGTACATCTCTAAACACACAGCAATAATTTTGCTGGGCCAACATTTTTTCATCATCTAAATCGCGCTTTAGTTTAATTGTACTTATTCCTTTCCTTGCCTGCAAAAGAATCATGCAAATTTATTTGTGTATGTGTTTTGAACCAACTTACACATTTGTGCATTCTTTTCAAACTTATTTTCGTCCGAAAAAAAACATTATCCCTATTTCAAGCATACAATTTGTGCATTCTTTTCAAACTTATTTTCGTCCGAAAAAAAACACTATCACTATTTCAAGCAAAAAAAAATGGCTCAATGGTCAAATGGTCCAACAAATGAGTGTCCAATCCAACAATTTACCTAAGGAGCATATGCTATATAAACATATTTAATGTGCGAGAAAGAAATAAATATATCCCTTTTCCGGCCTGCCATCAAAATTGCATGGGTAACGGGAATCATGTCAAAAATTTATTTTTGTATGTATTTTGGACCAACTTACACATTCGGGCATATCTTTTAAATCGTTTTCGTACGAAAAACAAACACATAATATTGTTACGATTTTGCCTTGTCAATCAAGGTTCGAATCACTGGATTGTGAATAAATACACTGCTTCAATTTTGAACTCACACAATTTATTTACACAACACAATTTATTATACAACACAAAATTCACAATTAATTATTATAATTATAACACACTTTTTAATTATCACTTTAATAATCGCTTTAATAATCACTTTAATAATCTTTCTATTTAACCTTCACTGTATCACGTTTAAAATAATACTCAGCATTCCACGTCAACGCGCGCCCTTATATACCAAAATATTTGTTTCTAGAATAATCCTAAATGCGCAGCAAATATGTTAGTATAGAAATGACGCCTAAATGTTGAGTATAAATTATAAATGTAATTGAACAATTAATGAAATTAACTTATTCTATTCTATTCTAGGTGTCACCATAACACTACCCCCCACCTAAGCCTGTTCGTCCCGAACAGGATCCAGATCACCTCCTCTATAGAGCGCCAAACGCTCTAAATGCACCACCTTTGGTTTACCTTTCCGTCCTTTCTGTATGCGATAAACCACGTCGTTCAACCTTTTAATGACAGTGTAAGGTCCTTCCCATGTGGGTTGCAACTTCGGTGATAATCCTTTCTGCCGTTGCGGGTTGTGAAGCCATACCAACTGCCCTTACTCGAAGCCTTGATTATTTGCTCGTATATCATATCGAGCTTTCATTCGATCACTTGATATCCGAATTTTCTCCCGTACAAATTGATGTATTTCATTAAGTTCCTCTTTCATCCGGTCGACGTAATCCTGTCCACATAGAGCTGCTGAAGGAACAGCCCCAAACTTTAAATCTCCCGGCAATCGCAGATTGTTTCCAAATATGGTTTTCGCTGGTGTCACTCCTGTTGTGTCATGTATCGCTGATCGGTAGGCCATCAGGAACATTGGTATATGTCGATCCCAGTTACGTTGGTTCCTTTCCACAACCTTTGCTAGATATTCCTCCAATGTGCCATTGAATCTTTCCACCATACCGTCCGACTGTGGGTGTAAAGGCGTCGTCCTTGTTTTATTGATTCCAAGCATCTGACATATCTCCTGAAATACCACCGATTCGAAATTCCTTCCTTGATCCGTGTGAATTTCCATCGGTACACCAAATCTGCTAATCCAATTGTTGACCACGGCATCAGCTATTGTTGTTGTTTCCTGATTGGGTATGGGGTACACTTCCGGCCATTTGCTGAAATAATCGATTATTACTAGCACATATTTATTTCCGCTCTCGGTGGTCGGAAATGGCCCCTCCACGTCCATTGCAATTCTCTCAAATGGTGCCCCGACATTATATTGTTTCATGGTTCCACGGCTTTTTCGTGCTGGTCCCTTTACTGCCGCACATTGGTCACATCTTCGACACCATTCTACTACTGACTGTCTACATCCGGACCAGTAGAAACGTTGTCGAATTTTGGCCAATGTTTTATTAATCCCTAGGTGACCTCCACTTGCTCCTCCATGATACTCCTTGAGGATTTCCGCTATCCGATCTTTTGGCACCACTACCAACAATTGTTTTACTTTACCATCCGTGCTTTCCCACTTTCGTTTTAAACATCCATTTTCTATGTGGAGGCTATCCCATTGAGCCCAATATGCTTTTACAACGGGAGTTTTGTCAGCTATCTCACTCCATGTGGGCCGGTGTTCTTTTTCCTTATGTTTCATGATGAATGATAGGTCAGCATCCCGTAATTGCTCCTTCTTGATCATTTCATCAGTCCATTCCTCATCAGGTAGCACTTGCATAAGTCGAATATCGATGATGTTTTCCTTACCCTCCACACGCCCACAATGCTTGCATTCCACGGGACATGGCCTTCTTGATAATGCGTCGGCATTTCCATGTGCGGTTCCCTTCCGATGTTCAATTTGGAAATCGTAGCTTTGCAAACGTTCGATCCAACGTGCTACTTGTCCCTCTGGATTTTTGAATTGTAACAACCAGCGCAAAGCTCCATGATCCGTCCGTAGAAGAAATTTTTGGCCATAGAGGTACTTATGGAAGTGCTTAACACATTCCACTATAGCCAACAACTCTTTCCGTGTAACACAATAATTCCGTTCCGGTTTTGATAACATCTTGGAGTAATATGCAATAACTCGCTCCTCACCATTTATTGCCTGTGATAATACTCCTCCTATACCGTCATTACTTGCATCGGTGTCCAAAATGAATTTAATGTTGGGTATAGGGTATGCGAGGATTGGTGCTTCGCATAATCGATGTCTTAGTTCCACGAATGCCTCTTCCTGTTCATCCTTCCATTCGAATGCCTTGTTCTTCCTGGTTAACTCGTGTAAACTCTTTGCAATATTGGCGAATCCTGGCACGAATCGTCTATAATAGGTACACAGTCCAAGGAAGCTCCGTAATTCATGTAAGTTTTTAGGTCGTGGCCATTCCTTCACTGTTGCGATCTTGTCTTCATCGGTATGGATTCCATTGGTTGTTACCTTATGACCCAAATATTTTACTTCCGTTCTAAATAGTTTGCATTTCTTTGGGCTTAGCTTCAATCCGGCGGCTTGTATCCGATCCAAAACCTCTGCCAAATTCCTTAAATGCTCGTCGAAATCCTTACCCATAACGATGATGTCATCCAAATATACGAGGCACGTCCTCCAATGTAATCCCTTTAGCACGCGCTCCATTAGCCGTTCAAAAGTCGCAGGGGCGTTACATAATCCGAATGGCATAACGTTAAATTGCCATAATCCGTTACCCACACTGAATGCCGTTTTCTCGCGATCTTCCTCCTGGACTTCCACTTGCCAATAGCCGCTTTGCAGATCTAATGTTGAAAATATTCGAGCTCCCGATAATGTGTCTAACGTGTCATCGATCCTTGGCAATGGGTAACTATCCTTTTTCGTCACAGCATTTAATTTTCGGTAATCCACGCAGAATCTCATGCTACCATCCTTTTTCTCGACTAACACCACTGGTGAACTCCATGGACTGCTTGATGTTTCGATTACCCCTGCTGCTTGCATATCTTTTACCATTTGATCCACTTCTCCTTGCTTTGCCAAAGGTAATCTCCTGGGTGGTTGGCGAATCGGCATTTCTGCTTCTGTATCTATTCGGTGTTTTACCATTGTGGTTCTCCCATTATTGTCCGGTGTACTGCAGAATATTGGCATGTACCGCTCGAGCAATTGTTTTGCCAAATTTTTCTGTTCCATGGTAAGATCCTCGGTCCATTTCTCCATGAGTTGTTCTACAACCTCTTTCTGCCCTTGCGAGTTAGTCGTATTAATCGGATTTTTCTGCTCGCACTTCACAATCGCAGATATTTCTTCGCATTTTCCGATTATTGTCCCTTTCTTGATGGTTTTTGTCTTATCCGAGAGATTTAGAGTCCTAACTGGTACTCTTTTATCGCTGTCTGGTTTCACCAGAACTTTCCCGATCATAATTTCTCTGGCTCCGCTCTCCGTTTCGTTGGCTTCCACAACCCACAACCTGGGTGACCCAGAATCTCCTTCCAATTTTGCCCATACTATTGTCTCCGAATTTGGTGGCAGCTTCTCCCGATGATCCATTATAATTTGCCTGGTCGTTTCTCCTATAGCGCTGACGTGAAGTGGCAACTCGATATTATCGTAGGTTAATACACCCCGTCCAACATCCACCACGAAGCCATTCGTTCTCCCAACAGTCCCGTGAGATGTGACCCATTCTATCACATACCCAGCATCTAATCCTGCCACTTCCATCTCTGAACCTTGGCGTAGCCCGCGCAGTGTCTATTCTGGAATCAATCTCCACTCGGCGAATTTTCATTGCTGGTTTGATGATGGTTTGCGCAGTTTCGTTTGTTAACGCACAAGCGATGGTTTCCGTGAAAGTTGGCTTAGGTGACAACATCACCGCTCTGCGCGTCTCAGGATCTCGAATACCGTCAATGAATGCATCTATTTTAATTCGCTCCATGTAATCGGCCGACATATTTGAATGTGCTAAATGTGCGAGCCGCTCAATTGCCGATGAAAATTCCTGTAGCGATTCTCCTCCTCTTTGGTATCGACCCTTCAATTCCATGCGATAGATTTCTCGTTTGTGGTCACTTCCGTATTTTCGATCTAACGCCTTCATAATTCCCATGTAAACGTTCCGTTCTTGCTCGGGAATGATTTGTAGTGTTTCTGCCGCTTCGCCTTTAAGAGCCACAATTAATGCTGCAACACATTGTTCTTCAGTCCACTGATTTTGCTTAATCGCTGTTTCGAATTGGAACTTAAAAATACTGAAGGATAAGGATGTTGTTCCATCAAATGTTGGTGGTTTTATCTTAACTGCGTTAACTGTCTGGATCACTTGACCTGTTGTTCCATTTGACTTGACATCTTGGAGCTCCTTCTCGAGACGTTTAACTTCCGTTTGTAGATCTTGTTTAACATTTTGAATTTCTGCGTGTACTTCTGTTTGCAGTTTTTCCACTTTACCGTGTAGTGTAGAAGATAACTCCAGAAACCTCTTGTCTATTTTCTTTTGACCAACTTCTATTTGGTTTTTAATGTCCGCTCCTTGTTGCTGTTTAATTTCCTGGTTCGATTTTTTAATGTCCGCCCCTTGTAGCTCCAACTGTTGTCCCATCATTTGATTCATAGCAGCCATCAACTGCGATAAATCGAAACTTCCAGATGGGTTTTGTGTTGTTCCGACCACCATTTGTACGTCGCCTTCTTTCTTGTTCACACCGATCTCATCCGTTTTTTCCTCCTCGAAATCATACTTGTCTGGATTTAAACTTTCCTTCTCCATGGCCTCACGTAGTCGCTCCATCAAACTAGCTTTCGTGCCTTCACTGGCCAAACCTCGCTGTTTCAGTTGCTCCTTTAATTGCGCAAGCTTTAATTCGTAGAGAATCATTTTCCTTATTATTCACAATCCCACCGCTGTCACCAATTGTTACGATTTTGCCTTGTCAATCAAGGTTCGAATCACTGGATTGTGAATAAATACACTGCTTCAATTTTGAACTCACACAATTTATTTACACAACACAATTTATTATACAACACAAAATTCACAATTAATTATTATAATTATAACACACTTTTTAATTATCACTTTAATAATCGCTTTAATAATCACTTTAATAATCTTTCTATTTAACCTTCACTGTATCACGTTTAAAATAATACTCAGCATTCCACGTCAACGCGCGCCCTTATATACCAAAATATTTGTTTCTAGAATAATCCTAAATGCGCAGCAAATATGTTAGTATAGAAATGACGCCTAAATGTTGAGTATAAATTATAAATGTAATTGAACAATTAATGAAATTAACTTATTCTATTCTATTCTAGGTGTCACCGTAACAATATGTTATATTCCCAGCCATAGCAGGGGTGCCCCAGGGTAGCGTATTAGGACCCATCCTATATCTACTTTACACTTCTGATATACCGACAACGGAAACAACCTTCATTGGAACTTTTGCTGATGATACCGCAGTATTGGCATCAAGCGAATCGCAGAACCAAGCAGTAGAATACTTACAGCACGCACTCGATAAAATCAGCCAATGGACCAGGGATTGGAAAATAAAGCTTAACGAGCTGAAATCAGTACATGTAACATACACGTTGCGGCACAAAAATAACAACATCCATACATTTCTCAATGGGGTACAAATTCCCCAAGCTGAATTTGCAAAATATCTCGGATTGCATCTCGATTCAAGATTGAACTGGAAATATCACGTTAGACAAAAAGCAGAGCAAATGAAAATGAAACAACGTGAGATGTACTGGCTAATAGGAAGACATTCTAAGCTTAGCCTGTACTGTAAACGCCTGATCTACGAAACGATAATTAAACCAATTTGGACGTATGGTATCCAGCTCTGGGGCTGTACTAAACAATCAAATCGTTTAATTATTCAACGTTGTCAAAACAAATTTCTACGTACAATAACGAATGCTTACCGCTACGTAACCAACGAGGAATTACACAAAGACCTAAATGTCAAATGGATTCATGAAGTGATCCAGGAATTTGCCATCAAACATGAAAGAAGGTTACTGCAACATACCAACAGTGAAGCAATACAACTTCTTGACACAACACAAGAACTGAGACGCCTTAAAAGAATTAAACCACATGAGCTAGTAATCTAATAAATAAAGTTTCATTATTGGGAGCAGAATATTGATTTCTGTAAACCCACACTCGCTCCACTTATTAGTTTCAAATAAGTGCGTTAATATCTTTAGTCATAAATTATCATTTGATAAGATTGTACTATTTAAATAAAAAAAAAAAAAAAAAATGTTATATAATTTACAGCGCATACCCAATAGAATTCCTTTAACTTTTTCCTTACAGAAAAGTATGAAAAAAAAACTTGAGAAAAAAAAAATTTCTCAAGTTTTTTTTTTTATACTTTGCTGTAAGGAAAAAGTTAAAGGAATTCTATTGGGTATGCGCTGTTATATGTTATCAAATTATAATGCTTTTTTCAAAAATAATTCCGATTTAACTAAGATCCATTAAAATGCGGAAGGCATTACAACCTGTCATTTTGACGTACACATTTGTGTGGAGTAGAGTTTTAGTGAAGAAAAAAAATCTGGCCGGCAATGGGATATATATATAGAATGCCATAATTTTTTTACCATTATTATTAATTTATTTACAATTAATTCAAATGCGAAATTTACATTTTTATCTTTGGCGTCTTTTTTTATTATGAACCCTCAACATTTATAAATACGAAATAATTTTTTATTTGTTTATTTTAAAAATGTTACCATAAAAATACTCGGATTGAATATATTTTATGGCAACATTTTATATATAGTAGTTTTAGCGGTGTAGTGGCTCAAAAATCTTCTGGACAATTTTGTTGGGATATATTTCTTTTCATGTCTCTCATGTGCAAAAAGTCAATGTTATATCTTTTTCATTTTGCAGCAGAAATATGTTGGTCCTAAAAAACAATTGACGAGTGGAACAGAATTTACTTAAATATAAGTCCTGCTAACTCCACACATATAAAACAAACAATAACTAAGTAAAGATGTGTTGGAATTTTTTTTTCCATAGTAGTTTTTTTTAAAAATAACTAAGTATAAATGTGTTGGTGCAGAAACAAAACAAATGAGCAAAAAAAAATTCAAATTTACGTTATATTGTAAGTGTAACCAATGCCTTCTAAACTAGGTGCACTGAACCAACACACTCTTTGTTAGAGCGTGTTTCAATTGGTTTAAATACCGCATAAAAAGTTAAAAAGTTAAAAATTGTGGTGAATAAAAATGTCAAACTTTTTATCCGCTTCAAGAGCTGATAAAATTTTTATATAGAAAACATTTGGCTAACAAAAATATTTGTTTGTAACCAGAAATTTGTCAAGTACAAATTCTGGGAAAAATCGTAATGATTTAGATGTAAACTAACCATAATTAACTAATATACATTTAAATAGTATTTATTTTAAACATTTTCATATTTAAATTTGCTATATACCTTCATAATTACACATAAAATAAGCAACCATATTATTGTCAAAATTTTAACCAATTGAAACAGATAAAAAGTTAAAAAGTTAAAAAAAAATTACCACGAATTTTTTTTTAACTTTTTAACTTTTTATGCGGCATTTAAACCAATTGAAACACGACCTTAGTTTTAGGTATTTTGTCAATGAGAGAAAATAGGTATTTTGTCAATGAGAGGAGTAAGCAGGACTTATATTTAAGTAGATTCTGATTTTTGAACTATCTTCTTCTTACAACCTATCTTCTTCTTCTTTCTTGCAAGATTGTAGTAATCGTGCAAAGAATTTGAATCCGCGGTTCCACACTTTAATTCTTTCAGCGTGATTCTTTCTTCGTTTCTTTCCCCTTCACCCACAAACTAATTTTTTTGGGGGGAAATTGTTGATTCTTTTTTCGCCAATATTTTTATTTGATTCACTGATTTCTTCACACTATTACGTAATAAATATTTCAAGGACATCTTGTTTTTTTGTCATTTTTGGGTTAATTTTATTTTAATGTTTGTTTCGAGTGCAAAAAATATATTTTTTCAACCAAGAAAGCAATTTTCGCAGCAAATAATAAATATTTTTTACTATACGAATAAATCAAAAAACATAATTTTACGCACATACATAAAAAAAGAAAGGCTATAGTAAAAAAGGGTGCACCAAAAAAATCGTTCGGATTGTTTTGTTTGCTTATAATAAAATAATAGAAATAAAAATGATTAATTTAAAATATAATTTATATTTAATTTAATGTGTAATTTGAAATATAATATATTAATTAAATATTACAGTTTTAAATTAATTATTTTTATTTTTAATATGCATAAGCAAACAAAACAATCCGAACGAATTTTTTGGTACCCCCTACAAATGCGCAAAGAAATCAAATGTGGAATTCGATTGAGTTTTTTAAATCAGAGAATCACGCTGAAAGAATTAAAGTGTGGCGAGGCCCAATTAAAGGTAGAATGAATGATAGCAGCTGTCAAACGAAACAAATTCGGAGGGTAAAAGAGAAAGCATATAAATCAACGGGTCGTATCTAAATACGACCCGTTGATTTATATGCTTTCTCTTTTGTTTATTTGTTCAATCAAAATTAAAAACTACACAAATTCACAATTATTTTTATTCCAATTTAGTGCGGATTTATTTATTTTTATTTTCAGTAAAAAATTGTATTTATAGTATTCCAAAATAAAAAGTAATTATGAAAAGAAAAGCACTTAGAATATGTATATAGTAATAAGGAAAATGCGAATACTGTAATATGACATCTGTTTTCAAAAAGAAAAAGTCCCATCCACATCTGTTTTCAAAAGGAAAATTTTATATAAACATATATAGATGGTAAGAAAAAACAACACACTTCATTTCAATATTTCAATGTTCAAAGTTTACAATATTTATTCACAAACGATGCACTAGTACACGATACACAAACTGTTTTATAATATTTTATTTTTTTAAATTAATAATATCACGATTTTTTAAGAACACAAAATTTAGCGCGTCATCTGAGACCACCATATGCATTTTTTATATAACCATCCTGTTCCCACATGACTCAAAAGAGATAGCAAATATTATATTGATTTTATATGACTATTTACTGACAAAATAACTACGTAATCTCGAATTCACGAGTAGCTAGTTCGAGTCTGTCTATGGTATTATTTTTTACGTTTTTATTCCTGACTGTTTGGACCTTTCACATTTCGTTACTTGTTCGATATTTTAACTTGGTCGTGTATATAGGCTTTGGTTTTGGCTTTGTGGGTATAGTGGTTCAGCTTTACGCAGGTACGACGTGAGTCAATATATGTTACTGTCGAAAAAAAATCCAAAGTCTTGTATATCACAAAAAAATATTTTGTGTTTTAAATAAATGTGGGGCTAGTTAAATAATTAGCGACAGATATAATAAATCCATATATGTATAGTATTTTTTTGATAATTCTTTTTTTGATAAAACCGGAAGTGTTAGAATGTAAACGCCCAAAAGTTTTAATTGGAAGAAAAACCGAAGCCAAGCGTAATAATATGAGAGAGAAGAATATTTAGTATTAAATACATACTATTCCAGAATAAACCTTTGAAGTGTAAAGACGTGTAATTGTTGTTATTTCAAGTATTTTTCGAAATTTGTGGAAATTTTGATTACAAATTCATTTGTCTAAAAATAGTTATATAGAAGTTTATTTAAATTCTAATTAAGGTAAGAAACCAAAATAATTATAGCAAATTGTGTACTTGTAAATTTGGAGTGTTAAAGTTTTCATTTTTATGGCAGCCATTGCTTGTTTGGGTACCTACTATAATTTTTTACCATTTGCGCTGTTACCGAAAATGGCGTAATGTAAGAGAATTTCGAAAATGAAAAATTTTCATATACCATCTACCAACCAAAACACAACAGTTTAATATTGATATTATGTTTATTTCTTAGGAAATTTTTTTTCATATTAAGTTAGATAGTTTAATCGATAGATATTTATAATGTGTATGCTAAATACGGTTTGCCTAGTCGTATTTCGCCCTTAAAAATATTCGTTATAGGAATATGAATACTTAATTTACAAGTACATATAAATTTTAAAAATACATAAATTATCTCTAAGCCCATTCTATATTTTTCGTTTATTTTATTTAGATTAAGTAGCGTCGTCCAAAATGGCGGACGATGAACAGTTTTCATTATGTTGGAATAACTTTAATACGAATTTATCAGCTGGTTTTCACGAGTCGTTATGCCGAGGGGATTTAGTAGATGTAACTTTAGCTGCTGAGGGCCAATTAGTTAAAGCACATAGATTAGTATTATCAGTCTGTTCACCGTATTTTCGCAAAATGTTTACTCAGATGCCCTCCAATCAACATGCATTTGGTGAGTTTCCTTAGTACAATGCATATGCCTTAATTGTGGAAAATTAATATAAATTTTTATTAACAGTTTTTCTAAAAGACGTAAGCCACTCAGCTCTAAAGGATTTAATACAGTTCATGTATTGTGGAGAAGTTAATGTTAAGCATGATGCTCTTCCCGCTTTTATCAGTACCGCTGAAGCATTACAGATCAAGGGACTCACAGAAACAGTAATACATCTCTATAACGTATCTACCATTTTTTATTCACTATTTAATTTATTTTAGGCTGATACACCTGCCAATCCAGCTGCATCTCCTGCTAAAGCTACAACACCAGCTCCTTCGGCAAGTAATACTACATCGCCACGATCACGCAGCCAACGCAATGTTTCAAGAACATCATACAAGTTGGAATCAGAAGATAGTAACGATGAGCGGCCGCCCGTTGTACAGAAACGAGTAGCTCAAAGAAGTATAACTCCTCAATCAACTCCATTAGTTAAGCGAATTAAAACAGTTGATCCGTTAGAAGCATCTGAACCTATACAGCAAGAAAGCACCACATCTGATAAATCGGGTGAACCAGAATTTATTGACTTGCCAATCGAATCATTGCCAACTAAAGCAGAACCTGATTATGGCGATGATAGTGCTGAAGTTGAGGCTGCAGACCAAGAGGCAACATATGTGGAAGATGATACTTACGGAGAAATGAAATATGATGAATCTTACTTCACGGAGAATGATGAATCGGGACAAAAAGCTAGTGTGTCGGGATTTACAGAAAGTTTTGAAGGAGATCAATCTGCAACGGAAGCTCAAGGTTAGTAAATATTTTAGAAATTACCGAATTTAATATTTGATAAACTGTTCCCTTTTTTAATGTTTCATTGTGTTGTAATTTCGCTATAAGGAGGGGTAAAATATTTTGTTCAGCAATTTTTAAATGACGCAATGTGCTCGAACAAGAAGTTTTGCAAAGCTTTCTAATTGCTCTTTTTGGCATAAACTAATTTATATCCCTAATTTTTAAATATTTGGTTGGTACTGTGCAATTAAAATGGCGATATCATGCAGGTAGGGAAAACTCAATGAAACAATTCGTGGATTTTTAACGAATGTTAATTCGAACTTTCGTTCAAACTTTTATTTAACGAAAAAAAGAACGTCTACAAATGTTATAGTTTATCAAATTTAAATTCTTTGCCTATAGTACGTAAATAATTTTAAATATAATAAAACTACATTTCGGGGAACATTTTCAATTAAGTATCGGTTCAACATTGCTCGTTTCCTTTTCGTTTTTGTTCTTAAATTGGTTTTATCGGTAAAAATAATGAAATTTTAGTGATTGTGTTTTAAAGTGAATTGTGATAAGTTGAATTGTGATTATTTAAAATGTGTTTATTTTGTGTAATTCTACAATGAATTAATTTAAAATATGTGTTAAAATGTAGGTGGGTCTAATTTTATTTATTATATTTAATTAATTTTATATATTGTGTAATGTAGTGCAATTTACATGTAAGTAAAACTATCGAGAAGCGAAATTAGTCTTATTAACTCTGTAATGTATGCATCAGTAATCTTGTCCACTTGTAAATGATTACATACATATTTACTACCCCGATTATGAATCTCAATTACACCGTACCAAATTCGAACTAAACCGTACTTCATTGTTATTTATTTGTTACAAAATTTTGACATTAATTTTTAATCTCCACACAAAGATGTTAGAATTTTATATTTTGATACGTATCAAGAAGTATTGATTTGGATATCGACCCATTTGAATCATAATAATAAATAATTGGCATTAAATCCACAACGCGGTTAACTTCATTGTATTTCTCATAAGGCAAAAGTTTTGATAACTTTTTCATAAGGAAGATCCAACCAACCTAACGAACAAAATTTTTTCCCCCTTTTTTTCTCATTTTTTTTGTAAACTTCACGGCACGGGATTTTTTTTTATACAACCCTAGCCTTTTCCTATCCCGTATACACTTGTGTATGCAAATTTCGATTACGTAAAACGAAAATGTCTAAATTGAAGACTAGAGGGGGTGGGTCTTATGAAACATTATCATCAGGGGATTTGGCTGCCTCAAATAAGATAGAAGATAGGTCATATTTTCATTTCGGATAATGAGTGATTAATCATTGATCCTAAATGTTACATAATTTTCAAAAATTCCTATTTAACTAAGATCCTATTATAGCGGTGTTATCGTGGTTTTATTAGTTTGTTAATTGCGGTCTTACTTTGGTACAAGCTAATTCTATCCTGGTATAGAATTAATTTGTGCATAAAGTAACAACCAAAGATATTTTTTAATTTATTTTTATTAGTTGGTAATAATTACATTTTGAATTTGAAAACAACGAACGTAAAGACGCAACTAAATATATTCAATTAAATAGTTATGTGCTAGAACATTATTGAATATTATTACAAACCATAACTAGTTTTTCGTCTTGTTAAGAAAATTCGATGTCAAAATAACAAAAATCACCTTTATATTTTTATTGCCAACATTTAAAAATAAAAGTATTCAATAAAACTGCCCTGGTAGTGAACATTAAAACTACAGGTAGAATAGAATAATTCTATACCAGCAGAAAAGTTGGTTTAAAATAATTCCAAATTGGAATTACATATATGGGATTGTTGTTGTAAATTTCTCAAAGTAAGACCGCAAATAACACTAACTATATTTTTATTATTATAAATTATTTATTTATTCTTTAAAATATAAACGGTCACTATAAATATTATTCTTAATAGTAGTTCACAAATATGGTGTGAACGATTGTTCGTGGCACTTTCACTTTATTATTATTCTGAGACCGTGTCTCTTTAACTTCTAAAACGCGACTACATATCCCTTTTTCATTTCTTGTTCCTATTTTTTGTCTAATTATTTTAGTTCCCGATATTCTTATTATGTACAGTGGTGTGCAATATAATAGGTAATTCTATGAAATTTTTATATAATACATTTTTTTTAGCAAAATCATCAATATCAAAAATTGAAACATGTTTTTTTTTTAATTGACGAGTCTCTTGTAGAAAACAAAACATTATTACATTATCACTTTATTGTGGTCGCAGATCGAACTATCGTATTCAATTTTAATTAATTTACGCCATCTGTGCAAATTAATAAGGAAATTTAAGCAATCTGGTTAAAAAATAGTTATTCGTTGGAATAATTTGATTTTTACATAAAGATTTAATATTTGGTGATGTACTCGTTATTTTTAAGGACCACATTACATCGCCTTCCAATAGAATCTACCAGTGATTGACATCTTTTAACTGGGATACTCCATCAACCGGTTTGAACGTTTTCTCAAAATTAATTTATAGTTTTTGGCCTCTGCAATTTACTTACATCACGTTTTAACTCAGCCCAGAGGTTTTCTATTGGGTTTAGATCAGGAGACTCGGCAGGTCGATACCATTACATTAATTTTATGTGCAGTAAACCAGTCTTACCATATTCGCCGTGTGCTTCGGATCATTGTCCTGCTGAAACATCCAGCGGAGGGGCATGTTTTCATCAGCATACGAAAGCATGGTATCCCTTAGAAGTCCTCCATATAATTTTTTTTACCAAGCTTTACGTAGACCCAGCATATAGACTACAATACCATACACGACCATTTGGATTAGCCTATAACAGAATGGCGGAACGTGTTATGTCCGATAAAACAAAAATTATTTTTTTTCGAATCGGATTGCACCAAACAATATCTCCGACGACCCAAAACTAATAAAGTTCGACCCGCGCTGTGCAGTAAAAACTGTCAAACATGGCGGAGGAAACATTACGCTACGGGGGTGTTTCTCGTATAGTGCAGTAGGGCCTACATATATGATAGGTCCACGAAAATCTTGATAAAAAAATTTATATGTAGGACATTTAAGAGATACTGTGCTTCCGTATACTGATGCAAACACGCCTCTTCGCTGGGTGTTTTAGAAGCACAATGATCCGAAGCACACGACGAATGTGGTAAAAGCCTGATTTGCTGCCCATAAAATTAATGTAATGAAATCGCCAGCCCAGTCTCCTGATCTAAACCCAATAGAAAACCACTGGGCTGAGTTAAAACGTGATTTAAGTATATTGCCGAGGCCAGAAACTATAAATGAATTTTGAGAAAACGTTCAAACCGGTTGATGGAGTATCCCAGTTAAAAGATGTCAATCACTGGTAGATTCTATGGGGAGGCGATGTAATGTGATCCTTAAAAATAACGAGTATAAATGTAAAAATCAAATTATTCCAACGAATAACTATTTTTTAACAAGATTGCTTAAATTCCCTTATTAATTTGCACAGATGACGTAAATGAATTAAAATTGAATACGATAGTTCGATCTGTGACCACAATAAAGTGATAATGTAATAAATGTTTTGTTTTCTATAAGAGACTGTCAATTAAAAAAAAAACATGTTTATTTTTGATATTGATGATTTTGTTAAAAAAAATGAATTATTTAAAAATAATGTAGGTGGCGAAATAGCTCTTCAGCAAAACGAGCTATCCCTCGTAATTAAGCGGCGCGGTGTATAAATAGTTTTGCTACGAGTGCCACACAGTGAAAATGAGCCGCTACATCACTCCCCTCCTGGATCGAAAACTATAGTGTTTTAAATTAAACGTTACCGATTTTCGAACGCTACGTTTTTCGACTGGATTTACCACAAGTATTCCGTACGCTGATTTAAGCCCGTCGATGCCAATTGTGGATTTTTCATCTACATCCACAACAAAGAATTTGCGCAATTTGCGGGTCACTGGATACGGTCCAGAATAGGGTATACTCAAAGGACCTCTGACTATTCACACGTACGAATACGTGTGAACAGGGCCCCTATTATGAAATTTTTCCGACGTCGGAAAATCCGTCTCGCGTCGGATATTCATATTATGAAACTAAAAAAATCCGATCCGCACGGGTTTTATACTATTATGAAATAAAAATCCGAGTTAGCGGATTTTACGACAAAATTCAATTGTCAAATCCGACAGCTCGTTAGGTGACGGATATTGTATTAAACGCACGGAAAATAGATCGTAGTTCATATTTTTTATATGTTATTTAATTATTTAAAAATTTAATAAGTTTTAAATGTAAATGTATATCTCTATTAAATTATTTTAATCAAATTTAAATGTGACAAGTGTATACTGAAAATTTCGAGTTTGACTGTAAAAATACATGTTTCATAATACGAATATCCGCCGCGGATCGGATTTTACGACAACGTATTTTCCGGCGGTGTCGTATTTTCCGGCGGTGTCGTATTTTCCGACCAATTTCATAATAGGCCCCCAGGGCCCCTATTATGAAATTTTTCCGACGTCGTAAAATCCGTCTCGCGTCGGATATTCATATTATGAAACTAAAAAAATCCGATCCGAGTTAGCGGATTTTACGACAAAATTCAATTGTCAAATCCGACAGCTAGTTAGGTGACGGTTATTGTAGTATACGCACGGAAAATAAATCGTAGTTCATACTTTTTATATGTTATTTAATTATTTAAAAAATTAATAAGTTCTTAAATGTAAGTACATATCTCTATTAAATTATTTTAATCAAATTTAAATGTGACAAGTATATAATGAAAATTTCGAGTTTGACTGTAAAAATACATGTTTCATAATACGAATATCCGCCGCGGATCGGATTTTACGACAACGTATTTTCAGACGGTGTCGTATTTTCCGACCCATTTCATAATAGGCCCCCAGGTTTCCAGATTTTTGGGAATGTACGTTGCCTGGGCCCCTATTATGATATTTTTCCGACGTCGGAAAATCCGTCTCGCGTCGGATATTCATATTATGAAACTAAAAAAATCCGATCCGTGCGGATTTTATACTATTATGAAATAAAAATCCGCGTTAGCGGATTTTACGACAAAATTCAATTGTCAAATCCGACAGCTCGTTAGGTGACGGATATTGTAGTATACGCATGGAAAATAGATCGTAATTCATACTTTTTATATGTTATTTAATTATTTAAAAATTTAATAAATTTTTAAATGTAAGTACATATCTCTATTAAATTATTTTAATGAAATTTAAATGTGGCAAGTATATACTGAAAATTTTGGGTTTGCCTGTAAAAATACATGTTTCATAATACCAATATCCGCCGCGGATCGGATTTTACGACAACGTATTTTCCGACGATGTCGTATTTTCCGACCAATTTCATAATAGGCCCCCTGTTCAGTTGGATGTCTTGTGTCTGTAGGAACTAAGGCTCCCATGGTAGTACGAAGCTGATTCACGAAATCCGAAGTACATATCTGTGTTTGGGTTCGAATTTTAGCCGTTGATGAAGAATTCACCGAGAACCTTGATGTTTTGACCATATACTAGCTCTGCTGGTGTGCAGTTGAGCAGGGCTATTTGGGAATTTGATTCGATAACGAGAGTACAAGATTCACATTTGATTTAAATATGATTCGAACGATTCTTATTTAAAATCAAATATGAATCTAGTACTCTCGTTATCAAATCGAACTGCCAAATAGCCCCTCTGGTCTTCCTTGACGAAGGTTCGAATACCCAATAGGATTGTTGGAAGTTCTGAACTCCAATGGGGTTATTACATCGAGCTGTTAAGGCAGATTTTAGTTGCCTGTGGAACCGTTCGACAAGACCATTCACTTTCGGGTTGTATGTTTGGAACACTACGTTTTTCGATCAATTCGCATCCAGTTTCGATCCAGTCCATGATTTTGAGCCTCTACAATCCGTTAAAAACCGCAAGACATTACAATCTGTCATTACATACACATACTACATTACAAAAACATACTACATTACATACACGTACTACATTACATACACATACTACATTACATACACATACTACATTACATACACATACTACATTACATACACATACTACATTACATACACGCATACACATACTACATTACATACACATACTAAATTACATACACAAACTACATTACATACACATACTACATTACATACACATACTACATTACATACACATACTACATTACATACACATACTACATTACATACACATACTGCATTACATACACATACTACATCACATTCACATACTACATCACATACACATACTTAATACCCCTATTATGGTTCTCATCTCACTGAGTGTTCATTGCGCAACTTTTTTTTTGACTACTATGTGTTGCATTAATATTTGTGCTCATGAAAAAATTATTTTAGTTATGTTTCCTAGGTTATAAAACTCATGTAGTTTTTTTTTTTAAAAAATTTTTATCACAATGTAATTAATTATTAAATTACGTTTCATTTGGCATACAATTTCTAAAAAAATTATCAAGATTTACGTATAAAAAAACGAATTTACTCTGTTGCAAAAGTAATTGTGTTACAAATTATTGTTGCAAAAGTATTTGTGTTGGGACAGTTTTAATAAAAAACGTTACTAATTTATATTATGTTGTTGATTTTATTTAAATTTAATATTTAGTCTGCCCACCGTTATTTAATATGACCTCATTTAGTCTTCTGGGTATTCTGTCAAATAATTTGGAAATAAATTCTAGAGGTATTTTACTCCACACCTCAACAATCTCATCCCATAACTTCTGCTTGCTTCGTCCAACTCTATATGGTATATTTCGTTTTAAATAAGCCCAAACATTTTCTATAATATTTAAATCCGGGCTTTGTGGTGGCCAATTTATGCGTTATTGGTCTAAATCATTTAAAAACTTGGTCACAATAAATGCTTTATGGGCAGGGGCATTGTCGTGCTGATGAATAAAGTCAAGCCCAATTATTTTTGAACCAGCTACCAATGCTACATCATTCAGCAGTTCCAAATAGGTCATTTGGTTCATTTTCCCAGACACCATTGCTAGTGGTCCTACTCCGAGGTTGGTTATACAACCCCAAACCATAAGACTTCCTCCACCGCCTTGACGTTGTGTAGCATAAACACGACGTTTGTTTACCTTTTCTCGCTCCGAATAATAAAATTTGCGACCCCAAGATCCGTCTAACGATACCGAAGATTCGTCAGTAAACAAAACGTTTCTCCTCAATTCGGGGGGCTTGTTCATATGCTGCTTTGCGAACAACAGCCGTTTTATTTTATTTTGTTTAGAAATATAAAACTTTTTGGTGCATGTATAGGCCTGTACCCCAGCTTCTTTTAAACGACGAGAAATTGTGGAATGGTGTATTTGGAGTTCTTTGTTATCCTTTAAAGTTTTAGCGAGACCTCGTTGACTTAAATGTGCATTTGTAAGCATACATCGAGTGATGTAAGCATTTTCTCTGGCATTAGTTATTCTTGATCGTTGGCGTACTCCGATATTTTGCACCGTTCCGCAAATATTTTGCTTCTGAACTTGATACCAAATGGTATTTTAATGGCACTTGTACTTTTTCGCCAGTTCTTTGGCTGAGATTCCCAAATTATATTCTGCCGTAATTGCAGATCGGGTTTCAATACTCAGTTCGCGGGTTTTTGGCATATTGTCACGATTTTTAATGCTCACAATTCAATGAAACTTGCAAAACTATTTGAAAACGTGTATTTTTGAAAAACAAATGCTGAAACAGTTATTTCAATACACCATTGGTTGATTTTTTTTTAGAATTTTGCTAACACAAATACTTTTGCAGCAGTAATTTGTAACACAATTACTTTTGTAACAGAGTAAATTCGTTTTTTTGTACGTAAATCCTGATAATTTTTTTAGAAATTGTATGCCAAATGAAACGTAATTTAATAATTGATTACATTGTGATAAAAAATTTAAAAAAAAAAAAAATTACATGAGTTTTATAATCTAGGAAACATAAATAAAATAATTTTTTGATGAGCACAAATATTAATGCAACACATAGTATTTGTCGTTCACTGCTTAGGTTGTCATCGACACCAAACGACATTTTTCAACTGCAGTTGAGAGTTGTTGATGAATGTTGCAGCTGTCATTCTTGCCATTAATAATTATTAACCATTAACCTTCGTCCGGCGGCATAATTTTACAACGCTAAAAAGCGGCAGACGTACAATTGTACTTTAATATATTTTATATGGAAATCGTCACTGTAGACATAACTTTTGTAAATAGAAAATATTTGGAATTTCCACATTATTAAAATGTACAGATCTCACAAATCTTTAACTCTCTCCGGCTTCTACAAGAAGACTTATTAGTATTTAAAAACAGAAAAGGTACAATTGTACCTATGCCGCCTGACGAGGGTTAATATTTCGTGACAAATACAGTGGTGGACAGAAAATTAGGGACAACAAAAAAAAATATAAAATTAATAATGTAACAAAACTCAAATAATTTATTTAATTCCAAATGGTTGGTTTACAACTAATTTTGTATACGCTTCGTATGATAATAGAAATAATTTCAAAAATAAACAACTTTTCTTAAAAAATCCAAAAAAATAAAAAAAGGCTGGACACAAAATTAGGGACACTAGAGTTACAAGCGAATAAAACTAATTCCATTCCCAATTTCTAATATAAATATTAGTATTTGGTAGCCTGTCCTTTATTTTTAATCACTGCCTGGAATCGTCGTGGCTTAGAATCTATTAACCTTTGACATCGTTGGATAGGTATTGACTCCCAAGCTTCCTTAACGGCTTTCCACAGTTCTTCCTTATTTTTTGTTCTTTTGCCGGCTACGGCAACTTCAAGGTCCTTCCACAGATGCTCAATTGGATTGAGATCGGGAGATTGTGCTGGCCAAGATAAAAGATTGATATTTTTGCTATCAAAATACTGTTTTGCCTTCCTAGACGAATGCTTAGGGTCATTATCTTGCATGAAGACCCACCTTAAAGGCATGTTTTCTTCAGCATACGGGTGCATGACGTTCTGAAGTATATCATCTACGTAAACGTGCTGATCCATTATTTCTTTAATCCAGTATAAAGGTCCAACACCATTGTAAGAGAAGCATCCTCATACTTTAATATTTCCTCCGCCATGTTTCACCGTTTTTCTTGTGTGCTGAGGAAGAAATTCTTGGTTTTTTGGCCTACGGACATACTGTCTCCTATCAGAACCGAACAGATTAATTTTGGTTTCGTCGCTCCATAGTATGTTTCTCCATTTTTGGATCCCGCGGTCACCATTCCAATCAATATGGTCTTTGACAAATCAGAGTCTATCGACGATATTTTTTTTGCTAAGAAGTGGTACTTTTCGAGCTGATCCAGGCGAGCTGCCATGCAGATTACACTCTGCTAGACGTGTTCGAATATTGCGCGTACTAATTTCTAAATTTAGTTCCATTTTAACGTCAACTGATGTCGTAAAAGGATCTTTTTCCACTATTTTGGAAATATGACGATCTGTCTGAGGCATTGTTTTCCTCTTCACACCGCGTTTATTGTGCAACTTTTTTCTTTTTATGGCATTGGCAACCATATTCTTCGAACATTGAACGATGGCAGCAATTTCACGGTATGATTTACCTTGACCTGTCAATTTTAATATCATCCGTCTTTCATCCGGTGAACAATCCACACCACGGCCCATTATCGTTAAACGTGATATTTTATTTTTATTTTTTTGAGAATTTTTAATAAACTACAATATTATCTTGTTACTAAATAGGAAATTACAGTTTTTAAATATTAATAATTAAAAAAATAATACAGAAAAAATACGTGTCCCTAATTATTTGACCACTTTTGTTTGACGTTTCCAACATTCTAGGGGAATTACCGAAATATATCAAAAATAAAATACATTTTTATTATATTTTGTAGTACTAGGGCATATTAGAATTCTTTTAAAACAGATGTCAGATCAATGGGATAAAGTGAAATATTGAATATAGAGCTTTAGTTATGTTACAAATAGCTGTCCCTAATTTTCTGTCCACCACTGTATATATTTCATGTAAAACTTCGAAATTGCTTTACGACCAAAGTCAAAACAAAATTTCAGTAATGTCAAAAATGCAAAAATAATGGTATTGCCATCATGAAAATAAATGGAAATGGTCATAATACATAAAACTACAGCGCACAACTCTCATAAAAAAAAAAAGAAGAAGCGAGAAACAATACCAAATTATAGTCGCACGACTTTTAAATGCTCGGGCGAGTTGTCAGTGAGGTGAGAACCATAATAGGTTACTACTATAGATACTTATTTTTTTCTAACGAATAGTTCGAAATCAACAAAGTCGCCAGGGGGGCTATTACGATTTTTTTTTCGATTTCGTAAAATACGAAATCGTAAATTCGATCCGCCGCGAATATTCCTATTATGAAACCTTTTTGATCGTAAAATTTAAGACCATGATGTTTGATGTTTTTGTGGTTTTAGCTAAAATTTCAACCATCAACAGATTTTTCAGAGGGGCGTCGGCATTCAGTCGGAATTTAATTCGTTTGTAATTTCACTCCACAAATGTTGGGTAGTCCCTTTATATTGAGGCGCATTTAAAAAATGTTTAACTACATTTTTTCCATAAAAAAAATTAAAAGTCAAATTGACGACCATTGGTAATTGACCTACAAAACCACAATAATAAAGTTTCAAAAAAATTGTACTAAATTAAACTAGTTAATTTTTATAAAATAATTGAATAACTTACGTTTTAAAAAGTAATTAAAGCATTTTATTTTATTAAAAAAATAATAAGTATACACTATTGTTTTCGTATATACGATATTCGTCACCTATTGGCCCATGCCACACGTAAAAAAAAAATGCCGCATTTTCTTCGTTTCTTTCCCCGTTTACCTATGATACAAGTTTTAATTGCGACTTAAACAAATTTTCTGTTCAACCACACAACTCAAACATAAATGAAATAAAAAATATTTCAAGGACATTTTTGACTCATTTTAGTTAAAATTTTATTTAAGAGAGAGCAGAACAAAACATTGGTAGAAAAAAAATGCCAAAATACAAAAAATGCTCGTGTGGCATGGGCCATTGAGCAGTAGAATTTTGACATACGATTTTCGTAAAATACGATTTCGATTTTTTTTCTGGTCATAATAGAGCGGTTTTACGATTTTCGAATTTTATGGTGTCATGATACTGACTAGTTTTTCAAATGGTTCATGTGATTAAAAATAAAAATAGCGTAGGACAAGTAATGTAAGTATAAATCATTTGAAAGAATGAGTGAATACAACATATAAACAAAAATTAGAAATAAATTCAACAACAAATGATATAGCTTACTTTTGCAGCAGTTTAAATTGGGCAAATCTATAAAAAATAAATCAACATTAATTATTTGTTTTGACGTATAGTCATTTTTTAGTAATGTGATTTTGTGTGTACGTGTATAGTACAAAAATATTTCAAAACAAAATATTGCAGCGCACGCTGCACAGATGTATTATTTTATTCCCACAACGTCAAAATCAATGCGCATAGTGTTGTCTACTGTTTAAATTAGTCGTTTCTCTTTTTCGCCTCAATAGTTTTACAACACATTGCAGCACTTGAAAACTAGTCAGTATCATAACACCATTAGGAAAGCAAAAAAATTTCATAATACGAATTTTCGCGGCGGATCGAATTTTAAGAAATCGAAAATATTTCATAATAGAATATGAAAAAAAAAATACGAATCGAATTAAACGGCTACTGTGATGCATGATTTACATGTTCCAATTTTTTTTCCAGTAAAAAATGAAAGGTTAGTATATTACGATTTTCATTTGCGAGAGAAGCACGAAACAAATTTCAGTAAAATAAAATTGGATTTTTTCCTTTTAATTTGAGCAAATGTTGGCATAAAACTGGGAATGTTGCCATAAAATATAGTTTCTACGAGTATTTTTATAGCATTAAAATAAAAAAAATTCAAAAAAGTTTCAAATAAACATCAAGCAGCCATAAACATCATTCAAACAAAACGAGCAAACATGAGCGGTAATTAAATATTTTATTTTTACTTGCAATTCGATGTTGTTCGTTATCTAATTTAAACGCAAGCTGTTCGAACTGTCAAAATTTATGGGACATACAAAAAAATTATAGCATTGCCTTATTTGTTTATATTGCTGACTCTTTTTAACTAGTAACTTTTTTTTATATGCGTGCAGCTCTATCAGTAAAAAATTTGTTGGAAAAAATTGGAACATTTAAATCGTGCATGATATGATGCTGAGACTATTCATTATTAGCTTTATAAAATGAATAATTTCAGCAGTGATGCTGAAGTAGCGTTAGCAATTTAAAATGCATTTATCTTAAAACTAATGGTCTATTATGAAATTTGCGACGCGAGTCAGGTTTAACCCTTTCACGGAAGCACAATTATTTAAGAGGACACAATAAAAAGACACGCTTCCTCTGGGATACAGAAAAACACATCCAATATTATTCCATATGAAAACAACGTCGGTTATTGTTTTTTATTATTATTTTGTGTGTGTCGGTATATCCCTTTTCCTGCCAGACACACTTTATTTGGTTCAATTTAAGTCGAACCCACACAAATGTGTGTAAAAAATAACAGTTCTAATATCTAATATCTTCCGGATTTTAACGAATCAGTCAATCGAAATTATTTTTGAAAAAAAAACTCTGTTAACATAAATTATATAACATATTAATTATTTTAATATTATTATAGTTAGTGTTATTTTCGGACGAAAACGATTTAAGTTGTATGCACAAATGCGTATGTTGGTCCAAAATACATTCAAAAATAAATCTTTGACATAATTCTTTTAGTTACACAATTGTGATGGCAGGCAGGAAAAGGGATATACCGACGTGTCCTGTAGGTTAATTGAACCGTCGGTGTATGCCGACATGTCCACCAAATTGTTAAGATATTTCTTTTTTAAACAAAGGTAATTTCAAAACAATCGCTACTGTTTTTTTAAATGCATATAGAAGGACATTTTTTATACTTTTACACATTTTTTAGGATTTGGAAGCCCATAACTAATTTTTCTTAAACCAGTTGTATTAAATAATGATTTATTTAGAATAAAATCACATTGCAGAATTCAATAAAAAATTTGTCGTGTCTTTACGACTACAAACAAAAAAGTTATGACCATTTAAAGGTGAGGTTTTGGGTCATTTAAAAAAACAACTTTAAAATATCTTATCTCAGTTACCGTGACACTTAGGACATCAGTTCCATAGGATAAAAGCTTCCAATTGATCCACCCCCCCTCACAATCTGTCAAAAATTTGGTCGGTCCACCTGCCAAACACCCTAAATTATCAACCTGTATGTACTTATTTTAACCTATATTAACTCAGTAAAAAAAGAGTTGGAGAAATTATAAAGGAATATTTTTACTGCAATGTTGTTTTGTTTAAATAATTCTTTCGAGAACATATTTAGTATGTATATCCCTTTTCCTGCCTGCCCACACAATTGTGTGGGTAAGGCAAAAGAATCAAGTCAAAAGTTTATTTTTGTATGTGTTTTGAACCAACTTACACATTTGTGAATTCCTTTTTAAGTTATTTTTGTCCGAAAAAAGACACCATTTTGTGTATGTGTTGGATATACTATAATTGTGTGTTGGTTTTTTTTATCAAAAACGTCATTACAAACTTTTTGCTCACACATTTGTGTGGTTTGGACTTAAATTGAGTCATTTTTTGTTGGTAGAAAAAGGGATATGGTTTTGCAATCACAGCGGTGCACAGGTGAATTATTCAAATTACCATAGTTTTTTAAAGAACACATTTACAATTATATTTTGTTACATAATTTCAAAGACTTTGAAGGTAAGTTGTTATTTTTTGCATTTTTTTATTTTATGCATTTCAGTTACTAAAGGTGTACCTCTGACGTATGCGATCAAAAATGATTCGCGAATCAGAAGCAAATTAATTCATTGGAAAAATATACAAATTTCCCCGCCCGAGATGAAATAATTTTAACTTTGGGCAAATTTTGATCGCAAGCATCCAACATAATCAAAAAAAAAATATTATGAGCAATAATGACGCTCATTGATTAATGATTGGCTTGATTCGCGAATGATTTTTCGATCGAACCGGCCTTATTTGATCGCATACGTGAACCGGCCTTAACGGTTGTTTTTATTTATCCAACAATTTTTTGTTTTCCAAATTTATCATTTGAAATTCTAAGCAGTTGATATTTTATTTAAAAAAAATTAATTTGGGCTAATATGGGTTAAGGCGATAAACTAACAAATTCATTTGAAAAATGAATGTCATGTGGTTTACATTACGGGTCGAGTCCAGTATATCGATTTTGTCTCGTGAGTTACTCATTTAAAATGAGTGAAGCAAAAAAAATCGAATACGTACACAGTGTATAATACATAATTATGTCTTTGTATTTCTATTTTTCTTTTGTTCGTATTTGTGTCATTTGTATGATGAACAGTACCAAAATAACGCGATCCGGGCGAATCGGTTTAATTTTTATGGTGCTTATATCCTTTTCTCAGAACATTACGTCTGCTCTCGAGCTGTGGAGTATCATTATTTAACATGCTAATTTATTTTATATTTAATATTTTCTTTTATCATAAATTAATTTTATATGTATTTATAAATAAAATTTTATAGGTAAATTTATTTTAAATTTCATAAACTTTAAAAATAAAATGAATATTATAAAAAATCTAAAATACATAAACAACACAAAAATATGGCGTTTACAATGGTTAACCCTTTGAGTGCCAAAAAGTACAATCGTGCTCCTCAATACATTAGCCGAAATCATGTTGGCACTCAAAGGGCTAAGATAAATAAACAAAAAAAGAATGACACGTGGCTTGCATATGCAGTAAAACAATCATTCGCACGAAACAAACACAAATACTACTACTATATCTTTCCGGTTACACTCATTTCGTTTCACACATTTTGAGACAAAATCGATGTACAGGTTTATCTCCAGGTTAATTTGTAGTTAACTTTTTGGGTGTTTATATCGAAGATTTATCCCTGGGGGTCTATCATGAAATTTTCGACCTCGTTTTTTTGACTTTGTCGAAAATTTGATATTATGAATTTTTCGACCGCGTTTTTTTCGACGTTGTCGAAAATTTTATATTATGAAATAATATAAATGTATATAAATATAAATATATAATATAAATATATATATACAGGGTTATCCAATTCGAGGTTGATAAAGTAGAAATCTGTATACCGACATCTGTCAAAGATAAACGTCAAGTACGCTGTCATTTATTTAGTTGACATTCTGCCATTTAAGAATATGGAGCATTTAACAATCGACCAACGCGTTAAAATTATTAAATCTGATTAAAGCTGATTTTTCGAACAAAATTTTCTTCAGTGATGAAGCTCATTTTTCGCTTGGTGGATACGTTAATAAGCAAAACTGTAGAATTTGGGGCTCAGAAAATCCACAATTGATTGTAGAGAAGCCATTACACCCGGAAAAAGTCACTGTTTGGTGCGCATTGTGGTCTGGTGGTGTGATTGGGCCGTATTTTTTTGAGAACAACCATGGACGAACCGTTACCGTCAATTCTGAGCGCTATGGCCGCATATTAACCGATTATTTTTTTACGAAAATCGAAGATTATGATCTTGACGATATGTGGTTCCAGCAGGATGGAGCAACCAGTCACGTAACACGAGCAAATCGAGATCTTTTGCAAGAGAAATTTCCTGGACGTTTGATTTCGCGATTGGCTGATGTCAATTGGCCTCCAAGATCCTGTGATTTAACGCCTTTGGATTTCTTTTTGTGGGGCTACGCGAAAGATCGTGTTTACGCAAACAATCCTCAAACTCTTGACGAATTGAAAACTAATATTCGTAAGGTAATGGCCGAGATACCGCCCGAAATGTGCCGAAAAGTCATTGAAAATTACCTCAAAAGAATCAAGGCCTGTAAGAAGTCCCGTGGAGGACATTTGAATGATATCTTGTTTAACTAAAAATGGCAAGGATCAATCTGTAAAATGAAATAAAAATTACAATACATTCCGAATATTTTGTGTGTTTTTTTTAAGTTTACTTTATCAAGCTTGAATTGGATAACCCTTTATATATATAAATTATAAATATATATATATATATATATATATATATATATATATATATATATATATATATATATATATATATATATATATATATCCAATATAAATGGTATACAATTTTATGTTAGTGTAGTATTTCTGTTGTTATATTTGTTTGTTTTCTGCGAATATAACCCTTTCGAGTTCAAAAAAATTTTTTTTTTGCTTCAAGTTAAGTTCGCCATACACAAATGTGTATGTAAATAATGACACGTTGTAATGTCTTCCGTATTTTAACGGATCTTAATTAAATCGGAATTCTTTTTGAAAAAAGCATAATAATTTGATAACAAATTAATTATATAACATATTAATACTTAGTTTTTGATAACATATTAATTATTTTATCATTATTATAGTTACTGTTATTTTTCGGACGAAAACAAAATTAAATATTATACACAATTGTGTATGATGGTCTTCAATTGTCACCTAATTCTATGTTTGACATATTCGGTTGTCGTTTACATACACAATTGTGTATGCGGGTCAGGAAAGGGATAAGCATCAACAATTATGAATCGGTTCAGTTTTTTATAGCTTATGTCGTTTTGTTCTCACACCGCATCGCCAATGCAAAAATCTTTTCCTTTATGACCGTGCATCTCCAATAGAAATGCCCTTTTCCTTACAGAAAAGTATGAAAAAAAGAGATTTTTTTTTCAATATTTTGCTTATTTTTCTGTAAGGAAAAAGGAATTCTATTGGGAATGCGCTATGACTTGCCTTTACTCTCTCTTTTCATAAGGAAACGAACAAACATTTTTTTTTTGTCAATATTTTTAATACTTTTCTGTGTAAGGTCATAAGTTTTCTATTGGGAATGAGCGTTAATTTTTTAACATTTCCCTTGCATTTGAAATGCGAATTAACATGTTCGCGCAAATGACTACTATCCCTTTCCTGACCCGCATACACAATTGTGTATGTTAATTTCGATTACGACAAACGAAGATGTCAAACATAGAATTAGGTGGTAATTGAAGACCAGTGTACACATTTGTGTCAACCACTTAATTTTGTTTTCGTCCGAAAAATAACAGTAACAATAATAATGATAAAATAATTAATTTGTTATCAAGAACAAATAAATTATATGGTATATAATTTTATTTGTTAACAAATTATTATGCTTTTTTCAAACACAATTCCGTTTTAACTAAGATCCGTTAAAATACAGAAGACATTACAACTGTCATAATTTAAATACACATTTGTGTATGGTGAACTTAAATTGAACAAAAAAAAAATTTTTTTTGAACTCGGAAAGGGCTATAGCAGTTATACAATTTTTTCGTTTTTTAACACGCACAACTTCCATTTTTATGGAACAATATCCCTTTTCTGGCCCGAGATCGCAATTGTGTTGGTAAAAATCATGTACGCAAGAGAATCATGAAAAAAAACAAAACGGCATTACAAACTAGAAAAATGCATTATAAATTTATAACATAAATTATATAACACTAGCTGACCCGGCGAACTTTGTCTCGCCCCAAATTACTTCGTCCAAGCAAACACTTTTGACTTTCACAAAAATTGAATTTAATGAGAGAAAAATCAAACAACTCAACTCAATTCTCAATAGACGTTTGAGTTAGACGATTGAGTGGCCATTCCATTCACTTTTTTACCGAATTCAACACTAAAAGTAGGTTTATGGTTGCGTTCGTTCATTCGGTCATTTGTTCGACCAATCATCTTTTGTACAAAAATCCAGAATCGTCAATTTTGAGCCATATAATTGGTGGAAAAAATTGTCAGAATGAGCGAACGAACGCAACCATAAAGGTGGCATAATGTATTGAAAAGTGAATAAAAGGTCGATTCAAACTTAGGCATCTATCGCAAATTTAGTTGGTTTTTGCAAATTGACTTTGTGATTTGTTAATCGTCATAGCAAACGCCAAAAGAACCGGGAACTGAATGCACTTGTTTTTATATATATAGAAAATAAGATTGCCAAAATTCTACACAACTTATATTGATAGTAGTATGCAACCAACGCCATCTATTGAAAATAATCCGAAGTGGCTATTTAAATGAATGCTCATTGTCAAAATACAATTCTCATCGGTGGTGTTGTGTATTTCCATACAAAATTCCTCTACAAAACGCAATTTTCGATTTTCCGATTTTTTTTTTTTGTTTTTTCGGTTTTCCATTTGGTTTCGATTTTTTTTTGTGTTTAAGGATTTTGAATTTTGGATAAAAAAACAAAGTAGCAGTTTGGATGTAGCCTTCGGTGGGAATCGAATTCAGTACCTCCCAATCCTAGCGCCGATGCTTTAACCACTGCACCCTGTTTCATAAAAAATGTACACACAAAATTCATATGAAAATGGCTTTGTATTCGATTTTTCGGGTTTTAAGACTTTTCCGGTGAATTTTTTCAAAATTTTCTTTCGTAAGAACCATCTCCTGGCAATTGCAAACACAATAAAAAAAGATTAAGCCAAATCGGTTCAGCCGTTCTCAACTGATGCGCGCGCACATACATTTTTTGCACCATTTTTATAGATATAGATTAATTATTTGTTTTGATGACACATTAATTATTTTATTATTATCATAGTTATAGTGTTATTTTTCAATAGAGGTAAATCCTGAAGAGCACATGGTAAGTTTTTTCTCATAAAATTTGCTATTTCATTTGAGACACGTTAGAGCAGGATGGTTATATAAAAAGCATATGGCTTACTCATATCTCAACATAAAATCCCCAAATCAGCTGTTTATTTATTTGCGCAGTGACAACCTATGGTGACGACTTAATTTTATGCTTTTAAAATTATCAATTAAAATACATACATTAAAATAATAAAAAAGATAAAATAAGTGGTTTATGTAGTAGTGCATCATTTGGTAATAAAAATTATAAACTTTTAAGTAAAATGAAGTGTATTGTGAAAAGTTCAAAAATACGCCTAAAAAAATTCAAAAAGGCATATCTTAACATCAATGAGTTTACTAAGTGTTTACATAAAATAAAATGTAAATTATGTTAAGAAGAAAGTGATTTGTGGTAAATTTATCATTAATTTAAGTTATAAATCAGAGAAAATTATGTAAACAATTTTTATTGCCGGCGTGGGGTTTTTCATTTTGTGTTTGTAAACAGATGTTATATTACAGTGTCGCATTTTTCTTATTACTACGTACATATTCTACATGTTGTTCTTTTCATAATTACTTGTCATTTTGGAATACTATAAGTACAATATTTTACCGAAAATAAAAACAATTTTTTGAAGTGACAGGAATATTTTTTGTCGAAATCATCAAAAGTAAATAGCATTTTTATTATTGAATTACGACGTGCCTAACACCCCAATTATCGAAGTCGTCTCACGTCATTTTAGACGACTATAGTCACGTCAATTCATTTTTGCTATTATCGAAGTCGTCTGCTACGACTCCAGTCACATGAATACGACACAGTTTATATTTATATCGTTTGTGTGTTTTACTAACACAATTGTGTGGGTAGGGCAAAAGTACCATTTCAAAAATTGATTTTTGTATGTTTTTCGACCCAACTTACACGTTTGTGTATTCCTTTTAAACTTATTTTCCGAAAAAAATCCGAAAGTCCGAAAAAAAACACTAACTATACACATAATTGTGTTGGTTTTACTTCAAATCAGGCCAAATTTTTTATCAACAACGCCATTACATACTATGGTTTTTTTACTCACACATTTGTATTTTTTGGACTTAAAACCTGTGTCGTTTCATACGACGCGATAATTGTGTCACTTCGTCTAATTCTATTCTCTTAGTCGACTGAGATGACGTGCCTAAAATAAATAAAATCGTATCAAAATAAATAATCTTAAACTTACATTTTGTGCCCCTCCATACTTGTGCCCCTCCAAAAAAAAGAATCGCACGACTATAAATGTCACCGCAGATGACCTTAATCTTTTTAAACGATTAACGGAATACCATTTTTTCACTTCAAACGATGATTGACACTTCAATCGACTAAGACAATATGAAAAAATGATTGTCGTAAGAAACGACAGGTGACTCACACGACTAAGAGAATAGGGGTGTAGGTTACGTTTCAGTGGTTGACACTTAGGCCATTTGTTTGGCCCATTGTGATACCACGCATTCACGCCACATCATTAACCCATTCACCTATTCACCTACTCACACAACTACAGTATACCACCTGCAAATTGCAAGCTCCATGTCAACCTGTACATTGACATGGACGGTGGGTCGGCGCTGAATTCTGCACTCCATCAGAGGGTCTTAGTTGTGTTTATTAACATCACCGATTGTTATTTGTAGTAAATTATTTTACAAATTGCATCTTGGTAAATATATCTATTGAAATTGAAAACAATAATAATAATTGCCTTAATTAAAAAATATAAAAATAGACGACCGAATTTATTAACACGATAAAAAAAATTATTATTTTAAAACAACATCGATACAATACGGTATTCGCCACCTAAAGAACAGTCGAATTTTGACGTCACATTTTCGTAAAATCCGATATCGAATTTATTTTTAGTTTCATAATAGAGCGGATTTTTCGAATTTTCCGAAAGCTGAATTAAAAATCATAATACCAATATTCGCCGTGAATCGAATTTTTCGAAAGCGATAGATCCCCAGAGTTTGTAACTACATATTTTAAAATTAAAATTATAATCATAATTAATTAAATTCAATTTTATTAATTATAATTTTATTAATTTTTTAATTTTAAGCATACATATTTACATTTACAAATTTTAAATTATAAACAGAAATGTGTTATCCAGAAATGTCATCCCAAAAATTTAAATTATTATTACCTATTTTTTGCAACAACCGCCTAGCTGTCGGCTCACTAACATTCTTACTCAACTCATTTAGCTTTGTGGGGGTGTATTTATAAGTTGGTTGTTGTGGTTTCTCTTTGTTTTTTTTAAAGTAGCTCAATTGCACAAGAATCCCTGTTATTTAAAAGTTGTGAACGTCCTTTACAACCATTTTATTTGCCCAAATTATTCTTGCTTCCTACATTGCGTACTTTTCTATGACAGACATGTAATTGCGTGGTAATTTTCCTCGGAGAATATCCTTTTTCGCAAAGAGAAATGATATTTTGTTCCAACTCGGATGATATTTTTTCATTTTTAAATTTTCTTTATTTAAAATACAGCAATTAAAATTTTGAATAAAATTTGGAAAATAAATAGGTTTACGTTGAAACGAAATTTCACTTTATCAATAGTTGAGTAAATATAAAAAAAACCAATTGTATTTAAAGGGTACGGTAAAACGGGCATATTTTTATACAACTAAATTATTGTTATCTTCTTAAGTAAATCTTATGGGTAATATTACAAACTTGAAACCTCAAGTTATTTTTATTTAAATAATAAAATTATAACTATAGAAATGCAAAATTTAAGATGTTTTCATTATGTATCCATTTTTTCTCGCCACTGTATATAGACAATATTCCAATGTGAATATACAAATTCAAATTTACAATATCAGTCGTCGCGATCTGGGTATGGATTCTGTTGCCTTTTCAAATTCAATTCAAGTTGAATTTTGTATACGTATACAGTGTATAATATACACTTTTAATATTGTGTGCTGTCATTTTGTATCATTGTGTGTGTGTCAAATCCGCATGAAATTTCGCCAAAATGTTGACCCGATTTTATAAATGATACTATCGGTAGAGCAACAATACATTTCCTCTGCTCGCGCGCAAAGGAAAAAATGACAGATGATAAGAAACTAGTTTCGATACCAATTTTTGTTTTGTGAATTTTGGATTTGTATTTAGATAAAACTTAAATAAAATAAATTTTATTATTGTTTTTTTTAAATTTAATATTCCCTAGTTTAATTGTACATTTATCTATATGTGTATGTGTTATTTTTGGAAATAATATTGAGAAGCAAAAGTTTATTAAATTATAAAGTGGATAAATGGAAATATGAATGATAATGAAATTACTTTTAGATTTATTTACTAGGAATTAGATTAAACTATATAGGAATAGGGACACAACACTTTATTAATTTAAATAATATTGTGAAATTCAATAAATTCACAAATTATTTACCTAACATATTGTTTTGTATTCTTAAATGACGTCAAAAACACAAAACAAAACACGACACCAATATGTACACTACTACAATGACGTTTCGGTAAAATTCAACTTGAATTGTAAAAAGGCAACAGAATCCATGTACTGATGAGTATACTGATTTTTTCAAAATCAATAATCTCATCTGTTCGAAACTAATTGTTGTGATTCTTATAAATTTTCCATCTATGAGTCAAAAATTCAAATTTATTCGCAATTAAGCGTTAACCTCCACCATTACAACCAGCATACCCAGGTATGTCCATATAATTCCATACATTTAGTATTGAATGATAATTTCTAATTGCATTTTAAATTGTTAAATACATGTTGGCAAAATCTAATTTAAAATAAATAATTGTTATACTTAAGATTTCATGCTGATAAGTTACCTAAATCCATAAAATTTTGGTCAATAAAACACGAAAACTTACCCGGGTAAACGGTTGTAAACATAAGGGCTAATGGAAAGAAAAGTATGGGGGTCGCCTACCATAATTGTAACGCAGATTTGACGCTAAATGGAAGAAAATCCTTACAATTGTGTATTTAATTCCAGAGTACTGAAAAGATTTGACGCTAAATGGAAGAAAATTCTTACAATTGTGTATTTAATTCCAGAGTACTGAAAATAGACCAAAGTATGGAACAAACACAATATAGTCATTATAATCGAAATAACTTAATATAATAATTCGTAAACAGGAAAAGTTGATTGTGAGATGAAATATATGTAGATGAAAATTTTGTAGGCTAAGCAGTAATTCGCTACTACTTCAACTACATGGTATTGTTATATACAGTGGTGTAAAATATAATAGGTAATTTTATGAAATCTTTAAATAATACATTTTTTTTAACAAAATCATCAATATCAAAAATTGAAACATGTTTTTTTAATTATCAGTCTCCTAGAAAACAAAACATTTATTACAATATCACTTCATTGTGATCACAGATCGAACTATCGAATTCATTTATTACGCCATCTGTGCAAATTAATAGGGAAATTTAAGCAATCTGGTTAAAAAAAATAGTTATTCGTTGGAATTTATTGATTTTCAAACAAAGATTTAATATTTGGTGACGCACCCGTTATTTTTAACCACCACATTACATCGCCTTACACCTAGCGAAGGGGCATGTTTTCAGCAGTATATCCGTTTTGTGTTTTACTAATACAATTGTGCGGGTAGGACAAAATTACCATGTCAAAAATTTATTTTGGTATGTGTTTTCAACCACCTTACACATTTGTGAATTCCTTTTTACCTTATTTTCGTCCGAAAAAAAACACTAACTATACACACAATTGTGTTGGTTGTACTTCAAATGAAGAGAAATTTTTTTATCAACAACGCCAATGCATATGTACTATGATTTTTTACTCACACATTTGTGTGGTTTGGATTTAAATTGAGCCAATTTTTTTTTCTCTTGGTTGAAAAAGGTACATATATGGAAGCATGGTATCCCGTAAATGTTCTCCATATAATTTTTTTTACCAAGGTTTCCATAGGCCCAGCATATAGGCCCTACAACACCATACAAGACCATTTGGATTGGCTCATAACAAAATGGCGGAACGTGTTATGGTCCGATGAAACAAAAAATAAATTTTTCGAATCGGATTGCAACAAACAATGTGTCTGAAGACCCAAAACTAAAAAATTCGACCCGCGCTGTACAGTAAAAACTGTCGGAGGAAATATTATGCTATGGGGGTGTTGGCATTATAAACGTGGCTTTATAAACATAATTTGTAAAATGGCGGAGGAAATATTATGCTATGGGGGTGTTTCTCGTATTGTGATGTGAACCTACATGCTAAATCCACGAAAATCTTGATGAAAAATTAATATGGAGGACATTTAAAAGATACCATGCTTCCGTATTGCTGATGCAAGCATGCCTATTCACTGGGTGTATTAGCAAGACAATGATCCGAAGCACACGGTAAATGTGGTAATAGACTGGTTTGCTGCAAATAAAATTAATGTAATGAAATAGCCAGTCCAGTCTCCTGATCTAAACCCAATAGAAAACCTCTGGGCTGAGTTAAAACGTGGTTTTAGTAAATTGCCGAGGCCAAGAAATATAAATGAATTTTGAGAAAACGTTCAAAACGGTTGATGGAGTATCCCAGTTGAAAGATGTCAATCACTGATAGATTCTATGGGGCGGCGATGTAATGTGGTTAAAAATAATGGGTGCGTCACCAAATATTAAATCTTTGTTTGAAAATCAATAAATTCCAACGAATAACTATTTTTTAACAAGATTGCTTAAATTTCCTAAATTTGCACAGATGGCGTAAAAGAATTATAAATGAATTCGATAGTTCGATCTGTGATCACAATGAAGTGATATTGTAATAAATATTTTGTTTTCTAGGAGAGACTGACAATTAAAAAAAACATGTTTCAATTTTTGATATTGATCGCGACCGGTTGAGAAGACTGATTTTTTCAAATTAATAATCTTCCGGTTGAAACTGATTGTTGTGATTCTTACAAATTTTCCATCTATAAGTTAAAAATTCAGATAATTATTTAATCAACCTAGAACAAACTAAACAAAACCTTTACTAATTTACAGTCTCCGGAATAATCTAGAAAATAATTTAATTGAAGTACCATGATCCCCAAAAAACTACAAACAAAAAATTTAACCTCGTTAAAATGTAATATGTATGATACATATTAAAAGGATGTTTAATATTCTTAAACGAAGTACCTGGAGCCCTATTCCTGAATACGATACGAAAACGAAAGTACAAGATTCATATTGGAATTGAATTAGATTCGTACGACTCCTATTTAAAATTGTATATGAATCTTGTACTTTCGTTTTCGTATCGTATTCAGGAATAGGGCAGCTGAATTCAAAATTAAAACGCTGCTAATTTTTAAAGGAAATTAAAAACATTAGCAAAAAAATTTTAGTATTGGAATGAGTAAATGCAAAAAGCGTAACTCAAAACCCATTCAATTATATATATGTTATATGTACAAATAAAATTTAATAATTTGAAATTAGTTCATCCCAAATGATTAATTTTTTCTTCTCATAGGGATCATGGTACTTCTTTAATTAAATTGTTAAAGGTGTTGTTTGTTTATTAGCTTGTTCTAGGTTGGATAAATAACTATCGCTGATTATGATTTATAATTTATTTATAATTTGATAGATTTTGAATGACTTATTGTAATATTTCCTGAATCATTTTTTTATAATATAATAAAGCAATAATAAGAACAATAAAACGTCAATAACATACATTTTTCAATGATAGGTGCTGACAAATTCGTTCTGGAATTTTATGTAGTATATGAATTGTCAAAACAAAATTTCAGAATGAAAGAAGAAAGACGAACGGTAAGGCTCCTTTATGTTGCGCACAAGACATCGGAAATAAAAAGTAGCATACTCGTTCTCGAACTTAAAACCAATCAAATTTCGAGAAATGCTTTATGGCCCGCCTGTTCCATCTCGAAATATTTTTAACTTTGTTGTTGTTTTAATACATTTTGTGTGATACCATGATATTTTTCCTACCTAACTCCCGATGTCATGCACGCAGTCTTATCGTTGCGAACGTTCGTTCATTCAAACGACTTTTTTCTTCATTTTTTTTTTTTTTTAAAGATGATTAGTTGAAAAATTTGTTTGTATGAACGATCGAATGCAACCATATAGGCGCCTTGAATCTTAAGGTTTTTTTCGGTTCGGATTTTTGTTTCCAATGGCCCCCCCTTCCAGACGGGATGTTAATGACGCACTGCTTCACGCTTCAAAATAAGTCGTAATAAATAATGTCTATGTATGTGTAACAAAATTGTCAAAAAAAAATCATTTTTGAAATGTCTTCGCATAGTTTGCATCGTATGCAATATCCCTTTTCCTGCCTGGTAACACAATTTTGTGGGTGCGCCAAAAGTACCATGCCAAAAATTTATTTTTGTATGTTTTTTTTGTATACACACAATTGTGTTGCTTGTACTTCAAATGAAGCGAAATTTTTTATCAACAACGCCATTACATACTATGGTTTTTTACTCACACATTTGTGTGGTTTGGACTTAAATTGAGCCAATTTTCTATTGTTTTGGTTGAAAAAGGGATATAATAATATCGAAAACAATTTGCACAAAAACATGATTTTACTCATATTATAACCCTTTAACTGTTTAATTTTGTTTTGAAAAAGTTTTTTCCCTGCTTAATTATTTTTCAGCGAAGACAATACAAGCTATTGTGAATTAAAATAAATGAAGTTACCCGACTAATGAATATTCTAAAATGTATATTTTTTAAATGATATATA
The DNA here is from genome assembly GCA_947310385.1 of Nephrotoma appendiculata. Lineage (NCBI taxonomy): Eukaryota > Metazoa > Arthropoda > Insecta > Diptera > Tipulidae > Nephrotoma > Nephrotoma appendiculata. The sequence continues at coordinate 208,238,151 of OX371224.1, forward strand.
TTTGACCTTCTTCAGAGAAAAAAAATAAAATTGATTCGTTGAATAATAATACGAATGTAATATTTTTTATCTTTAATTTTTTTTTATCTTTATGACGAGAATACTCGTCATTGCTTTGACGAGTATACTCAGTGCCTTCTATAGTACTGGCCTGTGACAACAATCATATTTTGCTGATGACAACGTGCAAAACCGAACACAATCATATTCTATAAGCCGTACTGTTGCGACACGCATGTAATTTTTAACTTCTGTTTAATTGTATTGTGCGTATACGAACATGAAATTGTATTCTCTATTTACTCCAAGTTGTGCATAGTTTCGGAAATACATTTACGTAAAAAAATGTTTGAAGGGAAAATTAGAAAAAACAAAAACTAGGGGGTGTGTTTTGTTTGTTATTATATAATTCAAAAGTGCATTTCGATCACGTTTTTTTTTATTTCTATTTTTCATTATTGTTTTAGTCTTTTTATGCATGAATGAGGCGTGGCTACACATATTTGATCTTCAAATCTATTTTGTTTTTTGTTGTTTATAAAAACAAAAACGAGAAATCTAGAACAAATGTGTTATATTTGATTTCTATTGGCCCTATACAAATACTATCAAATAGAAGTTAAAAATGTACGCCAATACTATCAAATAGGAGTTAAAAAATGCCATTATGCGCGTGTATAGCCGATTATTGTACGGCTTATAGAATATGATTGTGTTCGGTTTTGCAACGTGAGTCGACAACCAGATGTCAGCCAAAACCGAACACAATCATATTCTATAAGCCGTACTGTAGCGACACGCATGTAATTTTTCACTTCTGTTTAATTGTATTGTGCGTATACGAACATGAAATTTTATTCTCTATTTACTCGAAGTTGTGCATATGTTTCGGAAATACATTTAAGTAAAAAAATGTTTAAAGGGAAAAACAGAAAAACAAAAACTAGGAGGTGTGTTTTGTTTGTTATTATATAATTCAAAAGTGCATTTCGATCACGAATTTTGTTTTAATTTCTATTTTTCATTATTGTTTTAGTCTTTTTACGCATGAATGAGGCGTGGCTACGCATATCTGATCTTAAAATCTATTTTGTTTTTTGTTGTTTGTAAAAACATAAAAGAGAAATCTAGAACAAATGTGTCATATTTGATTTCTATTGGCCGTATACAAATACTATCAAATAGAAGTTAAAAATATACGCCAATACTATCAAATAGGAGTTAAAAAGTGGCATTATCCGCGTGTATAGCCGATTATTGTACGGCTTATAGAATATGATTGTGTTCGGTTTTGTGTCAGCATAATTAAGTAAAAATAATACACTTTGCCTCCTTATTACGACGGCAATAAATTTCACAAACTTAACAATTAAAAATCTGAATTATTTTACAATAAATTAATAAATTATGAACAATTTTAGTGTAATTGATTTTCTTAATTCATAAATTGAACTTTTTCGATCCACATTCAAGAAGTTAATGAGAATTTAAAGAAATGCGCCTATTTAGATAACGTAATACAAAGTTCTAGTGTATTCCACTACAAAAATATAAATAAAACCGTGAGAGCAGAGAATATTATGTGATCATTTTGTTTCTATTTTGTCATTTCATTTTTGTATTTTATTGTAATTTTCATTTAGTGTCACATAATTAGTCGAAGCCGTACGGTACGATGCATTTTTTTCTGTATTTTGCATGATATCCGTACTTCTTTTCCTATTTTTATTGAATCTACGTACCAATTACAACAATTTTGAATTAGATGATATTACAAATCGACTTATGTTGAATAAAAATGACAAAAAATGCCAAAATCTAAAATAAAAATGTACATGCATTACTAGAAAAATTAAAAAACGAATATCCTTCGGCTTCAACAGTTTGATCGAAACTAAACAAATTAACAAAATTACAAAACAACTGGAGAGAGAAATAATAGTTTTGTAATTTTGTATGACGAAATTTATTTTGGTTTTATGAGAACGAGGCGGAGCCAAAAACTAAAAAAAACTGGAAAACGGAAATAAAACAGAATAACCTTCTACTTCGATGTAATAATTGCATATATATATTTTGTGATGTAATTTTCCTTTTTAAAATTTATCTGCCATCTAGTTGAACCGTCGACTTAGCGTGTCGTCATCAGTTGTTGTAAGCGGCCAGTAGTTTAGAAGGCATTGGTATACTCGACATAAACAGTTAAAAGGATAAGAAAAAATAATTATTTAATTATAATATAGAAGCCAAAAATGTACACGTGAATTTTACTTCTTTTTGTTCGTTTCAACGTTTATTTTATACCATATCACACAAAACTACTACATTTTTTTATTACAGCGCATCCCCAATAGAAAACAGAAAAGTATGAAAAAAACAAAATTCTCAAATATTTTTTCATACTTTTCTGTAAGGAAAAAGGAATTCTATTGGGGATGCGCTGTTACTAATCGTACACTACCACTCGAAAATAAAAACAAATTAAAAACACATGGAGAATTGCTTTATTACTAAAGGGTGTTTTTATAGAGTTAAGCAAGTTTAAATTATAATAAAACAAAGAAATATATTTTTAATATCAATGAAACGGGCTTTATTGGATAGAAAATTTTATGACATAATAGTTTATATATGATTTCGGCCATGTGGCCGCCACGGCTGGCGCGTGCAAGGTGCAATCTGGAACACCAATTTTCACAAACTTTCCGCAGCATTTGCGGCCGTATTTCGCCAATAACTTCGAATAATGATTTGCAGTTCAATTGTCTCTGGTTTATCGACGTAGGCAAGTGACTTTACATAACCCCAACGAAAATATTCCAATGGGGTTAAATCACACGATCTTGGTGGCCAATTAATTGGAACATAACCCGAAATTATTCTTTCATCAAAAGTTTCTTTGAGTAAATCAATTGTAGCGCGCGCTGTGTTTGGCATGTGGCTTCGTCCTGTTGGAACCGCATGTTAGCAAGATTGATGTAAGTCTTCACATAATAAAATGTCAAACCAAACTAAACAAAAATCAACTATCAGCTGTTAAATGGGATGTCAAAGTAAGCAGTGTTGCCAACTCAAAGTTGTGAACCTCTAAAAAAACACCCTTTACTGTGAGATACACGAAAAATAAAATTAAAAAATACATTCCAACATGTACTGGAATTTTTTTATTACTACATTAAAGCCCAATTTATATCCCTGTTCCTTCATACCCACACAATTGTGTAGGTAAGACGAAAGCATCATGTCAAAAATTTATTTTTTCTATTTTGAACCAACATAGAAATTTGTGCCTTCGTTTTCGCCGAAAAATAACTACTATAATAATAGTAAAATAATTAATATCCCTTTTTCAACCAAAAAAAAATGGCTCAATTTAAGTCCAAACCAAACAAATGTGTGAGTAAAAAACGATAGTGTGTAATGGCGTTTTTGATGAAAAATTTCGAATGATTTGAAGTACAATCAACACAATTTTGTGTATAATTAGTGTTTTTTTTCGGACGAAGATAAGTTTGAAAAGAAAGCACAAATGTGTAAGCTGGTTAAATAACATACAAAAATAAATTTTTGACATGGTACTTTTGCCGTACCCACACAATTGTGTTACCGAGCAGCAAAACGGATATGTTATCAAAAACAAATAAATTATTATGTTATATAATGTATATGTTATCAAATTATAATGTTTTTTTTTTCAAAAATAATTCCGATTTAACTAAGATCCAGAAGACATTACAACCTGTCATTTTTTACTCAAACATTTGTGTGGCTTGGATTTAAATTGAAGCAAACAAATTTTTTCTCTGGTAGAAATAGGGATATTCGTTCGCTTTGCGCATATACAGTCGTATGCATTATAATAAGTAATTCTAATGCATTTGTTTAACAAAATCATCAATATCAAAAATTGAAACATGTTTTTTCAATTATCAGTCTTCTAGAAAAAAATCACTCCACAGATTTTCTAATGGGTTGGGATCGGGAGATTGCGCTGGCCATTCCATTACATTAATTTTATTTGCAGCAAACTAGTCTATTACCACAATTGCCGTGTGCTTCGGATCATTGTCCTGCTAAAACACTCAGCGAAGGGGCATGTTTTCGGCAGCATATGGAAGCATGGTATCTTTTAAATGTCCTCCATATATACATTTTTTTTACCAAGATTTCCATAGGCCAGCATATAGGACCTACAACACAATACAAGGCCATTTGGATTAGTCCATAACAAAATGGCGGCATGTGTTATGGTCCGATGAAACAAAAATTAATTTTTTCATATCGGATGCACCAAACAATATGTCCGACGACCCAAAACTAAAAAAGTTCGACCCGCGCTGTACAGTAAAAACTGTCAAACTTGGCGGAGGAAACATTATGCTATGGGGGTGTTTCTCGTATATTAATGTAGGGCCTATATGATAGGTCCACGAAAATCTTGATAAAATATTTATATGAAGGACATTTAAAAGATACCATGCTTCCGTATTGCTGATGCAAGCATGCCTATTCACTGGGTGTTTTAGCAGGACAATGATCCGAAGCACACGACGAATGTGGTAAAAGCCTGGTTTGCTGCACATAAAATTAATGTAATGAAATGGCCAGTCCAGTCTCCTGATCTAAACCCAATAGAACTCCTGTGGGGTGTGGTAAAACGTGGTTTAAGTAAATTGCCGAGGCCAAAAACTATAAATGAATTTTGAGAAAACGTTCAAAACGGTTGATGGAGTATCCCAGTTGAAGTCAATCACTCTATGGGGAGGCGATGTAATGTGGTGCTTAAAAATAACGAATACATCACCAATTATAAAAACTTTATGTAAAAATCAAATTATTCCAACGAATAACTATTTTTTTACTTAAAGGTTTTCGATAGTATGGTATTTGTGATTGTTCCGTATATTGGTCTATTTTCAGCGTTTTCGAATTAAATACACAACCGTAGAAAATTCTTCCATTTTGCGTCAATCTGTTATGACAACGACTATGATAATCGACACTTATACACAATCAACTGCCCAATCACCCCATACTTTTACCCCATACCCCTTAAAAGTGTGGGGCGTTTGGTAAGTTGATTGTGTATAAGTAAGTGTCGATTATCATAGTCGTTGTCATAACATAAAAATGGAAGAATTTCTTACGGTTGTGTATATGGATGCAAAATGGAAGAATTTCTTACGGTTGTGTATATAATTCGAGAATGCTGAAAATTGACCAATATACGGAACAATCACAAACACCATTACTATCGAAAACCTTAAAGTAAAAATATAAAATTCGTAAACACGAAAAGCTAGTTGCAAGAATAGAATAAGATGATAAATGTAAAAAAAAAAATCGAATTTCGTACGCTACGCAGTAATTCGCTAGTAGTACAACTATATGGTATTGCTCTATACATATAGACAATATTCCAATGTAATACATAATACAACGTCAGTCGTCGCGATCTGATGAGAAGGGTGATTTTTTCAAATCAGTAATCTCATCCGTTTGAAAAACCGAGTTAAATTTGACAGCTATTGTCATATTTATTTCGTAAGTTTACTCATTTTAAAGGTTAATTTTAAAATATTTTTATTCAAAATCTGTATTTTAATAGGTTACAATGAGCATCATTTTAAAATACACGTGAAAAACGTTCACAGATAGAACCTAACCCAACCGTACTAGTTTCGTTGAGTTAAAACAGATTAAACGAAACTCAACCTTACTGCGTTTCCATGTACGTAAACCCGAGTTAACCCTAGGTTAACTCTGTCATAGAAACATGTAACGGGTTAGTTCTCTGTGTCAACGTTTTTTTACGCTTATTTTAAAATGACGCTCATTCCGCGGTGCCACACTTTGCTTTTTTCGCCGTGATTCCTCGTTTTTTCCCCCTTTACCAACAAACTAATCACCCCAATTATGCTTGTGTCGATAACGACTCCACTATAAAATTTTATAAATTCATTACTTTTCCTCGTCGATGGCATTTTAGTTTACCACTAGAGGCCATACAACCATTTTAAAATTTTTTTAAAAACCTGGGGGTCGTCTATTATGAAATTTTCGAGGCGCGTATTTTTTTCGACAACGTCGACAGTCGACAACGTCGAAAATCGCTATTATGAATATTTTGTTTCCACGATGTCGAAAAATGAAATTAATTATTGTTTATGTGAAAATTTAAATTAATTATTTTTTATTAAATTTAAATTAATTAATTAATTTTTATTAATTAAAATTTTATAAGTTTAAATTATTAATTTATTTTTACTAACAAACTTTTTTTATTTCTCAACATTTAACACTTTTCTTTTATGTACTCGACACCTCAATAGCTGGGGGTCTATTATGAAATTTTCGATGCGCGTATTTTTTTCAACAGCGTCGGCAGTCGACAATGTCGAAAATCTTTTTTTTCAACGATGTCGACAATTCGACAACGTCGAAAATCGGTATTATGAATAATTTTGAAGGAAAATACACAATTGCATTTTACTTATATATGCGTAAAATTATTTTTAATTCATTATAGTGTTTTGAGAAGAAAGGTGCCTAAACAAGAAAATATTATGCAAATACATTTTATTTGTATATTTGAGGGTTTCATTAATACATAATTTAGATTTTAATTTTGGTTTTAACACAACAAAAAAATCCGTTCAAAAATAAAATTGTCTTACTCGTATCTGTGAATAATGAAAAGTAAACAAAAATATTTTGTGTTACTATTCATTTATGAAGAATAGTGTATAAAGAATAGTTACATTCTCTATTCGATCGTTCAATACAGAGAATAATATATTTTATCTATTCCCTAGTACAATAAATGTTCGCTTTGTTATTCAAATTTGCCCATGCCACACGTAAAAAAAAAATGCCGCATTTTTCTTCGTTTCTTTCCCCGTTTACCTATGATACAAGTTTTAATTGCGACTTAAACAAATTTTCTGTTCCACCACACAACTCAAACATAAATGAAATAAAAAATATTTCAAGGACATTTTTGACTCATTTTAGTTAAAATTTTATTTAAGAGAGAGCAGAACAAAACATTGGTAGAAAAAAAATGCCAAAATACAAAAAATGCTCGTGTGGCATGACTGATAGAATAGAAAAGTAAAACAAGAGAGTAGTATCCCGTTCGCTCACACAAACAAAAAAATCATCAATCTATTATTCTCTCACTATTCGTTTATAACTGAATGGCTGGTGCTACACGAGATTTTAATTTCTGGTTTCAAACTAAGTCGTAATAGATTTTTTATTGCTAATAACCTTTATATTAAATGAAAACACCAAATTTTTTTGTATTGTTTTATTCTGTTCTCTCGAAAATAAAATTTAAACAAAAATCTACATCTCAAAAATGCCCTTAAATTTTTTATTTTCATTTCTATTTCTGACATTTCGGATTCACGGAAAAAATTTTATGTCGCACAATTTTTGTCCGCAACAAAAAGCAACATTTTTGGTTCAACTGATTCTCGCACTACTACAAAGATAAATATTTCAAGGACACCTTGTTTATTTGTCGTTTTTTAGTTAATTTTAGTTTAATTTTTGCTACGAGTGCAAATAATATATTTTTTCAACCAAGGAATCAGTTTTCGTAGCAAATAATAAACGTTTTTTATTATACGAATAAATCAAAAAACATAATTTTACGCACATACATAAAGAAAAGAATGCGCAGAGAAATCAAAAGTGGACGGCGATTGATTTTTTGACATCATGGATTCGTGACGAAAGAATCAAAGTGTGGCGAGGCCCAATGAGCCGAACGAATTTTTGGCACCCGCTACAAATGCGCAAAGAAATCAAATGTGGACGTCGATTGATTTTTTGAAATCAGAGAATCACGACGATAGAATTAAAGTGTGGCGAGGCCCAATAGGGTAAACTTTTAGAAAAAAATGAAATTAAGAAATAAAAGTATTTAAATTTTCATTAAAAATAATCTGAAACTGTACTTAGATAAACTATGATTATGTCAATGAAAAATCATAATAAAAACTTAAGTATTTAAGGAAATACAAGCGAAACAAAACTTGCCTGACAAAAAATCCCATGTAATCGAATTTTTTTACTATGGAAAAGTATACGCGCGCTTGCCTGTCACTAAATCCAACTCAACGATATTTTTTTTATGTTGTCATGGCCATTTTTATACTGGCTTTGGATAAAGTAAAAGTTGGAAAAACACACCTTTCCGTAAATACAACTGTCTTGATCAAATTTTGTAAAAACAAAAGCGGGAAATTGGGACCTCTATATTTATATTATTGTACCTTATTTCCGACTTGTACACCTAACTAATTTATTTTAGGGCTGGTCAAATTCACCAATTAACATACATACACATTTTAGGTAGCAATTTTAGGCTAAAGTATAAGTTTTTAATTGGATTAAAATTACAACACACGAAATGTCTGATATATTGTATTCTTTCTTAATTGCTTTTCTATAGGAGGATTAGGTTCTATTCAATTTATTAGAAGTCAAAAGAAGAATGCACAATTGGTTCACAATGGATTTATATTCAACAAAAAATTAACCCAAGCCAATGGACACACGACCTGGCGATGTGCCGATACAATCAAATTTAAATGCCGTGCTGTTTGTATAACAAAAAATAATTATTTACTAGCTGCACGGCGATTTCATACACATGCGCCACATTGGAATCGAATATCAAATAGACCATTATACTCAGGCGAAGAAGATTTAGATGAATATATTGAAATTAAAACTACAGAAAAATTGTATGAAACATTAATAAAAGTAATAGATAATGAAGATGCAAGCTATAAATTGGTCGTGGAAAAGGATGAAAATTATATAAAAAATATAGACCATCGGATATATTAAACATTACTGATTTGATTAAGCTGAAGAAAATTTTAAATAATTGTTATTAAACTTAAGAAAAATATAATATATTTATTATAATGCTAAAAAATATTTTTTGGAAAATAAAATAAAACTGATAAATAAGGGCTTTTTTTTAAAGTACATACATATTTAAAAATAATTGCTGAGTTACTTAAAAACAAATAAAATATACAAAATTTGTGAGACGAGAATATTAATTCGTAGGTATCGGAACGCGTCAGGAACAACAGTTCATCATCAGTAGAAAAGGTGGAATCCATTTGGTATTTCAGGATTATGTTTATAGATCAAATTTAAAACGACAAGGGCGCGATAGAAACGTAATTTATTGGGAGTGTATTCAAAACCGATCCAACAAATGTCGTGGACGGTTGAAAAGTATTGGCGACAGGTTATTTGTCACAAACAGTAATGGTGAGCAATTTTTAAAGTTATATTTTGTATAAGTAATTCTTGTGTGTTGCAGTTCAACATAATCACATTAAGGAGTTTGTGAGAATTCAAATTGCAGCCAAAACTGGGCAACTGATGTGCAAGGCAATTAGCCAAATAGGGACTTAAGTGTATTATTTCGTAAAAAATATGATGACCAAGGTTTTTTTATTTTTATACATGTTTTTTGTATTTTATATAAGATTAATATTTTAATGTTAAATACATATAAATATATTGTTTAAAATTTAATGTAATTGTTGATTATTTTAAGACTATTTAACCGTTACAAAGAAATTAATATGTGGCACACAAAAATAACGAATTAGCTCAAATTAACAAGCTATCACAAAAAAAATTATTTCTTGGAACAAATTATAAGCAATATTTAAAACAGGAAAAAACAATCTAGAGTGCAAAATAATTTTCTCTATGGTGTTCCAAAAAAATAGTTTTTTTGATGCCCGAAAATTGTTTAGTTAGTTCCACAAGATTTTTGCTTATTTCACTTGCACAATTGATTTGGGAGTCCCAAAAGGATTCCAATTTAATTATTTTACCGCCGAAATAAAATTTTATTTTGTCCCACATTATCGTGACATAACATGCCAAACACAAACGCGCCAATAAAGTGTTGCCGATCTATTATTTTTAATGCTTGTATGTCATCTGTAAGGTAAGGTGTCACAAAATTATTTCATGTCGTCAAATGGTGGTTACTAAATTAAAAGGTGTTTTCTTTGTATTTTTCACGGCAATCAAAAAAGTAATTTGAACATAAAAAATCGTTCCAAAGGAATTCATTTGTCTTGTTCGGCTATTAACAGAAAATATTGAAATAGATTGCCTTCGTTCGTTTTCGCCTCTGGTTGAACAACCCGGCCTTACTATTATATTCAACGTTAATTTTCGACGGCTATCGTGTTCCTATAGCAAGCGTAGAAACAAGAGAAAATAATAGTAAAAATTTCATACATTTTTTTTTGTACAAAAATTGTTTTTGTACAAAAAAACGATAACAGGGTTTAAAAATTCGCTCGCTAAAATCTATTATTCGCTCTTTAGTGATCGAACAGTGCTTGTATTTGTAATACTGATCAGTGAATAATGAAAAGTAAACAAAAATATGTTGTGTTACTATTCATTTATGAAGAATAGTGTATAAAGAATAGTTACATTCTCTATTCGATCGTTCAATACAGAGAATAATATATATTTATCTATTCCCTTAAATCCCTACTACAATAAATGTTCGCTTTGTTATTCAAATAGAATAGAAAAGTAAAACAAGAGAGTAGTAGATCCCGTTCGCTCACACAAACAAAAAATCATCATTTCTTTTAGTTTTTTTTTATTATTCTCTCACTATTGGTTTATAAGTTATAACTGAATAATATTTTTCAAATTTCGTTTTACTATTCATGAGCGAAGAGAAATTAGCGTAAACACAATTCATTTAAAAATGAGCGGAAAATGAATAATAAGCAACTGAAGAGTAGTGTAGAACGCTGAACGATAACCATAAATGTCAAAATGAATAATTTGAGGTTATTGTTTAAGTTTTTTTGAAATTTCATCAACTTTTTCGGTTCGATCGCGCCTTTTTAACTGAACAATGTGACAATGTTATCGGTTTTCCATACATTTGGATATATTCAACCAATATTTTTTTTCTCCTGCATTTTCACAAGAGATAATTGGTCGAAAAATTGTTTGAATGAATGAATAATGAACGAAGAAATTGAAGTATGATTCGGTCTTACTGGGTTGTTTTCTCTTTTCAATAAACGTTAACATCACAAAACCCTCCGGAAAACATAAATTATTTATTTATATGATTTGCATCATTCTTTTTTTTACCAAAATAGTGTCTCACGTTAGACAATTTTTTTACTTATTACAATGATCGATGATTGTATTTTTCAATTTCTCCCACAACACTCGCTGCATATTTGAATTTTTTAATCTAAATTATAAAAACATATTAAAAAATCGTTGGATCAGTTGAGTTAAGCCTAAGCTAGCGAGCTATATTTATTTGTGTTGAGCGATACTAAGTATTAAAATCCTGTGGTGGAATCATGAACTACAACCGCAAAATTTAAACCGATTGAACAATATTTTCTAACACTCGATTAAATCTTTAAAAAGTACCCTTAGTAGGGTGAATCATAATTACAATTTCTATAACACACAATTAAGAAATTTTCGATATTCAGTTTCTACTGATGGTACATTTTCGTTCAAAATCACAATAATGAAATAGTTGTCGACTATAATTTTTCCGTTAAGGCGATTCACGTATATCCCTTTCCCGGCCAGAAAAAAAATCTTCAATTTAAGTCCTTCATACACAAATGTGTATGTATGAAATGACAGGTTGTACACCTCAATTGTCGAAGTCGTCTCACGTCATTTTAGACGACTATAGTCACGTCACTTCATTTTTGCTGTTATCGAAGTCGTCTGTTACAACTCTAGTCACATGATACGACAACAGTCACCTAATTTTTTCAAGTGACAAGAATATTTCTATTGTAGTATGCGTGTCGTATAAAACGACTTAAACAATACCAATTTTGGCGCGACGTGACACGACTGTAGTCACGTCACTTGAAGTGAGACGACTTCGACAATTGGGGTGGTAATGTTCCGGATTTTAACGGATCTTAGTTAAATCTATTCTTTTTGAAAAAAGCATTATAATTTGATAACATATAAATATGTAACATTAATTATTTGTTTTTGATAACATATTAATTATTTTAATAGCACTGTGCTAGTTGAAAAATGCAACAAGCTGGGCACCCGGGGGGTAAACCTAATTCGACTATGCTGAATTCATTGGTGCTAGTCCCATTTCAAAGTTAGTCCCCATTTTTGAGATATCGCTTTCGACATATTTTGCCTCTGAGACAAATATTTGTCAAAATATACACTCATATTCACGTTGATAGCTCCTGAACCATTAAGATTTTCGTTATGCTTTTTTCAGCAAAGTTGTTGCGCAAGCCAAGACCAACAACTTTGCTGAACTTATCAAGGCCGAAAAACGACATCTACAATCACATTTTTGTGTTATTTTATTTTTTGAAACGCAAAAAAATAAAATAACACAAAAATGTGATTGTAGATGTCGTTTTTCGGCCTTGATATGTTCAGCAAAGTTGTTGGTCTTGGCTTGGCAACAACTTTGCTGAAGAAAGCATAACGAAAATCTTAATGGTTCAGGAGCTATCAACGTGAATATAAGTGTATATTTTGACAAATATTTGTCTCGACGAAAAACATGTTTTTTATCATTTTTTGTCCATTTATTGAATTTAAATTGATCGAATAAACACCTCATCGACAAATATAGATACAATAGAAACTATTTAACAGAAAATTAGATTGATTCAGTTGATTTTATTGTGATTTTTCTCAATTTTTTCCGAAATAATTTACATTTTTCTTAACTTTTAATTTTAATTTTCTGATTTGTTCGTGTAGTCTTCGGGTCCTCTTTCAAATTCCAACAAATGTCGTCCAAGAGTGCATCTAGCTTTTTGCCGGTGTACCAATGTTCGAGCCTTGCCGTCACTTGGTGAAAACGCTCGCCGTGCTCATCGGATTCGGCTGGTGATTGTTCGGCGAACTTTTCCACATGACAATGCAAAAAATGTATTTTCAGTGACATTCTAACGTTTATATTATGAAAAGCTGTCAGCATATTTTCAATATATCTGCGCCAATCATCGGCTCGGTTAATGCTGAGAACATTCTTAATAACTTCTTTTACACATTTCCATGCCACAACCTCTCGTTCACTAAGAGCATTTTCAAATGCATCATCTTTCATCAGACGACGAATATCTGGTCCATTAAGTATTCCTGTAATAAAATACAAGATGTGAGATGAAATTTCATTTGATCAAAATTTACATTCGAATAGATGTAAACACCAACCTTCTTTTATTTTCATTCTACTTAACCGTGGAAAAATGCGACACAATTCGACGTAGGCATTTCCATCTGGATTCAACGCTTTTATAGAATTTTTAGCTACTCCAAGCTTGATATGAAGTGGTGGCAGCAGTATTTTTTTTAATTGGCACAAGTGGAGCCTCAACGATACTGTCGTATCGCAATGTTCTTACGCAAAGCCAAGTTCCGTTCGTTGTATTAGTCGCCTTTAAAACGTGTATCCCATAAGCACATAAAACATGTTTTTAGTGTTATCCAGTTGCAAACCACTTAAAAGATCTATCATTTTTAAATCTACACAAAATTTCCATTGATGGTCATTATAGTTATTTAATAAAAATCAATGATTTTTTTCATTGATGCATAGGTTTCCTTTGTGTTTGTGCTGAGTGCAATTGGAATAAAATTCTTTGAGTTGTTAACGTGAAGGAGAACTGCCTTCAAGCTGCTTTTAGAGGAATCGATGAACAATCGCCAATCTTCAGGATTATATGCATTGTGCATACCAAACCTCGGATATCAGTGCAAAAAGCGAGAGAATTATTCTCAATTGATTTGAAAAAATTCGTAAAATGACGATGACGATTTATTGCTCCATATATCCGAACATTTGGAGCCAAAATGTTCACTTGTTTTAAATCCTTTGACAAAAGAATGGCTTGCCACTGAGATAGTTTCAGGCGTCGTACCATAATATCCAAACGACTTTGCGAGATTTCAATGTGATTGCATGGCGCAGTGACATTTGATGGTTGATATATTGATGCAGATGTTTCTCCGGTTTCACCTGATTCAAATGTTGTTGGTAATTAATCCTCGGTTGGGTTTGATCTTTCCGGAACAGGCATTTCATCTGAATGTGGCAGCGGTAGATGTGTATTTCTCGTTGCAGTGTATGTCAAAGAACCACTTTTGTTTCTGTTTGTACCGAAAATATAATTCATTTCGAGAATAATCTCTTCTTCGGTTTATTTTCTGCTACTGTTACATAATCTATTTTGAAGCTCTTTATATACTGTAGCTAGGCGCTGCTGTTTGGTACCTGCTTTGTTTTTATGTTATGGAGGTCGTAAATTTTATTGGGGTTTTGTGTTGATTTTGTCGCGGAGTAAATTGTGGGTGTTTTTGTTTTTGTACATTTTCAGGGTGTGAATTTTGGCCGTAATTCGTATACGTGCAGAATACAAATGTCTCGTTTGATTTTATGTACTTGATACTTGACACGAAACTTGATTTTATGTACTTGTGATGTGTTCTTTGTATCTTATCTGAGATGAGTGTCTTGTTTGGCCTAAGTATGCCGAATTCCAGTTGTATTTAGCCTTACCTGTGCACTTATGTTTCTCGAAACGGCAAGGTGGAGCCGGAGTCTTTTGTGAGAAGCTTTTGCCAAAACTGACAAGAACCTGCCTTTTTGGGGAACATGCGAGAAGGCTGGGTTTACAGACGAATGATTTTGTAGAAGTTGCATGGACGAAAAGGAAGAAGAGACTTTAGATAACTTCCTATGCTCGTGTCCGGCACTATCATACAGAAGGCATAAGTATTTGAGCGTGTCCAGTGTGACCAGCCTTTCAGATCTCGCTGAATGTGGAGTGCGAGATATTTTGCGGTAAGTACGTATCTCCGAATGGTTTTGAACAGGGGTAAAGAGGAAACAGGTTCCTATGGTATCACAACGGGGCACTCCTGGTCTAATTGTGCGGAAGTGCCACTCCAAGCTCACCTTGGCCTAAGTAAAACACACATATATGGAAAAATAACACAAAAATGTGAATGTAGATGTCGTTTTTCGGTCTTGATATGTTCAGCAAAATTGTTGGTCTTGGCTTGCGCAACAACTTTGCTGAACATATCAAGGCCGAAAAACGACATCTACAATCACATTTTTGTGTTATTTTATTTTTTTGCGTTTCAAAAAATAAAATAACACAAAAATGTGATTGTAGATGTCATTTTTCGGCCTTAATATGTTCAGTAAAGTTGTTGCGCAAGTCAAGACCAACAACTTTGCTGAACATATCAAGACCGAAAAACGACATCTACAATCACATTTTTGTGTTATTTTATTTTTTTGCGTTTCAAAAAATAAAATAACACAAAAATGTGATTGTACATGTCGTTTTTCGGCCTTGATATGTTCAGCAAAGTTGTTGGTCTTGGCTTGCGCAACAACTTTGCTGAAGAAGGCATAACGAAAATCTTAATGGTTCAGGAGCTATCAACGTGAATATGAGTGTATATTTTGACAAATATTTGTCTCAGAGGCAAAATATGTCGAAAGCGATATCTCAAAAATGGGGACTAACTTTGAAATGGGACTAGCACCAATGAATTCAGCATAGTCGAATTAGGTTTACCCCCCGGGTGCCCAGCTTGTCACGCAAAAAAAGTTTGAAATTCAAGCACAGTGTAGTTAGTGTTATTTTTCGGACGAAAACAATGTAAGTGGTATGGACAAATGTGTATATCCCTTTTGTGATTTACTAACACAATTGTGCGGGTAGGGCAAAGGTACCATGTCAAAAATTTAGTTTTGTATGTTTTTTGAACCAACTTACACATTTGTGAATTCCTTTTTAATTTATTTATGTCCGAAAAAACACTATCTATACACATAATTGTGTTGGTTGTACTTCAAATCAAGCGAAATTTTTTATCAACAACGCCATTACATACTATGGTTTTTTACTCACACTTTTGTGTGGGTTGGACTAAAATTGGCCGATTTTTTTGTTTTCATGGTTGAAAAAGGGATATGGTTGGTCCAAACATATAAAAATAAATTTTTGACATGATTGTCTTTCGTACACGGTTTTTTTCCACAATTGTGATGGCGGACCGGTAAAAGGATGTTGCAAAAAACACGTTTTTATCATAAAAACCATATCATAAAAACTAACCAACCACCAATATTTCTATCTTAAATTTTTAATTCAAATATTGCAAAAATATACATATATCTAAAGTAGGTTATATATCTCGCAATCCACAGCCCGCGAGTCCCGAAAGGCTGTCCACTCCGTACACACCTAAATACATATGCCTTCTGTATGATAGTGCCCGACACGAGCATAGGAAGTGATCTAACGTCTTTCCTCCTCTTCGTCTAAACAACTTATACAAAAGTCATTCGTCTGTAAACCCAGCCTACTCGCATGTTCCCCAAAAAGGCAGTGTCCTATCAGTATCCCTACGACCAATCCTACCTCTCGTTTTCCCCAGCGATACTAGTGCTTTGAAGCGCCGCAAGTCCAGTTTTGGTCAAACTTGGGAGGTCTATTATGAAATTTTCGACCGCGTTTTTTTTCGACGTTGTCGAAAATTTGGTATTATGAAATATTTTCGACCGCGTTTTTGTATTATGAAATACTCGACGCGTTTTTTTTAGATAACGTCGACTATTTTACGACAGCTCTTGAGGTGTCGAGTACATAAAAGAAAAGTGTTGTGTTGAGAAATAAAAAAAGGTTGTTAGTAAAAATAAATTAATAATTTAAACTTATAAAATTTTAATTAATAAAAATTAATTAACTAATTTAAATTTCATAAAAAATAATTAATTTAAATTTTCACATAACAATTAATTTCATTTCTCGACATCGTCGAAAAAAAAAATTCATAATAGCGATTTTCGACGTTGTCGAAAAAAATACGCGCGTTGAAAATTTCATAATAGACTCCCTGTTTAACTACCCTGCACGGGAGGGTGTTGGTCCACCTCTCGTTTGTCAAGGCGATTGTGTTTTTACTGAGCGCCGATTTAAGCGCTGCTATAAGCCTCCCCAAACCTGCCCTTTCCGCCTGCATCTGGAGAGTCGTACCGTACCTAGCTAGTTCGTTTGCCCTGCAGTTTTCCGTGACGTCTGAGTGACCAGGGACCCAGATTATCTGGATGCTGAAATACTCGCTCATCTCATTAAGAAATGATCGGCAATCCAGCGCCACCCATGACTTCAGACAAACCTCCTCTAGCGAACTGACCGCCGCCTGGCTGCCCACATAAATTGCGATATCCCCCACGGATACCACGTTATGCTTCAACCATATCGCGACTTCGCCTATCGCCACCACTTCAGCCTGGTACACGCTGCAGTAGTCAGGGATACGAACGGAAATATTAACATTAAGCTTCTCACAGAAGACTCCGGCTCCTAATTTGCCGTCTAGCTTAGAACCGTCCGTGAAGAATTACAGTTCCTCGTTTTCCATTATTGATCCGTTCCTCCAGGATTCTCTCGAACGACAGATGGTCCGGAAACCTTTATCGAAGCACAACGTTGGAATAAGGGGAACATAACCTCTAAAGCGCGTGTAGGTGTTGACCTAAGCGCCCCGCTTTTAATCATGCAGGCCGTTCTTTGTACCTTCTCCATCATCTTCCTATATGTTACCTTCTCCAGAGCTGTCCACCACACGCCCACCCCGTACATCAGCACAAGTCTTACCACTGCCGTATAGAGCCAGTGTACCAGCTCTGCACCCCTATTCCTGAATACGATACGAAAACGAATGTACAAGATTAATATTCAATTTCAAATAAGAAACGTATGAATCTGATTCAATTCAAATATGAATTTTGTATTTTCGTTTTCGTATCGTATTCAGGAATAGGGCTGCTGGTTTTAGACCCCATCTCTTCCCTATGGTGTTCTTACACGAGTAAATCGCTACATTAGCCTTATTCACCCTTTCAACAATGTTAGGCTTCCAGCTGAGCTTACTGTCCAAGATTATGCCCAGAAATCTCGCTCTGTCAGCAAAAGCCAGTCTAATGCCGTTCACGGTAGGAGGGCTAACTACCGGAATTTTATATTTATTAATAAATAGTACCAGCTCTGTCTTGGAAGGGTTGATCTCTAATCCACATTTGCTGGCTCATTTCATAACGATCAGTATACCAATTTTGTCCCGAAATGTGTGAAACGAAAGGAGTGTAACCGGAATGATATAATAGTAGCATATGTGTTTGTGTTAGTTTCGTGCGTATGATTGTTTTTCTGCATATGCAAGTCACGTGTCATTCTTTTTTTGTTTATTCATATTAACTCTTTGAGTGCAAACATGATTTCGGCTAGTGTATTGAGAAACAGGATTGCGCTTTTTGCCACTCAAAGTGTTAACCATTGTAAACGCCATATTTTTGCCATTTTGTTTATGTATTTTCTATTTTTTTATAATTAACATTTTATTTTTAAAATTTATGGAATTTAAAATAAATTTACTTATAAAATTTTATTAATAGATGTACAATTAATTTATGATAATAGAAAATATAAAATATATTGGCATGTTAAATAATGACACTCCACAGCTCGAGAGCAGACGTAATGTGCTGAGAAAAGGAAATAAGCACCATAAAAATTAAACCGATTCGCCCGGATCGCGTTATTTTGGTGCTGTTCATCTTACAAATGACACAAATACGAACAAAAGAAAAATACAAATACAAAGACATAATTGTGTATTATACACTGTGTACGTATTCGATTTTTTTTGCTTCACTCATTTTAAATGAGTAACTCACGAGACAAAATCGATATACAGGAGTGTATTATGCATAACATCCCTAATCGTATACATATATTTGCCTGAGACAGCTATCGCCACATCATCCGCATACGCTATAACTCCTATCCCCTCTCTCCAGTTCCAAGAGCAATCCATTCATCACAACACTCCAAAGAAAAGGGCACATTACACCTCTTTGTGTGCCCTCTAACCACTCGCCTTCTAAAGGTGGTTTCCCCCAGTTTTGAGGTAATAAGCCTGCTTACCAGCATCTGATTTATCAACCTACTTATGGGGTAGTCCACGTTCAAAAATAACAATCCTTCCATGATCGCCTCCGTTTATACATTATTAAAGGCACCCTCAATATCGAGAAATGCTACTCCTGCGAGTAAATTGACTTCTCAATCATGCGTACCAGAACCAGATCGTGCAGAGCTTTGTCTACTGACTTCCCGAGTACGCAGTGCCGTAACTCTACCGAGTACGGGCTCAATTTTTGATGGAATACCTATATATACCAACCTTTCCAAGGTTTTCAACAGAAAGGATGATAGAGTTAATGTTCTCAGATCCTTTGGATAGGCATGTGAGCTTTTTCCCGGGGTCTATTATGAAATTTTCGACCGTGTTTTTTTTCGACGTTGTCGAAAATGTGGTATTATGAAATATTTTCGACCGCGTTTTTTTTTTCGACGTTGTCGAATTTTTGTATTATGAAATACTCGACGTTTTTTTGTTAGATAACGTCGACTATTTTACGACAGCTCGAGGTGTCGAGTACATAAATGAAAAGTGTTAAGTGTTGAGAAATAAAAAAGTTTGTTAGTAAAAATAAATTAGTAATTTAAACTTATAAAATTTTAATTAATAAAAATTAATTAACTAATTTCAATTCAATAAAAAATAATTATCTTAAATTTTCACATAAAAAATAATTAATTTCATTTTTCGACATCGTTGAAAAAAAATTCATAATAGCGATTTTCGACGTTGTCGAAAAAAATACGCGCGTCGAAAATTTCATAATAGACCCCCCGATTTCGTGATAAAGACCACTCTGACCTCCGTTCATTTTTTAGGAATATATGAATTCAGAAATTTCAGGAATTTAGGCCTATTATGAAATATTTTCGATTTCGTAAAATTCGATCCGCCGCGAAAATTCGTAGTATGATTTTTTTTTGCTTTCGTAAAATCAGAAAATCGTAAATCTGCCCTATTATGAACCAAAAAAAAAAATCGAAATCGAATTTTACGAAAATCAAATGTCAAAATTCGACTGCTTAATAGATGACGAATATCGTATTTACGGAAACAATAGTGTGCATACTTTTTATTTTTTTTATTATCCCTTTGCCTTAAAACAACGTATGGGAGACGTCATCGTACTGCTGTGCCTAAAATGAGAACCTCGTATCACACACGTGATGATTCTTTCTGGCCAAAAGTGAAAAGCTCGTATCGGACACGTGATTGTTTTTACGCGATAATGTTTTTGTTTTTGCATTATTGTTTGTTACAGTTGCAATATAAGAGTTGTGTTCATCATCGCTCGATTCATAAGGCAAGGGGTTAAAATAAAATACTTTAAACTACTTTTACTACTTTTTAAAATGCAAGTTACTCGATTATATTACAAAAATTGACTTGTTTAATTTATTAAATGAGATTCGGTTTCCCTCAAAATAATACTGAAGACGTCTTTATTAACTCGAAACAGTTTAATAAATCTGAAATAATTGTAATTATTAAAAAAAAATTATAATAAAAAAATTGTAATTATTATTTGGTACCTTTTATTCGGCATGTCGATAGGATCAGATACGCAGGCGTTTCCTTTGTATATAACCCGGCGTTACTTGCTCATCGGAATCACTATCGCTCGAGTCAACAAAAAATCCAATTGTGTCCATCATATATAAATTGTCGAAACACACTTTTAACACAATTGGAAATGAAACTTTTTGAATTTAATTAACTTATATATGTATATATATTAGTTGTTCAATATATTACAAAAACAAGAATAAACAACAATAAAGCAAAATAACGTTTGTTTTTAGTATGCCAGTTACTCAAAACTAATGTCAAATTTGGAATGAAGTTTGTAACGTTTTAAATTTTAGCTAAACCACCACAAAATAACATACTTCATGATCTTAAATTTTACGACCAAAAAAAAATTTGATAATAGGAATATTCGCGACGGATCGAATTTACGATTTCGTATTTTACGAAATCGAAAAAAATTTCATAATAGCCCCCCAGTTTCAGACATCCCCTGAAGATATGTTCCAGCCAGGGGAGGATGACTGCCGAGTTCCTCTGGATCTCTGCTGGTCCGATTCGGGCCTGCCGATTTATAAGGCTTAAACTCGTTCAGCGCCCACTGGATTCCCTATCCACGATGCCCTCCATCTCTATTGAAGGTGTTACTCGATGAGCTCTAGGCTCTCGAGTCATCAAAGCCTCCGGAAAATTGGTCTCGAGGAGGAGCTTCAACGATTCCGCACTTGAAGCTGCCATGACCCGTCTGGTCTAATTAAATAATAGGACTGGTTGGGTTAGTAGCTAGAATTTTCCTAAGGCGAGAAGTCTCAGAGACCTCCTCCATCCTACAACAGAAGTCTCCAAGACCTCCTCTGTGCCTTCCTCAACTCTTTTTGGTAATTTCTTAGGTCCTCCTTATAGGAGTCCCAATCCCGAACCTCCCTTGTTTTCTTAGCTTTATTATTATAGGAGTTCCAATCCCGAACCTCCCTTGTGTTCTTATAGCTTTATTAACCCTAAAGCTCTTATCAAGAGTCTGTGAGTCTCTAATTTTTTTTTTAAACTGATTTTTTAGTTTAAGTTATGTTTTCTAATAAATGAATTAATTTTTTAAAATAATAAAACGTTTATTTTCAATAAAATTAAAAATATACAAACAGTTCCGTCAGAGGCTGAGAGGCTCTTGCTAAGATGATACGTTATAAAATTATGTTAAGAGCTTTAGGGTTAAAAGATGTTCTACACACTTTCCGATAGGTTCCCAACTCCTTGGTCCACCATATCGGTTTCTGCCTGCCTCTAGGTTTTATCAGGGGATGCGCAACATTAAATGAAAGATTGCATGCCTTTGTGACAATATCAACAATGCCATCTAATTCCTCTACTGTCGCCGGAAGTCCAAGAACCTCCAGCGGCGATTGGTCCACCCACCTTCCCATATTTGTTCCAGTTTGTCCTTCTGACATTCCTGAAGGCTTTCCGGGCAACATGTTTGATGTTGAGGTTATATGTAATATATCGGCGATCAGAGAATGACAAAGGTGACATCTAAAACCTGTCGATTTTTAACAATAAATGTAGGTTCTCGTCCAATATTGCAAACTAAAAGGTTGTTATTTAATAAATAAGCAGTTCCCCCAGGTTATCCGGTGGAACCTGCTTCTCGCGATCCATATAGACTGAGGCTAGCCATAGTTTTTCACAGCCAACCTCTGCACTCACCGTTACAGACGTCTCCGCTACTAAATTGTGGAAGCAGAAAAATATTCAAATTATTT
This sequence comes from Nephrotoma appendiculata, assembly GCA_947310385.1. Lineage (NCBI taxonomy): Eukaryota > Metazoa > Arthropoda > Insecta > Diptera > Tipulidae > Nephrotoma > Nephrotoma appendiculata. The sequence continues at coordinate 208,260,500 of OX371224.1, forward strand.
TTCGCTAAAATACACGATATGATCTTCTCAGAGTTACTTGAGTATAGTAATAGTTACCCTTTCATTCTGAGGCTACAGATCCTGTTATTGTTAGCTACCTCCTCTTACTATGCTCCTCATGTCCGAAGCATCACTCTCCTGGCCGTCCTCAGCCCGCTTGACCGTCTCCTGTTGCACAATAACTATTTACTTATGCCGGAACGCCTTTTGGAGTAGATATGGGTTGAATCGGAGTTGGTACACTGGGGGTCTATTATGAAATTTTCGACGCGCGTATTTTTTTCGACGTTGTCGAAAATTTGGTATTATGAAATTTTCGACCGCGTTTTTTTTTCGACGTTGTCGAAAATTTGGTATTATGAAATACTCGACGCGTTTATTTTTAGATAACGTCGACTATTTTACGACAGCTCTTGAGGTGTCGAGTACATAAAAGAAAAGTGTTAAGAGTTGAGAAATAAAAAAAGTTTGTTAGTAAAAATAATTTAATAATTTAAACTTATAAAATTTTAATTAATAAAAATTAATTAATTAATTTAAATTTAATAAAAAATAATTAATTTAAATTTTCACATAAAAAATAATTTCATTTTTCGACATCGTCGAAAAAAAAATTCATAATAGTGATTTTCGACGTTGTCGACTGTCGACGTTGTCGAAAAAAATACGCGCGTCGAAAATTTCATAATAGACCCCCTGGTTCTACACTATCGTCGTGAAGAGCATTACTACACACTACGGTTTAAAAATTCGCTCGTGAAAATGTATTATTCACTCTTTACTGATCGAACAGTGTTATATTTGTAATACTGATTAGTGAATAATGAAAAGTAACAAAAAATATTTTGTTTTTTATTCACAAGAATAGTTACATTCTCTATTCGATCGTTCAATATGGATAATAATAAATTTATTTTAAATCAACCCCGACCAAATAGCACAGTGGTTAAAGCTTAGGCGTTTGGATCGGGAGGTACCAGGTTCGAATCCCGATAGGGGCAGGATGCAAAGTGGAATTTCATCAACAGATTACGATCTGGGGGTGAAATGTAATACATCTATATGTACCCCTGTCGGTGTGCAAAACCCATGGGCCGACCCGTCTTCCATTCCAGTGTAGGCTGGAATAAATGTTTTATTTGAGTTTTGTTAAACTATTTATCTCTGTTATACATAAACTGAAGAACTGAAATAGCAAAGTATGCACTAATAATACAGATAAAACTATTGCTATTGTAAAAATTTCAATATATCCCTTTCTCAACCAAAAAAAAAAATTGACTCAATTTAAGTCAATCCCACACAAATATGTGGTCAAAAATCATAGTATGTATGTAATTAATGGCGGTTTTGATAAAACATTTCGCTTGATTTGAAGTAAAACCAACACAATTGTGTGTATAGATCTAGTGTTTTTTTGCGGACGAAAATAAAAAAAAGGAATTCACAAATGTGTAAGTTGAATGAAAACACATACAAAAATAAATTGTTGACATGGTACTTTTGCCGTACCCACACAATTGTGTTACCGGGCAGTAAAAGTGATATCATTGTAATAAAAATCACGAGATATACGTTTTGAAGCAGTTTGAGATATATTTTATATAGAACTTGGTTAATTTTAATACATATGCTTCTATATTTATTTATTTCCAATTCAAACAAATGTTGCAGATAAATCAATATATCTATCGAAAATAATTTTTTTTTCAGTGTAAGTTTTTTAATTTCATAAAATGAGGATATACATGGAGGAGTGAGTTTGGATTCCAAACGGATTCGACGTGTTTTGTTGTTGCTCCTCAATTTAAAAGATTTTTTGTAAGTGCGGTGAATTAATTAGTTGATAATCAATATATGTGTGTAGTGTATTTTTGATATAATACACTACATAATATGGGAATGAATAAGTACATCACTTACGTGTACATCGTCTTTAAATATTAATTTGCTTATAGGATGCACGTACAATTGTTGTAGAATGTTTACGTAATATATGTATATACTTGTTTTCGTGTATATCCTGATACCGTTGAATGAATGCATACATACTCATTAATGTTTAAATCAATATGTATACATGTATGTGCAAAACACGAAGTGTATGTAGAACTCTCGGATTCAAATAAAATTGTTTTTGGTTTTATAATAATTGCAATGCATTTCCTTGTGAATGCGTGTGTCTTTGAACGCAGTATACAAACTATATCCATAGATACTTAGGTGCAAAAAATTCGCACATTGATCAATTTTCAACAAAAGTTCAAAAGTATCAAACAAGCCAATGTCTTATTTTCTTGAATGTAAATTCAAAGTCTATTTTAACACCTATCCAGTGGTATGTTTTTTAAACTTAAACCGTGTCAACAAAGTGATTTTTGGGGTCAACATCTGAAAAGCACACGTTTTTGTTTAATTTGCCAACATGAAAATTAGTAGTAAAAACCGAATAAAAACATGAAAATCAGCAAAAAAACATTTTTATTGATTAGAAGTATTCCCTCCCCTAGCGCGAATGACAACTTCCTTTCGATATTTCATTGATTTCATCAAAGTTTCCACCAAATCTTGAAGTATCGCCTTCCATTCCGCTGCGATCGTCTGTTGCAGCTCCTGGCGACGCGTTAGAACAATATCTCTGCCTCGAACTCTTTCAGCTCGCCCCATAAATACTCGATGGGATTGAGATACGGGCTTTAAGCTGGAAACTCCATAACATGCACATCCCCCTCTTGAAAGTACTGGTACACTGTACCAACCATATGCGGTCTCGCATTATCCCTGCTTGATGAACAGGAAGGTTTCACCGATAAACCCGGCAAAAGCTATGACGTATTCCTCGAGTACTTTCTCAATGTACCGTTGAAAAGTCAATCCTCTTAATCAACGGCCATGTATTCACTCCGGAGATGAACAAAAGATCTGGGGGTGTATCATGAAATTTATTCGCTTTCGAAAAATTCGATTCGCGGCGAATATTGTTATTATGATTTTTATTTAGCTTTCGGAAAATTCGAAATCGAAAAATTCGCTCTGTTATGAAACTTAAAAATAAATTCGATATCGGATTTTACGAAAATGTGACGTCAAAATTTTAGACTATGTCGAAAAATGAAATTAATTATTTTTCATGTGAAAATTTAAATTAATTATTTTTTATTAAATTAAAATTAATTAATTTTAATTAATTAAAATTTTTGTAAGTTTAAATTATTAATTAATTTTTACTAATAAACTTTTTTTTATTTCTCAACACAACACTTTTCTTTTATCTACTCGACACCTCAAGAGCTGTCGTAAAATAGTCGACGTTATCTAAAAAAACGCGTCGAGTATTTCATAATAATTCTACAACGTGGAAAACAAAACGCGGTCGAAAATATTTCATAATACCAAATTTTCTACAACGTCAAAAAAAACGCGGTCGAAAATTTCATAATACCAAATTTTCATAATAGACCCCCTGTTCTTTAGGTGGCGAATACCGTATTGCGTCGATGTTGTTTTAAAATATTTTTTTTTTATCGTGTTAATAAATTCGGTCGTCTATTTTTATATTTTTTAATTAAGGCAATTATTATTATTGTTTTCAATTTCAATAGATATATTTATCAAGATTGCAATTTGTAAAATAATTTACTATAAATCACGTTCGTATTTTAATAATATATAAAATTGATATGACAGATCCACAACAAATGCGACGATTCGCTTTTTTTCATAATAGCAATATTCGAAGCGTATCGAATTTTTCGAAAGCGAATATTGTTTCATAATAGACACCCTGTCCTCGCTTCCAGTGACATGCCTCCCAGAACATGCACGACGTTGTTGCTCTATCCGCTCATATGTTACTGATTTATTTAAATGCTTTAAACCTGTGGGATAGATAGAAACCATATATTAAATAACTTATATATAAAACGTTCGTGTTCTTTTTTTCTCTTAGCTTATCGCCGTAATAAGATTTTTTGTCACGGTGTCGCTTTTGTCGTTTTTTCGAACTTCGAAAAAAAATCGAAGTAAAATCAAATTGTCAAAAAATTTACAGTTTTTGGTTGTCAAAGAAAGTAATGGAAGTTAAAAAAAAGTGTTTTAATTATCATTTATTCATGAAATTACATAATGGTGTTACCAAAACAAAATTTATACCAAATTTATTAATTATATACCAAAACAAAATTTATTGAGAATTGTTTAAAACAACGGATCAACTAAATTAAATAATGGTTCCTGGACATTACATACAGTGAGTCGCACTCGTATTCGTAATTGCAGTTTTAAAAACGATAAATGAATAAAAAATACTTACGTGCATCAAAAATTTAATTTTTTTATTTTTAAATCAGAAACACTACAGTTAACTTCATTTTAATTTAAAAATGTGTGAGGTATTAGGTTTGTGTTATATATTTTAAGAAAATTATAATAAATTGAACTTAGTCTAAAATTCATATCGCTTTCGTATTCGTAATTCATCACAGAAGGTTACTAAATTAGCCAGTTAAATAAAAAAGAGCGAAGTCTTTTTAATAATTAATATTTAGTTGGATTTCCCTTGGTTTTGATCACCTCTGACAAACGATTTGGCATTGATTGCACCAACGTATCCGTTATTTTCGTATCAATATTATTCCACTCCGTCCTCAATCGATATATTAAATCGTTTTTATTAGATATCGAATATTTTCGAATTCTATTGTGCAATTCTTGCCGCAGATTCTCATTGGCATTGATATCGGGCGATTGCGGTGTGGTTTCCATGACTTTTGGGCAATTATATAATAACCATTTTCGTGTATCGTAAGCTTTATGTTTTGGATCATTGTCCTGGTAAAACATAAAATCGTCTCGTATGCCCAATTTTATCACACTTTCAGGTAAATTTGCCTTTAAAATTTCGATGTACTTTGTTTTATTCATTATTCCCTCTATTATGTGCAATTTTCCCACTCCATATACCGAGAAACAACCCCATACGATTACAGATCCTCCGCCATATTTTACTTTAGGTCGTAAATTCTCTATATTCATTTCGGTATTTGGTTTTCTCCATACAATTTGTATCCCGTCAGACAAACATGTTAAATTTGCTTTCGTCTGTAAACAAAACCTGTTTCCAAAACTCGAAAATCCTGTTCACATGACACTTTGCAAAATTTATTCTTATTTTCCGATTCTTCTTACTGATCCATGTTTTTTTTCTGGCTACTCTACCGTTATATCCAGATCTCTTTAGCACGCGCCGAACAGTATCTGGGTGTACATTTTTATTAAAAGAAGGGTTGATTTGCGCTGTTAACTTTGGAGCACTTAAACGAGGATCTCTTTTAATTTCGCGCACAATATACCGTTCCTCTCCAACAGTAAACGTTTTGCGGTTTGTGTTTCGCGGTAAATTTTCTACTCGATTTTCAATTTGGTGTCGTTTTACGATGTATTGTATTGTAGAAATACTTCTTTGCACTATTTGGCTGATTTCTTTAAATGTTTTCCCTGCTTCCGGATATAAAATTAATAATTTTCGTAATTCAATTGACGTTTCACCTTGCTTACGGTCCATTTGACTAAAATTGGGATTAAATTAAGGTAACTTCCAGTCAATTCGAAACTAAATGCTATACTGATATTGAGTGCAAAGCGAAACAGCAAAAACAAAAAAAGGATAATGATAAATAACGGTAAAATTCAAACACAAATGGAATTTTACGAATATGAATCTGACGCTTATTTTCCCTCATGTACAGATTTTTTTCTCTGAATTGAACCGTTATCGAAACCTGTTATTCACACTATAATGAAGATTAAGAGTGTACTTAAGAATTATGCAAATGATTAAATTATAATATCATTTTTTTAATCGAGTTTTTTTTGGAAAATATTTGATTTACGAATACGAGTGCGACCCACTGTATACACTTTGTTAAAATCACATGTAATATGAACAGCACGGATACGATAATTTTTGAAACGAGAAAATTCCGTCTCAAATTGTCCAGTCAGTCGACCGTAAACAGAAAACTACTTGCCAAACCTTCCATGATGTATTGCCCGCTTTCCTCGTATGTAGTTGATTCACCACTTAAGAGCTCAACATTTACATCGTTAATAATTCCTATGGATTAGAATCGAACATAATGACATGGTTTATACATTTAAACGGGGCGGCATGTACTTACCACCGGTAACCAAAAAATACGACAACAGTAACATGTAAATATTTTCAATGTGGATGACTGAAGAAACCATGATTTTTAACTAGAAACTTCCAATATTCAGAACGGTGAACTATACGTTTCTAGCATTTTAACAAACTACACTAAAAGCATATATTAAATAATTATATCATATTTTTTATTTTTGTTTTAACTATATATATTAAATAACTATAATATACTATATAATATTTGCTAAAAGTAAAAAATTGAGGCTATGTTTGACTAGACATGACATTTACTTTTTTATTTTGACACACAGTTTTTTTTTCGCTAGCTGTGTTGATTTTCGAATTTTTTTTCGAACTTGTGCTAAAGCAGCTAACTTCGTTCTTGTCTTATAGAAAAAAAAGGGAACACGATTTTACAAGGCAGTAAAATATATTGATACTATTTAATATTTGTAGAAACTAACATCATTGTCTGTCTATCTAAAAAAATGAAGGTTAGGTTTAAAAGGTAAATATTATAGAATTAAATAGATATGTACAATTAAATAATCAAGTGTCGCTTCAGAGTATTAATATTTTGGAATTTTTATAGATTTCAGATAATTTAAATTCAAATTCAATCAAGAGTGCCGAACATAATTTTGCTAAATGCAAAGCAATAATTAAGGCAGTCTTAGCTAAAAAATTTTTAATAAGATTTATACTTAGTAATCATTAAATGAATTATTTATTGGTGTATTTCGATAGAGTATCGTAAAATCCAAAGGCATTTGGAGATGGTCATACATTAGTAATGTAGTAATGCTTTTAATACAAACTTTTATATACGATAAAAATTTATTTAAATAAGTACTTCATCTCATAAACAATATCGTTCTATTTAAAATTAAATTTATTTTTGGTTGGATGTTAAATACATAGTGATGTGTTTGTGTATGGAATAATGTAAAAAAAATAGATACATAAAATGTATATTTAATAAATAAATTCAAATTGGTTTAATTGTGGTATTTTTATAAACAAGTTAATTTTTAAATTTAATCACCGTTTAATGTGTATGTTCCAGAAAAATGTCATATTGATGAATGCCAACGTTGAGTTGGAGACAGCTACGAGGAAATAAAATAATAAATGAATTTATTTTTATTTAGCTCAAAATAGAAATTCTAGTAAAATAAATTGTAATTTTAATCCCGTCACAAATATTACTGTCGCTAAGTTGGCACAACTGTCGTCTGTCTTGACATGAAGTTTGAGTACGATTTGTTAGTTCGCTTGTTTATAATGCTCTATTTTGTCAGTTCATCTCAAGGGTGTTACCGATTTTTTAAACATGAATGACATGCTAGAACAAATCAATTCCGCCCCATATTCATAAAACGCATTATGACTGGTGATGAGACATGAGTTTACGAGTTTGACATGCAAATCAGAACAAGCTTCGGAATGGCGCCTTCCAACTGATCCGAAAACGAAAAAAATACGTCAAAGTCAATCAAAAGTTGACTATTGCGGTGTTGTGCAGTCGGACTTCTTGCCAGATGGTTAGACGGTAAATAAAGAATAATATCTGGGCGTTATGTGGCGTTTGACAGCAAATTCGTCGGAAACGGCCTGGTTTATGGAAAGAAAACTCATGGATTTTGCACCACTACAATGCACCATCTCACAAGGCTATCATTGTGGACGAATTCCGGGCCAAAAACTGAACCAATTTCATCGAACAACCACCGTATGCACTTGATTCTCTTTTCTATGTTCGATATTTTTATTCATTACAAAAATCGGAAACAACACCCCAATTACAATAGTCGCGTCACGTCATATTTTGTGACTATAGTCACGTCCCTTATTTTTCCTATTATTATAGTCGCAACGCACGCCTATTGTCGTTTTGTACGACTGTAATTGTCATATCGTTTTCTTATGTGACTGTGAAATGGAGGCTCGTAAAACATGAACAATACTATTTAATACAATAAACATTTTTATTAATGATTTTTTGTAATACAATTTATTTTGTGATTCATTTTACAAATATTTTACTGCATACGAGGGCAAATCAAAAAGTCTTGCAATATCATATGAAAAAAAAGAGTGAGTGAGACAGCAATATTTTTATTTTTCGACAGAATCTCCTTTAAGGTTTATACATTTGTCACATCGATCAATTAACTTGCCTAAACCCTCTAAAAAAAAAGATTTCTTTTGCTCCATAAAATATTCATTTACAACAGACTGCACTTCATAATCACTGGAAAATTTTCGGCCCCTTAGTGTTTTTTTCAAATTGGGAAACAGGAAGTAGTCACTGGGTGCCAAGTCTGGACTGTACGGTGGATGCGGAATTCCCACGAAGCCGCAGTCCTTTAATGCAGCTTGAGCAATATTAGCCTTGTGCACCGGTGCATTGTCGTGAAGAAGCAAGATTTTTTTCCTAACTTTCCTTGGCCGTTTTTCCCGGATCGCTTTTTTCAATTTTCGCAAAACCTCAGCGAAATATATGCCTGTGGTTGTGGTTTTCGGTGGCATATAAACGATTATCAAATTTCCTTCAGCATCCCAAAAAATTGTTGCCAAAACCTTAAGAGCAGACGGTTGAGTTTTAAATTTCTTTGGTGGTGGTTCACTACGTTTAATCCATTGCAACGATTCTTGTTTGGATTCCGGATCCCAGTGATGAAGCCATGTTTCATCGCCTGTTATTATGTTATCCAAGAAATTTTCTGGATCTTCTTTGTACATATCTAAAATCGCCTTTGAAATTTGAACACGCATTTTTTTTTGTTCTGCATTCAACAAACGGGGAACCCATCGCGCACTTACTTTCGACATGTGAAGGTTGTCATGTAATATAGTATATGTGGTACCGTATGAAAGAGAAAGTCTCCACGCTAACCGTGGAACAGAAATACGCCGGTCCTCCAATACAATAGATTCGGCCAAAATTACGTTTTCATGGCTAATAGCATCTGCTGGGCGACCCGAGCGATTGTCGTCTTCTAATGACTCCCGACCACTTTTGAATAATTTTACCCACCTTGTTACTGTGGCATATGATGGTGCAGATTCGCCGTAAACTTTTGATATATAGTTGAATATATAAATTGCATTTTGTCCATCTTTACAGAAAAATTTAATAACGGCGCGATATTCAATTTCATTCATTTTAAGAAAAATTCAAAACACTTGTTACTAAATTGACAAAAACAAACGAACTGTAAAATTTACATCGAAATGTTCTTCTAGAAGTTTCATCGCGACAAAAAATGGTTTTGAAAAATATATTGTTGTCTCACTCACTCTTTTTTTTCATATGATATTGCAAGACTTTTTGATATACCCTCGTAAGATAAATTTATAATTTTTTACGTGAAAGATATTTTGTCTTCACAATAAATTATGGTACGATTCTTGGAAATTAATTTAATCATTAAATAATTAGAGTTTACCTACCTATTTTCCATTTACGTGCTTTTTACAATAAAATATTTTGGTTTTTGACATCGAATGGCTTGTCAAATGTGGGAAAATTATTAGTGCCCGATATTTCTATTGTAGTATGCGTGTCGTTTAAAACGACTGTGAGAATGGCAAATGTCAAGTGAAGTGACACGAGTATAGTCACTTCACATGAAGTAATGCGACTATAGTCACTTCACATGAAGTGATGCGACTATGGTAATTGGGGTGTAAGATGAACTGACAAAATAGAGCACTGTAAACATTAAACAAACTAAATGACAAATCGCGCTCAAACTTAACTTCAAGATAGAAGACAGTTGTGCCAACTAAGCCACAAAAAAAAATAAAGCGATTGTATATAATCCCTTATCCGGCCTGAAGATTTTTTTTTTCTCTTCAATATAAGTCCACCACGCACAAATGTGTAAGTAAAAATAAAAGGTTGTAATGTCTTCCGGATTTTAACGAAGCTTAGTTAAATTGGAATTCTTTTTAAAAAAAGCATTACAATTTGATAACATACAAATTATATAATATATTAATTATTTGTTTTTGATAACATCAATTATTTTATTATTATTATTATAGTGGGTGTGCACCGGACAAGTGGTGCAGTGGTTAAAGCTTCGGCACTTGGACCGGGAGGAACTGGGTTTGAATCCCACCAGAGGCGGATGCAAAGCGAATTTTCATCGTTGATTACGATCGGTGATGTTATAAACACAACTAAGACTCTGTGGAGTGCAGAATTCAGCGCCGACCCACCGTTCATGTCAATTTACACGTTCATGTCAATATAGGTTGACAAGGAGCTTGCAATGTGCAGGTGGCATACTGTAAAGGTGTGAATGTGTGGTGTGTGCGGGAATGAAAAGGGGTGGATTAATTGACCTTCAAGGGACATTAAATCCACCGGACAATGAATAATTTCTTTAAAAAAAAAATGTGTATGTTGGTCCAAAATACATACAAAACTAAATTTTTCACATGATTCTCTTTCATCACCAACACAATTATGATGGCAGGCCGGAAAAGGGATATATATCATAGAAATAGATTTTTTAGAATGAATGTCAGCTACACTATCGACTGTTCGAGTGCGAATTTTTGTGCAAATATTTAGAATCACACTATTCCATCTATCAAATTACGCTCATAAAATACAATCACCTACACATTAAAAAAAAAATTATAATCTACATTGTACCCAATAAATCGATGATAAAGTGTGATTCTAAATATTCGCACAAAAATTCGCCCCCGAACAGTTGCCTTCAAGCGTCACAAATTCGGAGAGAAAAAAAGATCCAATAAATCAACAAGACCAGAATTTTTTTCGACAGAATGCAATGAAGTTTAGAATCAAAATTAAAAAAATATTTAAATTGAACATATGTATTTTTATTAATCCAGGGAGGCTATTATGAAATTTTTTTCGATTTCGTAAAATACGAAATCGTAAATTCGATCCGCCGCGAATATTCCTGTTATGAAAACTTTTTTCGTCGTAAAATTTAAGACCATGAAGTTTGCTGTTTTTTTTGTTGTTTTAGCTAAAATTTCAACCATCAACAGATTTTTTAGATGCGCCGACTGAATTTAATTCGTTTGTAGTTTCACTCCACAAATGTTGGGTAGGGTCTTTATATTGAGGCGCATTTAAAAAATGTTTGACTGTGCCAATATTTTTTCCATAAAAGAAATTAAAATGTGAAATTGCCGACCATTGATAACTATTGATCTACAGAAAATACAATAATAAAGTGCCTATTCCATGGAAAAATTTTACTGACTGTATTTTTTTACTGCAAAAACGAAAACAAAAAAATACTTAAAATTCCATAAGAGTGACAAAGAAAACAAATATCTTTTATTTCATTTTTATAGCAAAATTTATGGTTTAATTTTGACAGTTACATTTTGACATAACCTAAAATTTTCATAAAAGTTGTAATTTCGGACGCTGAATATTCATCGTACTCTTCACCATACCTGGCAAAAAAAAATTTTATCGGGGAATTGCCGCTGTCGTCCAGTTGCGATACTTGCTCAACCCGGATATTTTCCAATACGATACATTTTTTACTCGGTGCTGTAATTATATAAATAGATTAATACAAAATTCTCACGTATCTAATAATTTCGTCGACACACAATAAAATATTTTGATGCTACATCCACCAAATAAAATAATGCTCAATCAAACTTACCGTAATGTTCCATACTAATTTATTATTATGTAGTTTAATATAAAATTATTTGTATTTTATAACAAGTATTTAGTTTTTTTTTATATTTGAACACCTAAAAAAACGTTAAAAACACTAATATTCACTAATGTAAACAAAACTCGAATTTTAGGTATCGAAATAAAAAAACAAACTGACATTTGACTATAAAAATGGCGAACGATTTATTTTGTGTGAGTGTGAAAAAAATTTCTTATCTTTACATACATTTTTTGTAGATGTGTTGACAATGCTGCCATAAAAAGTGCTAAAGTTTACATTTTTTTATAGCACGTTATGGCAGCACACTACCACAATGATAATTATTTTCTCAGTAAAATTTTACTGACAAAAATTTTTGTTTCGTACACAACCAGTAAATCTATATTTTTTGCTCGCTTTTATTTTTGCAGTCAGTAAAATTTTCCCATGGAATAGACACTTAAAGCTTCAAATAAATTGTAATAAATTAAACTAGTCCATTTTTATAAAATAATTGAGTAACTTACGTTTTAAAAAGTAATTAAAGTATTCTATTTTAATAAAAAAAAAATAAGTACGCTATTGTTTTCGTAAATACGATATTCGCCACCTATAGAGCAGTCGAATTTTGACATTTGATTTTCGTAAAATTCGATTTCGATTTTTTTTTTTTTGGTTTCATAATAGGACGGATTTACGATTTTCGAATTTTACGAAAGCAAACGAATTTCATAATACGAATTTTCGCGGCGGATCGAATTTTACGAAATCGAAAAAATTTCGTTATAGGCCCCCACCCAGTACAAACAATTGTTTTCATACAATTTATTTAGATTTAAACACACGTATTTATCCAAATAGTTATTGGTCCTATCCTATTTAACTTAATATTGGTGTCGATCCCTTGTACATCTTCTATTTATCTTTTCTTCTATTATTTCAAAAGCCACTCGATATTTATTTCAAATTTTTTATTTAAATTTATAGCTTGCTTGCTTAAATGCATCGAGTTTTTCTAGTGAAAATAGCAGCATAGAAGAAAAGAAAAATAGAAGGTTCACATTGAATCGACACAATTATTTTCATTGTTGTCAAATTTAGTCGTTGGCTCGTTAACAAACAAGACCCAGTAATACAAAAGCTGATAGCAGAATGAAATAGATTGAAACATTTGCACACGTCGAAGCGAGAAAACAAATAAATTTACTTCGGTTTCTTTTATACACTGCATATTTACCCCCCACTTAATTTCTTGTTTATCAATTTCATTTAGAAACATTTTTATTTCATTTTTATCAGTCTGCGGATTTCATTTGAGCTGTGAGTTGATGTGTAAAATATTCATTGTACAACTAACAATAATAACTGGACAACATAGGACAACATGGACAACATATAAAATGAGTAAACAAAATTAAAAATATGTAGTTGTATCTGTATGTGTACACTTGGTATAACAACAAAACATAAATAAAAAATATTATTTCTAGTTAAACCGTTAAGTTAACATAAGAGAAACAAAACCGATTTTTCGGCCGGCAAAAAATACGAATAGCATGGAATTAGGTGCATCAATTTGAAGTCAAAATTGGGCGCTCTAATTATATGCTGTTTATGCGCTCATTGAGCCTTGCTTTGTACAACTGGGGAAGAGAATGACTCGTTGCTTAAAAATATTTACCGATTCTATTTTGTCTGCGGCATAAAATAATTAGTTTCAAAATGTAACGAGCAAATAATTGAATTTTTACTCATTTTTACATTTTACATCTTGTATATAGAAGCCAATTGAGTTCAACCATTGTTTTTTAATTCCTTGCATTAGTTTATCTTAAAACAAAAACAAAATATGTTTTTCATATAGTTTCTGTAAAAACTAATAATTATGGTATTCAAAAAAATAATAATTCTGAAGCTTCATCATCTTTTCTAACCATAGTAATAAGAAAAATGTGGCACTGGTAATAACAAAACATGTTTACAAAAAGAAAAGCCCAACAACAATGTTGTATCACAACAACAACCAAAATACATATCTTACTTAGTTTTTTGTGATTTATAAATGCACTACCACACAATCCACTAACTATTTTATACTATTATAATTAATAATTACAAGATTTTTTAAGAGCGCACTTTGTACGAAAACAAAAAGTAGTTTGGTTGTTTTTTTCTTTGATATATGAGACCGCCACATGCATTTTTTTATATAACCATCCTGCTTTGGCTTCTGACACATAAAATAGCAAATTTTATATGGGTCAATTTTTTACATTTATTCCATATAGTATATAATTCTTTAATATCTTTTCCGACCAGAACAAAAAAATTCTTCAAGATAAGTCTACCACGCACAAATGTGTATGAAAAATAACAGGTTGTAATGTCTTCCGGATTTTAACGGATTTAGTTAAATAGAATTTCTTTTTGAAAAAAGCATTATACAGGTGTAACCCGATTTAACGAATCTCCGATTAAACGATTCCCGATTTTACCGCAGCGGTATACGAAAGAAAAGCATTCGATAAAATTTTCGACCGCGTTTTTTTTCGACGTTGTCGAATTTTTGTATTATGAAATATTCAACGTTTTTTTTGTTAGATAACGTGGATTATTTTACGACAGTTCTTGAGATGTCGAGTACATAAAAGAAAAGTGTTAAGTGTTGAGTAATAAAAAAAGCTTGTTAGTAAAAATAAATTAATAATTTAAACTTATAAAATTTTAATTAATAAAAATTATTTAATTAATTTCAATTTAATAAAAAATAATTTAAATTTTCACATAAAAAATAATTAATTTAATTTTCGAAAAAATTCATAATAGCGATTTTCGACGTTGCCGACTGTCGACATTGTCGAAAAAAATACGCGCGTCGAAAATTTCATAATAGACCCCCAGAAAATTAGAATGATAGTTTTAGAAAAAAGACGGGAAAGGTTCGGAGCCGAACTCTATAAGCATTTTTGTTGCTTACCAAATCAATTCCCACACCAAACCGAAAACATCTCATCCTACCTCCTCCATCTCCCATACCACCACTCTTACCACCCCCATAACCACACCACCCACACAAACCCACATACATACGAGATATATTTTTATTCCACATTCACATGCTCTATGAAACCAAAATAGAATAGAAAATACAAAAAAATACCAATTTTAAGGAGAGGGGTTAACAAAACCCTGCATGATCATGTTTTGATTTTTTGTGGATTGACATTTCTATGTAAACATTTCACAATTTTCATATTTTTGAATTAAAATGAAAATAATTCACACGTTTAAATAATAAATCATAAACATACAATATAATATTAAAACATAAAATCTTAAAAACATAAAATATTAGTTCATTCCACCGCTCAAAAGCAAGCGAATAGAAGAGGTGAGTAGACGTCAGTATCAAAAAAAAATTAAACCGATTCAACCGCATCCATTTATTTTGGTACCTACCATCGCAAAAATGACAAATAGAATGAACATATCAAGAGAGGAAAAACACAATACAAATATTAAACTGTGTATTATACACTGTATATGTACACAAATTTTTTGCTCACCTCGTCAACTCACACTTTCATTTTGCGTACAAAATTGATACTCTGATTTAATAGGAAGCGAATTTGGATTTTGTATGGTGTTTTTACTAGTTATCATTTGTTGCGTAGCTACATAGAAATTTGATCATTCCATTTGGATACAAGAATTAGATTTGGAACACTCAAGTTTTAATAAGTCCAATTTCTGCATCGAAAAAATTTAATAATTCTTTTATTAAATTATTTAATTTATTAGATGTTGGTGTTGATGAATCACTCATCAAAGAAGATAAATGTGTGCCGCAATATCAAAATAGTCGAAAAGGAAATATATTTCTTCAAATTGAGGGGTATGCATTTACTTTAAATCGAAATTTCAAAAAAACAGCTTATTGGGAATGTGTAAAGCGTAGAGTAAAACATGGAGACAAATGTGTGGTGCGAGCAATTACAAATAATGGTGTATTGAAGGTCGTCAAAGGTGTTCACAATCATTTAGTTTAGAATTTACTATAAGGATTTTCATGTAATGCCATTATGTTCTAATAAAATGCTTGTTTTTAACAAATACGTAATTGTGTTGTTAAATTATTATTCTCTTTGAAATTTTATTAACTACTAAAATAAAAAAAATATGATTTTTTTTTAACCTCCGACAGACGGAACCATCGAATCCAAACCACTGAAATTTCTTAAAAGCCCATGGGCAACACCTTGTCTTATAATCGAGGGATATATTTATAATTGTCATAGTACCCGAGGTGATAAAGGATATTGGCGGTGTCATAATTATTCAAAAAAAGCTGTTGAACAACGATGTCGAGCGAGATGCGTAATTAATGATGGTAGAATTAAAGCGATGACCGGTGGAAATCACAACCATCCCCCACACTCGGATAAAATAGACAAAATTTCTAAAAAATGTAATGTAATAAGTGAAAGAGAAGCTCTTGGATTAACATTTAAAGAAGGCGATCATTCGATAAAACTTTACAAGTCAATTTAAACGCAAGCTAATAAAAAAATGTTTAATTTAATTTATGAAAGGTTATTTACTTAGATCTATAAATAGTTAATAATTAAGTTTTAAATGTGATAATTGTTTGTACAATAATTTTTGAAAATTATCGATATATTTGTAAGATTTGTAATAAAATAATAATTTGAAATTTTGTTTAAATTTTGATTGAGAAAATAAAAAAAATGTTTTATTTAAACAATAAAATTCAGTAATATTGTTTATAAAAATAAACTTAATATTTTTGTGTTTTAATTCTTTTAAAGGTTTGGAATTCATATACAGTCAACGAGGACATCCGTTATTAATTGTCGATAAATATCTATATCGTAAAAATCGTGGCAGTTACTGGCGATGTATTCGCTGTACAAAATATAAGTGTAAAAGTCGTTTAATTATTAAAAAAGATCAAATACCAATAAAAATTGAAAAACATACACATGGCCCAGAAACAGAGAAAATTTCATGGGGCCGACGTTTACTGAGCACAATCAAAACAGAGTCACCAAATGTAGGGTTTTCTAAAGTAAAATTACCGTCACGCCATCCGCATTTTAATGTTGATTTCGTATTGGAAGATAAATTAAAATTTGAAAAAACAGATGGAATGGAAGGTTATGAGTGTGATGAGCGAATTATACTTAGCTAAATGTCAACAAAAAATGTATTATTGATGTGCAAGTACTTGGGTATCTCAATATTCGCTGACACGAGTGGTGGACAACAGCTGATTTTTGTTTTGCATTAGGAGACCTTCGTATCGAGTTATAGTCTTTAATCTTGAAATCTTACACTATTCAAATATGACATTCAAGCAAGGTTTATTATAAATTTCCTTCTAATTATTAAAAAAATATCCCAAATAATGTTACATGAAATTTAATATTAACTTCACGAATTTATTCAATTTTAGGCATAAAGTTAGATTTAAAAATCCACTAATAAAACAGTTCATAATTTGAATTTACTTTTTAATTTAAAAAATAAAAATTTTATTTTAATATTAATTTATTTAAACACATATAGTTAATAAAATTTAAAATAAGTTAGCATGGAATAATAATTTATACCAACGTTTTATCAAAAAATCAATTTTTGTAAATTTCATGCAGGTTTACTTAATCGCTTATACAAACTTGAATCGAAGGCGTCTTAATGTAAAGTGTTAAAATTGAAGATTGTTTGCTTCTAAACAAGCAACCCAACCGTACCAAGGAATATTGGAAGACCCCATATACACGAAAAGATGCATATATATATATATATATATATATATATATATATATATATATATTATATATATATATATATATATATATATATATATATATATATATATATATATATATATATATATATATATATACATATATATATTCATGAATATGTATGTACATATATAATTTAGTGAAATTTTATAACATCAATAAAATTAAATTTTATTAAAAATCGTTAAAATTTGTTTTATTAGTCCTTTCCAACTTTTATTTTTAACAACAAATATTTTCATATTAACATCATTTTTTCTTTTTTAGAAATTTATACATGGGTGAGAAATCGAAAAGGTGGCCGTAATTTATATTATAACGGATACCAATATCGTTTCAAGCAAAAATTTTCGAAAAGTGTTAATTGGGTGTGCGCAAATGTATCACAATCATCGCCTTGTCCAGCGCGGTGTATCACAAATAATTTGAATGAAATAAGGATTTCAAAATTACATACACATCCACCAAAATTTCAATAAATTTCATTATAAATAGAAAGCGAGAATGAGTGTGAACAAAAATTACATGTAACAACAGAGATATATTGTATTAAATGAATAAATTTGTTTGTGTAAATGTATATAAAATTGTTTTTGTTTTTAATTCTCAATTTGGAATTTGAATATTGTGTTACCTAGAATATTCATCATAAATTATTGAAAGATAGTAGTAGATATGTATATTAAAGATTAATGCGTATTGTAATTTTTTGGGAAGTTAATGATTTTAAATTTTTTCTGATGTTTTTGTTTTCTTCTACTTATTTTCTGCATTTCATGACACCCATTGATCCGGACCAGTTCAATTTTTTTATGGAAAACGATTCAATGTTCTGGATCACAAATTTTCATTATAAATCTAGTAAGCGCCTTCTTGTTTTACGAATCATTGATTTGATCCGGAAGAAATATAGCTATTATTTCAGAAAAGTTCTACAATATAACATTCCTGTTGAGTCGTTTGAATTTATGGCACTTATTTCGAATCTGTTTTTCCTAGAAATAGATGCAGAAAAAATAAATGAATATTAGAAGATTTAAAGTGAATCGATTTTATTATCGCTTATATGATAAATTTATGATTTTTAATAAAATTAATTCTTTACACAAAATAATTAAAAATATTTTAATTACTAATAAAATTGCTATTTCAGCTTAGAACACATTTAGTATGGTTATTCGCTAGATTAATTTATATTAATGGCTTTGAGTATTTTTATATTATAGAGTTCCTGTACTCTATAAATGCAATTCATTTAAGTGCTTATATTTTTATATGTTTGGTTATTCAGAAGTCAAAAATGCTAAATTAAGTTTGATTGTTAAACCGGGACTTTTAGATGATTTATTAATTATTACTTAAAGGAAAGTGATTTATTAATTATTACTTAAAGGAAAATGATTTATTAATTATTACTTAATGGAAAGATTAAATTAATAATTTTTGACTCAGTTTCCATCCTAAAGATTTGATTTAGTTTGAAGAAATTCATACTTACATCAAGAAACTATCTTTTATATAGTTCATTACTGATAATAAATTTTATGTTACTGAATACTGGAAGTAAGAATTAAATTTCAGAAAATTCGTATCCAGCTTTTTATGAAAGTAATATAAAATCTAGTTTAGGATTTTATTATTAAAGAGAGAGTGTCGACTGTTATTAATATTTTTATAATAATTTGTTGTTGTTTTCGACTCGATTCCGTATATATTGGTGTTTTTAAGGATTGAGTTAACTAGATTCTACAAATTTGGTGAATCGAATCGAGCATCGAGCAATAAATATATAAGAGAAATCAAGTAGTGCAAATTTTATAAGCAGGGGGTCTATTATGAAATTTTCGACGCGCGTATTTTTTTCGACAACGTCGAAAATCGCTATTATGAATTTTTTTTTTTCGACGATGTCGAAAATGAAATTAATTATTTTTTATGTGAAAATTTAAATTAATTATTTTTTATTAAATTTAAAATAATTAATTAATTTTTATTTATTAAAATTTTATAAGTTTAAATTATTAATTTATTTTTACTAACAAACTTTTTTTATTTCTCAACACTTAACACTTTTCTTTTATGTACTCGACACCTCAAGAGCTGTCGTAAAATAGTCGACGTTATCTAAAAAAAAAACGCGCCGAATATTTCATAATACCAAATTTTCGACAACGTCGAAAAAAAAAACGCGGTCGAAAACTTCATAATACCAAATTTTCGACAACGTCGAAAAAAATACGCGCGTCGAAAATTTCATAATAGACCCCCAGGTTTGCCGAGGTTAATCTTATTTTATAGTTTTAATAAATAAACATATCAGCATAGTTATTTTATAGTTCATTGTTCTTGTTAGGCTTATATAGATTGCCAATAGTAAAATAGATTAACCTCGGAAAGTCTACATGAGTCCTCTTATGTATATTATGCTTTATGAATCGAGTTATGAAGTTGACTAGATCCCGTATATATTGCAATTTCAATCCGGATTGAATTCTTAATATATACATAGTAATAGTAAATATTCTTGTAACTTTCAGTAATTTGTTCTTTAATTTGGTTTTATTTCAGTAGTTCGGGAAAGTTAAATTAATAATTTTTTATTTTATTTGGGAAGCCGGAAAGCATTAAATTAGAATTAAATTTCAGGAATTACCAGATGCACGTGAATTAATAATATTTATTTTCTTAGGTTACTGATTTAAATAAGCAATCGTTGAAGACCAATACTATCGTTAACCATTTAACCTTTTAAACCTCTATCCTTTCTTTAGCAGAATAGAATTGTGTTGTCTTGTGCCGTATGATTGCTAGGTATCTGAAACCGGGTCGGTCCGTCTTAAAAATAATATCTTTCCTATTCTTCCTAGTGTTATGTTAACAGGCTTGTAGAAATAGGCCCGGCGTTATCCAGGACACTTGTGCAGTACTTGGTTCTAAGTCCAATCAATACATTTTTAATAAAATTAATTCTACTCGGACAGTACGAATTTTATATCTTGGTAATAATTACGGCATGTTGGATTGGTCGTTTCACAAAAAAGCACAGATGCGAGAATCCGTTTCATGGATCTGGTTCTCACCATGTATCAAACTGGCTATGCACACATTTATTGTGATTTAGTTTTTATTCATTATTGTTAAATTTTGAAGGTAGGCCAAATATTATATTATTTAATTGGGCTATTCTTAAAATTTAACATAGTTATAAGTTCTCTTTTAACTTTCAAGTAAATCTATACAAATCGTTTAAAATTTTCAGATTATCCACTTGGCGTCTGGATACAAAACGCTGATATAAAATTTGTTGAAAATCAGAAAAAAGGACAAAATTTGTTTTTTAATGGATATACTTATTGTAAAGAAGCATCGTTTGCCACTTCATTTAACTGGGTATGTAATAAAGGTAATGGTAAACGTCTCAAGGAAAGGAAATGTTTAGCAAGATGTGTCACGAAACCTGACGGTTCTATAAAATTAGGAAAACATAGACACAATCATAGTAAAATTAATTAATTTTTATCATTGTATAGTATAAACTTTTTAAACAAAATAAAAGATTTAAACATTTATTTTCAATCTAATTATTTATAATGTTATTTAGTTTCTTACTTAAATCATTTTATGTTTTTATGGTAAGTTTATAATTTTAAATGGGTTGTTTTAATATGTTTACCATTTTTTCTATTTTGTTTACAGATGATATTGCTATCTTTACACATACAATGCGCGGAAAAGAACAATTACTGTATTTAGGACAACCTTTTATATTTGAAAAGAGCGTTAAATCATCAGCTGGCACGGATTTGACAAAAAAAATATGGAGATGTAACCAATGGTGGAGTCAAAAATGCCGTGCTCGTGTTTTTACGATTGGCGATCGTATTACACCATTAAATAAATATCACACGCATGAGGAAATTATAAAAAGGAAACAAAGAACCGTTAAAAAAGCATATACAAAACGAATCCACAATCCATTAAAACTGAATGTAACTTTAGACGAATATTAATTCGTATTATTATCAATAAAACAAACCCTTTTATAAAGCTAAACATTTTAATTTATTATTTGTATTATTAGTTTAATTAAAAAAATGAGAAATGTACATCTACTGAAATATATCAAAATCTTCAAATTAATATTTCAGAATATAAACCGGAGGATATTTACATCGATGAAGATATAGATGAAGACGTTGATAATGAGTTTATTGATGAGGATCGAACAAATTTTTCTGCGAGTGATTTAATACCACTTCATGCTGGAAGCTCGGTTTATGTTCCTAAAAGTGACTTGATACGAATCTATACAGGTAATCCAGCTGTTTACACTGGGCGGCTTGCTGTTTTAGTATTTGGTCGAAAAGATTTAATGGAAACAACGGGAACAAAGTCACGAAACGCAAATGTTCTCTTCACACTTGACAAAACTAAATTAAAATCTGTCTTAAGTATGTAAAATAATTTCAGTGTTTAAGTTGTGCAATTTTGTCTATAATATATGGTATTTAAAATGATAATATTTTTATTTTAGCACACGTCGTTCAAGTCTTTGATCGGCGTGGTACATCGATTGACGAGCAACAAGTTATGACATATCTTAAACGAAAAATTACCCGAATTAAAACTTATTCCAAAGCAAATAAATAAAGAAATTATTTTTGAAAACTGATTTGTTTGTTTTCTTCAATGTGTATAGCGTTTATTTGTTTGAATCGCAAATGTATCGAATACACTCATAGTTTATAAGTCTCAATCACTGATCTATATACTGATCTGTATATAGATCAGTGGTCTCAATAAATCAAAGAATCTTGGTATAATGAAATCGAATATGTAAAGTTAATTTTTTTTATTAGGTATATACTACAATATTATATTTATATATTATATATTTACAATTTAAAGGTAATATGTAGTTAAAATATCTTAATGCGGCTTGATTATTTTTATTTTTTCATTACATTCGATTTTTACCTTTCCAGACAGAGCTGGAACATAATTTGTTATTTTTGATATAATTTTTACAATAAATAATCTGTAACTATTAACCCATTTTAATTTTTTTATTTAAATTTACAGCAATTGATTTAATATACGGAGTAAACTCAACTAAAGTTCATTATGATAAAACTAAACCAAGCGAATATTTACTAAAATATGAGGGAAAATTATTTCGAAAAGTTATTGGTCGAGCTTATCGCAGCTACTATAAATGCGCGAATAATCCTTGTAACGGAATGGTAATGATAAATGAACTAAAAGGGGGATCTGTGCGTTTATGTCAAAATCATTGTTATGATTGTTTAATAAAAATAGGCTGAAATACATAATAATTTTGTTTTATTATTTGGTTAATTTGTCTTTCAGAATCGTAGAGTTACCCTTAAGGCATTTTATTATTAATAACATGACATTTTTTGTATTTCAGATATGAAAACCTTAATACCAACATTTGTATTCAGCAAATATGGAACAAAACAATTACTATATAAAAAGCATTTATTCAATCGCCATGTTGTACGTTCGGATATTATTTATTGGCGATGTTCACAATTCCCTGTATTTCGATGTAAAGCCCGTATTAAATCGACCAGCAAACTCATGACTATCTTAAATGCAAACCACAATCATGGAGTAATTACGCAAACAAGAAAATATGGCTCTTTGAAAGAAATTAAAGAGAAAATTCGTGAGGTTCATAATCGCATTAAACCACAAGATATCAATTGGATTAATGACAATGAATTTTATAAAACATAATAATTGAATGGAAAACGTGTTAAATTGAAATTTCATGATATTAAAAATAAAATTAATTTAAAAAATCAAAGTTATTTTATTTCGTAATAATCAATTTAGTTAACTAGTATATTTAAATGTCAACAACTACTATTACATATATTTTAATTTTTTACAGGATATTTTAGTTATATTACGGGATTTAGAGGAAGTAGAAAGTTAAAAATTGGTGATTTTTCATTTACAAAAAACAAAGTTGTAAATCGTAAAATTTATTGGTCATGTGCCCGAGCATCACAGTTTCGTTGCAAGGCACGAGTTGTTACAAGTGTCGAAGGGAACGAACATTATATATTAATTAAATCACGAGAACATAATCATGATCCATTTTAACTAAAGAAATAAAATGTTACCACTATGTACAAATCAAAGTATTTTATAACTTTTTTTTTTAAATAAAATTCCTTTTTGAAGAAACCATAAATGGTAGTTTTTTTTAACGATGAAACGGTAATTTTTTAAACAAGCACTTGTTTTGAAAATTCCGTTGTAACGTAATATTAATATAATATATTAACATTTTTCAGCTAAAAAATTCGATGAGGAAGCTGCTGTATTTACAACCGGTCAGCGGGGCTGTGTTCAATTATTATTAAATAATCATTATTATGTTAAAAATAGAAAACCTTCTGGAGGTCGGACTTATTGGATATGTGCTAAAGTTGTAAGTTATTTTTACATACAAAATTTAGTTTTTTTAATAAGTAAAATTACTATCGGATTTTTATTACATACTTTAAACAGGGCAGCACCAAATGTAAAGCACGCGTTGTTACTACAATAGTTGACGGATTACATAAAATATTATCAACATCTCGAAATCAATGTCATAATCATCCAACTCCTGAAGAAAATAGAAATAAAATAAACAAAAACAGCATCTACAATAATATCTCATACAATACAGTTTCATTGTAAAGCTCCTTAATCTATTTAACAAACACTACACAACAATCAAACGCAAATTATAGTGAAACTGCAGCAAACTTTGGGAATTTATGAAAACATTACGAATTTGTCATGGTTTATTAAGTTGAAACATTACGATAAATTAAAATTTACTTACGAAAGAATATTATGTATGTATTATAATATGCTTTCGTAAAAGGATCATCTTACTTGCAGTAATCGTGGTTAAATCGTAATTTCAATAATATGGACATTTTACTGTTAACTATAAAAATATGTTATTAATATTAAATATGTTAATACATATTCATATTTAAATGTAAATATGTATAAATTATTGTTTTTATAATTTAATTTTAATATAGTATAAACAAGAGACTGTTGCTTATTAAGGCTCTACATATTTATTTTTCAACAAAAAAAAAAGAAAAAAAAAACATCATTTTTTGATAAAATAAATTATATTTGGATGGTTGTTTGTAGTTTTTACCTAAATAATTACAGTTACATTATGCCTATATTATTACGTTACGCCTATTATGGTTCTCACCTCACCGAGTGACTCCATACAAATCTAGTCACATTTGCATAGTCATTTTAGGTGAGGTGAGAATCGTAACAGGGCCTAAAGCCAGATATTTAAAATACATTGGTTTGTATTTTAAAATTAGATTAGATTAGATTAATACGGATTTTTCATTTGGAACAACATTAATGTGAAATATAAAGGACAAACAACTGATTCAGTACTATATTTCTGTCCTATTTAAAACTAGTATATCCTAATCGTCATATTATTTCTCAAACAAGTGAGATATATAAAACCACACAATTCTTTTATATCTAAATAGATTAAATTATTTATTGTATTTTATATTAAAAATGTAAATAAACGAAAATTATAATCATTTAAAATTACCATTGTATATAAAACACGTATTTTATTGTTATTCACATTACGGTAAATTTATAATTTTATTTTAATCCCACTTATTTTAACTACAATCTTTCATATTTTTCAGATACTAATAATTTGTTAAAATCAGAACAAGTGGAGTTTACCCTAGGCCAAAGGGGTTGTGTACGATTATCATTAAATAATTACAGTTATGTTAAGAATCGACGAGCTGGCTACAAAACATATTGGATTTGTGCAAAAAAGGTAAATATTGCTATTAGGTAAAGACTATTATGAAATTTTTTCGGTTTCGTAAATTGCAATAAATCGGTTTACAAATGTTTCAATGATGTTCATCATCTCATTTATTATTATGGTATCATTATTTCATAATAGCTTCCCAAATTATTTTACTAATATTTGAATTCACAATTTGATATGCTACATTATTTCGTTAATTTAGGGAAGTACCGGATGTAAAGCTCGTGTTGTAACTAATATAGTAGAGGGGTTACAAAAAGTAATGTCAACTTCTAAAATCCACAATCATCCGGTAAAAACGGAACGAAGATGCAAGGACAAGAATGCGGCAAATACATAAATATATTATTTTTATTATATTTTAAATTACTACAATAAAATTAAATAGGAAAAAACGATAATAATGTTTTATTAAAAATTAACATGTAAAATTGATAAAGTATTTATTTTTGTTTTACTTTAACAATATGTTTACAATTTTACTTTTAGAATCCGCACGGTACTTTGTGAAAACAGATGATGATTCGCCTTTGACTATTATAACTATACTGCCAACAGAAAAGCGAGAAGGAAAAGAAGCGGTTAATAAAGCAAAAAAAAAACCTATAAAAGTGAAAAATGAAAATAAGACTCTATTACCAGATACTGATATAAATTTAAGCTACGAAATGTCTGGACGACGAAATAAACTTCTTAATTACAAAGGAAATCGTTTTATTAAAAATAATGAACATGGGCCGAATATATATTGGAAATGTACCAAATGGCACGGTGGATGTAAAGCACGTGCAATAACTTCAATTTTTGATTCATCTGCGTGCATTTTGAAAAATGTACATAATCATGATGAGGAGCGGTCACAAGAATATAAACTTTTATAAACAATATAAATTAAATTCATTCTTTATTTAGATTTCTTTCTATTTTCCAACTAAACCATAAACTGTAAAAAGTAATATACATAATTTCCAAAATGAATAAATGTTTTGTTTTATTATTTTAAATTAGAATTAATAAATCATAACTATTGTCGTTTATTTATTAAAACAAAACAATTTTTATTTTTATTTTTAAGGATATAAAATTGAATATAAAACATCAAAACGTAATGGCGGTCATTTGTTAGTGATCAACGGTGTACGATTCTTTCGAAATCGAAAACGTGGTTCGAAACAATATTGGAAATGTAGCCAATACTATAAAACCAAATGTCCAACTATAGTTATAATGGATGAGACAACATCTTCAATGAAAATATTTCATGAACACCAGCACAGTAACTGTATAAAAAAAATTGAGAATTGTGATTCAATGAAAAGTGAGGATTTTAGTGTTAAGAAAGGAAAAAATGAAGAGATATGAAACAAAAATAAAACTCCGCTTTATGTTAAATAAATAAAAACTTATTTGAATTAGAGATACATATAATAATTGTTTGTACACATAAATGTTTGCATACATAATTGTAATAAAACGACGTAATTAATTTTTTAAGTGTATTTTTTATTATAATCGATAATTTAATTATTATATTTCATTTTTAGGTAAAAATTATGGTAAATCAATTCGGAAAAAACTTAAATAAAACTATTTTGGAAATATGACCGAATTGTAAGGTGCAATAGCTGTTTCAGCGATTGTATTGATAAAATTTAATAAAAAATACATTTAATAAAAAGTCCATACAAAAGTGTTTAATATAGTATTTTAATTTGAAATGAAGGGTTCACCTTTTCATATTATTATAATTACCTGGTAATTATTAATTCGTTTTTTCTTTTTTTACATTTCGTTTTATAGGATTGGATGTATATTTTTCACGATCGGCTCGTGGACGTCCAGCGATTATTGCAAATGGCGTGAGATTTTTGGTGATGAGTGAAAATAAAAGTAAAATTTTATGGCGATGTAGCTCTATGGCAACAAAAAAATTGAAATGTCCTGCCCGCATTATTATGCTCAAGGAGAATCCACCAAAATTTATTGTAAACAAGTCAATTCATATGCATGCTGAATTAAAACGCGGGAAATATTTAAGCAACACAGAATATTGTATTGATGATGTTAAATTATAATAATAAAAACTAATATGATTACACTGTTGAGACATTTATTCGTTTAATTTTAAATTTAATTGAATTTATTTATTATAATTATATTTGCAATAATTATTATTTTTATGTGTATATACATTTCAGACCAATTCAAATTTATCTATAGTCAAAAAGGTAAAGTTCTTTTGTGGGACAACGGATATACGTATGTGCAAGAAAAAGTTTTACATAATCGAATATATTGGCGATGTACAAAATATACTTCAGCAAATTTAAAATGTCGTGGTCGGGCACATTCTTCGGATAAAGTTATACTACGTAAAATTGGCCATAATCATGCTCCCGATTATTTACGGGATAAGAAAGCAGCAAAAATGGTAATATCAACACAATATAATAATGCAATAAATTTAATTAACAATTTTGTAAAGAATTGAAAATAATTAATAAAATTACGTAAAATATGCAATAAAATGTTTTATTTTTTATAGTGTTTATCTGTGTAAGGCACAATTTCATTAATTTGAATTAGTATTTTTCTTTAATAACGCTTGTTTAATTTTTTGTTTTGTTTAATTCCAGGAGATGAAATTATCCTTGGTCCCAGCCCAGGTAATAACATTATATATTTATATACATATTGATAAACCAATTAACGTTTTCATATTTTTACTCCTTTATAATTGTAGATGACACCGGATTTGTGTTGTCCTCTATGTTTCAATATTCTGTCACACAACGAGGTGGTCGTATGTTAATTTATGATGGTTACAAATATGTTGAAAACCGGCAAAGCAGTAAAAACACATTTTGGCGATGTGCCCGTTATGTAAAGCATTTATGTCGTGCTACAGTTGTTGTTTCAAAATGTCCAAACACATTTCCAATTCGCGCGTCAGGGATTCACACACATCCACGTGAATCGTTAAATTCGTTCGGGGAGCTAGAAAAGGAAATTAAACTAATTCAATATTAATCGTAATTTTACTTATAAATTGTAATATAAATAAAAAAAAACAATCGTTTTTAGTTTTAATTTATATAATGTACTTTTCTCTAATACACGGAAAATTAAAATAAATCGTTCTGCTTATATCATTTTCCTCTATTTATATAGTTTTCTTTATATTTCAGATTTTATTGATATTGCAACGTTTGGAATATCACAACGAGGTTGTAAAATGTTGATTGATAAAGGATATTCTTATGTGAAAGACCGTCAATTTCTTGACACAACAAATTGGCGGTGTTCTTTATTTAAACGTCTTAAATGTCGAGCACGTGCAATTACGAGAGCAATTAATGGAATTGAAAAAGTCAAATTTTCTTATCCATATCATACTCATAATGTATTGTCAAAAGGAAATATAAAAAAATAAAATTTAACAAATTAGTTATTTTTAGGTATTTAATAATAGCTTTTTTTTAATTGTTTTGTAATTATTTAACAAACAAAACGCGTCCTTTTATGTTTAAAAAGCTTTTGATGGTCGTTTTTAATACGGGCCTGTACAAATACTCCCTTGATTGTTTAATTGTTAAGGAAAAGGGGAAGTATATTTTAAAATTATTATTTTAATTTTTATAGTAATTTTTGTTTTTAATTTTAGGATTTAATAACTTATGTACACTGAAACTCAGTGGAAAAATGTTTATACAAAAATTGATTATAATCGTTAAATAAAATGTTTAACCTTAATAATATTTGTTTATTTTAAAAAAAAAACTTATTTAAAAATTTAAAACAATAAAAAACTACATATGTTTAATTAATTAATTCACTAAAAATTATAATTTCTTTTTCTCTGTTTATCTTTTCTAGGTGTATTAATAAAAATTGGCACGACAGATTTACGGTTTGAACGAGGTATTAAAGGTAAACCGAAATTATTAATGGGTGGATTTGCATATTTTCGTAATAATTCAAATAGTGATAAAACATACTGGTTATGTTCACGTAATCGGTATTTAAAATGTCGTGCCCGTTTAATTACAAAAGTAGATAGTGAAGATATTATAATAAAAAATCAGAATCATAATCATCCATGTGAATATAAAGAAGACCGCAAAATTGGAGGCCAATATTTGTTTTTTCCAAATATATAAAATAAAATAGTATTTTGTAAGATACATTTTCGTAATATTAATATAGAATAAAATTTTGTAAATAAAAATTAAATTTAGCGTTTAAATATATTTTTATTCAGATATGTATTAATTTATTCTTTTAAACATGATATTTTATACTAATCAACTTTTTTTTCTATATTCTTATAGCATACATTACAAGATACGTAAAAAATTTAACGTTTGTCCCAGGACAGCGTGGAACACCAAAATTAGTTCTTGGTGGGTTTTCATTCGTTAGGAATAAGGGAAACTTCAACACGACATACTGGCGTTGCTCTAAAATGCGAACGAAAAAATGTAAAGCCAAAGTTGTAACTAATAAGTCAGATAATAAAATATCCCTTACATATTCAATGCATAATCACCCTCCAGACTACAGCCAATTTATTGATAATTGTGTTAAAAAATGAATTGTAAATACATTAATTAGTACAGCAATAAATATTTTTCAATATTATTTATTTTATATTATTTCTTTGTGTATGATTTTTAACTTTTAGTTTGTTTTTAGTTGTATTTGCCTAAATTTTTAAAATAATTTGTTTTTCTAGATTCGATTAATACTTGGCTACCTGCTACCTCAATATTACACTTGACAAATCCAAAACTTTCCTTTGTTTTGGGGCAACGTGGACGACCTAAATTATTATACGATGGATTCTCGTATATATGTGCAAAAAGTTTACACAACAAAAAGTATTGGGTGTGTGCCAAGCAACGTAGTAAAAAGTGCAAAGCTAGAATTATAACCGATGATACTGGTACATCACTAACAACGAAGAACATCCAACATAATCATTATCAAGAATTTGTTAAAGAAAAGTAGAAATAAAAAGATAAATTGCTTTGTATGTAAATAATAAATTATCAAAATGAAATAAATATAATTGTTTTTTTTTTCAACGATTTTATTTAATTGTATCATAAATGTTTAAACTAATTGTTGTGTTCTTTTATATATTTTAGATTACATTGAATCGGTATCCGAGAACGAGTTGAAATATATAACAACACGAAAATCAGTTAAATACGTCGATACTATTTTAGATAACCAGGAGTTAACTTTTATTAAAGGTCAACGACAGAAAGAGCTTCTGTTATATAATGGATTCACTTTTGCAAAGAATAATACGGTCGGTGAAACAACATATTGGTGTTGTCGTACACGAAAATATGGAAAAGTGTGTAATGCACGGTTGCATACATTAAAAAAAGTTGAAAATAATTTATATCAAATTACAGTAACACAACCTGTACATAATCATGGTCCAACATCACGTATGATAAAAAAAATTCAAAGACAATTTAATTTTAAACTGTAATATTTTAAACTTTTAACAATCATTATAATTCAATAAACGATTGTTTGATAAAAACTTTAATTAATATTGGTGTTACTTCTGGTTTTATTTTTAATTTGTTTTTGGGGGCTAGAGAGAAAAAACATTTTCCGGTAAGATTTAATCAATACGTTGTAATTTTATAATTGATTTAGTTTTATTTATTTATAGATCAAGCAACTAAATCTCGAAATAATCCAGGTATTGCAAAATAAATGTATAAGTTAAATGATTAACATAATATTTGTTTTTCTATTTTCAGTAATTATAATTACGTAATTAAAGAAACATTGGTTTGTAAATGTAATTGAGGGCAGTTATTACCTTACACATATACATTTGAATTTGAGTACAATTATAATTTTTACTATTTATTGGTTTCGAACGCTTGCATCGTATCATTTTTTAAATAAATTGTATTTTGAATTTATTTTGTTGGTTTTTATTTGTTTATTTTTATTTTATAATTTTTAATTCTATTTCATTTAAATTCTAATTGAACTATTTTCTTGACTTATGTTTCAGTTCAGCTCGATAGTCTAAATCGGAGACCTCGTGATCTACGCTCTGGAACAAAAAAACCAATGATTGAAATCGAAAATGTTTTACAGGGACCATCAGTTCCCATAAAATTAGTCCCTACACGAGTTGGCGGTATGAAAGTTGAGTACGACGATAACCATTATTCGCATTATTTTACAAAATCCGGTGTTACCTTTTGGCGTTGTGACAATTTTGATCTAACAAAATGTCCCGGTATAGTTGTTTCTAAAGCTCGTCGAGTTTATTTATTCGAGGGACAACATAATCATAAACAAAAAGCTCGTTCGGATATAATAAAATCTATCGAAAATTTTTCATTTGATGTAGATAAAGCGCCAAAAATTGTGTTTTTAAATGTGGATGAGAAAAGTGTTCCCCATGTACCACAAGAAACATTGAATATAAAAGTTGATCGTAGGTCAAGAACGCCGCCGCCATCTCCCAATAGAGCTACACAAGCAGAAACAAAACCATTATTAGAGGGAAAACAATTTAAAGATTTATTGCAAAAGCGATTAAATTTAGCACTTAAAAAAAATTTAAACTAATGGGATTTCTGCAAAACAATTTTTTATATAACAGATACATATAATTAATAGTTATGAAATAAAATTTTACCTAAACATTATTTAGACCAACTTTTTATATTTCTATAATTATTTTATTATTTTATGTATAAAATTTATTCATAAAAGTATTTAACATAAATTATTTCAAATTTAGTTATAGGTGATTGGCAACCAAAAACTGTCGAGTACATTTGCAGTATAAAAGGCGGTTTTCAATTGTGTTTAGATGGATTTCCATTTACCCGACACCGCCATCGCAATGATACAACCTATTGGAGGTGTGTTCAACATAAACCATTACGGTAGGTAATTGCTGAGTAAAATATATGAATATATTCAAAATGTTTAACTGGTTTTTTCGTTTTGTTATATTAAAAGATGTCACGCTAGAGTTAGAACTAAAGGCAATGGCAAACAATTAGAAATAGTTGATCGAGAACACAATCATAAGATCCAAACGGAAAGAAGAAAAAAAGGAACTTTGAAAGCGTTAAAGAATAAAGTTCATAATTAAATTATATAAGTTTAAATCCTTAATAACAATAAATAACCAATGATTCAATAAAAAATATTATATATGTTTAGTTTGAATTAACATTTAAATTAAATTTGTTATATTTTTACTGTACTAATATATGATTTTTATTTATTTTTAATTTTAGATCGCCATATAGACCATGTAGAATATATTTGTAATAATAAGGGAGCAATACTACTATGTTTAGATGGATATTCATTTGCACGTGAGAAAAGTTCCGAAAAAAAAGTTTATTGGCGTTGCATTAATCAACTATCAAGGTATGCAAATATTAATGCTACAGTTCCGCATACTTAGGTATTTTGTATTTATTCTATTTTAGTTGCCGTGCACGTGTGCATACTGTAGAGAATGGAAAAAAACTTGTAATTATTAAGAGAGACCACAATCATTCGAGGCAATTGAAAAATTAAATATAAAGTTCGAATACGGTAAAAAATAAATAGTGAGATCAAGACGGTTTTGAAAATTTGTATAGATTAGGCTAAAATAATATAGTCTGGATTGTCTTTTCCAATCACGGTTTGTAACGTATATTAAATAAATATCAATATAGTTATTATTCTGTGTAATTTTTAAAATATTATTTTCTGAATCTAAATATAATTGAACAAGTATAAACTAATTAAATTATTATTCCTTTTCACTAATATTTCTAAAACTAAAAGATTAGCTTTAAATATTGCCCAGTGTAATTTTTTACCCAATTATCTCGAAGAGGTTTTATGGAATTTCGACGAAATAAAGTTCATTCCGCACTAGGCTTAAAAATAATATTATTTATTATTTCTTGCAATTGTTGTTATGTATTCGAAAGCAACTGATATAAATAAGTAAGGTAAGTTTATTAAATGTTTGTACATTTAACACGTAGTATTTTTCAAAATTGAATAGATTTAAAATTAGTCAATATTACTTACAACAATTTTAACCTCGATAGAAAGATAATTTAATTTTAAATTTTTTATCATTTTAACAATAGAACGATATTTATTTTTATAGATGCAGTCCAACCGCTGAATGTGGAGTACATCAGCAGTGTCAAAGGTGGTTTGCTTTTATGTTTGGATGGGTTTCCCTTTGAAAAGCAACGCGTTCACAATGACACATCATATTGGCGCTGTGTACAGCGAAGATATCATGGGTTTGTTTTACTGAATTTTATATGTATTTAATAAATGTTACTTTAATTTTCAAAACAAAGTAGATGTCCGGCCAGAATTAGAACCAGATTAAATGGCAAGAAATTGGAAATTGTTAATAAGGAACATAATCATAAATTACAAATAGGACGACGAAGGCCCGTCTCAAGAAAATAATTTTTTCAATTTTTTTTTAGTTAATAATTGTTGAATTAAATTGCTTAATGAAAAACACTTGTACACATTTCCTTATAGTGACAATATTTATAGCACAAATTAATAGTTGTCATAAACAATACTTAAAGCGCCAATATCCTACTCATTTTCAAAGTTTAGCTGATAACAGTGTAACTCACCAAAAGAATAGCACAGATTTTGTAATTTAATTTATAAAAGTGTATTTATTAAAGAATTCGTTGATGAATTTTTAAATACAAAACGTAAATTGTTTCATGAAATAAAGAAGAACCTATAAGTTGTTTAAATTAGTTCATATTAAAATTTTTTTCTTTCTTACAACGTTTCACTTGTATATAGTAACATTAGGTAAGTTCTAAAAATATGGCAAACAGAATTAGTATGTATGTATTGACACAATTTTACAACATAAACTTAAAAGTGGTGTTTTTCCAGAATGTTAAGTTTAACGAATGCATATTCTACGCACAATATTAACATTCGATCTATCTCTATTTATTTTTATAGGTACAGCTGAACCACCCAATTTGGAATACATTAGCAGTAAAAAAGGTGGTTTGCTTTTATGTTTGGATGGATTTCCTTTTGAAAAGCGTCTGGTCCGAAACGGGTCAGCTTATTGGCGATGTGTACAACGAAAATTGAGGTTCGATTATTAAAGTATATATATATATATAAATATTTCAGAAATTAATTATAAATAACATTAATATTTGTAACACTAGATGCCCGGCTAAGATTAGGACCAGATTTAACGGCAAGAAATTGGAAATTGTTAATCAGGAACATAATCATAAAATACCAATATAACGACGAAAACAATAGTATCAGAGATTAATATGTTTTAATTAAAGATAATTCGAATTAATATCTATGAACACAAACATTTGATTAAATGTATTTATAAGTTTTATTCGGGATCTCTTCACAATGACATATAATTACAAAATCAGTTTTTCAAAATTAAATTATTATATCAGACAAAATGTTATCGAGCTATAAAATTATATATCCAAAATAAGACAGCGTACAATTAAATGTTTCATCTTTTAATTCAGGTCAATTTTTTCGGCTAAATTATGAACTAAACTTTTTTGGTGTGACCTTACGCTATTCCCCGCCATGATACAAACGAAAATTCTCCTCGCGAGGTAACTTTCCAATTTAGTTATTTTTTTAAACTTTTCTTTATTTCATTTCTTGCATTATTTTTATTTTTAAACATTTCGTAGTTTATAATAACATTTGCTAATAATGCATATCAACTTCCATTATTTTAATTTAATTTAATATTTCTTTTATCCACGAAAAGTCGACAATTTAGTATTTTAATTAGTCAGCCACAGCTTGTTTTGTTGATATTACTGCCACATATGAATGTTTTTTGTGAATTACTGAGAAATTTACGGCGAATTCGATTGAACTGAATTAACTGAAGTAGTAGCTACATCTTAATTGAAGTGAAGAGAATGATCGATTGACAGCTCTTCACTTCAACTATAAATTGGGCAACTGAATTAACTGAAGAGATAATTTGCTCGTGTAAATACTTCAAATAGGTTTTTGTTTTCTTTTGACATTTTAATTTGATGATTTTCAATTAGCCATTAATCGTAAAATTTTTTTATTGGGTATGTTATAATAATAATATTTTATTGCGTTAATAATAGGTAATTTACTAATACATCCGTTTATATCAATTTTAATAAATGTTTATGTTTACAAGGATATATATTTTATTTACAATGACCTCTAGCCATTTCTCTTAAATGAGTCATTTTTCTACTTTTTCAAAAACATAACATAGGTACTAGTTTTTTTTTTTTTTATTTTTTTATTCAAAATTTTGTCTAGGTTAGGTTTCAGTGGTTGACACTTAGGCCATTTTTGGCCCATAGTGATACCACGCATTCACGCCACATCATTAACCCATTCACCTACTCACACAACTAGAGTATACCCCACCTGTACATTGCAAGTTCCGTGTCATGTGTACATTGACATGGACGATCGGTCGGCGCTGAATTCTGCACTCCATCAGAGGGTCTTAGAGGGTCTTGTTTATTAACATCACCGATTGTAATCGATGATGAAAATTCGATTTGTATCTAGCCTCTGATGGGATTCGAACTCAGTCAGTCATCATCCCGGTCCAAGTGCCGAAGCTTTAACCATTGTACCACTTGTCCGGTAAAAATTTTGTCTAAATAATTTAGAAAATAAATAAACATATAAAATTGACAACTATTTAGTTATTTTGACATTTATGAGTATCAAACGAACATCTTCTTCTCTTCAGTAACTCAATTAAATGAAGAGTAAATCAATTTCTGAAATAAAGAGTTATTGTCCTTCAGTTGAATCCAAATTGCATTTCGTTTAGTTCATAATTTAGTAGAAAAAATCGACTTGAAGCACACAGCATAAGAATGTATATTGTAAAAGAGGCAAAATTATAACTACTTACAGTATTCTTAACCGATTGCAGTACATTCGTCCGAAATAAGACCCTAAAATTAATTTTGGACGTAGTACTTATGCAAATAGTATAGATTGACGTACTTTTAAATTGAAAATTTGTTATATTCTGTATTTTCTTGCTTTGTACTGCATAGATTTAATTAATTTTACTTGCCGGTTACGTTTCGAAAACTAAAATTTTAAAATATCAATGTTTGATTTTACCAATATTATTATTTTTTCATTGATCGAGTTTTTAAACGGAGTTTCTGTTAAATTAGTTTCAGCATCCATACCATTGATGTAAGCTTATTCGTAGCTTCTTGTCTACCTATTCGCTTATATGTATCTTTTAGACCACGTTCTTGTTTTGCTAGGCGTGCAATTATCGTTTCTATGCTTCGGAATATCCTTTCCAGTGGAGTTTCTTTAGTAGTATTAGTTAACTGCTGCGTTACTGCGAGTAGAATCATCCTCTCTGGTACTACGGACTGTAGTTGTGGTGGCACTCTACTTGTAGCCAATCCATTCTCTTGTAACGTGTGTGTTTTGAGTCGATTAGCGTGTTTTATTTCTTAATCTTTTACAGTTTATACACCTTGCAGGTTCGGTACTGCTAGCAGCAGTCTTGCGTTGTGTCTGCCGCCACATTTTACGCACCTTTGTCGCCCGAAATATCTTTGGGTGTGGTTATAACCTTGGCATTTCTTGTATTGAGGTATTCATCTCGTGGTCTTTTTCAGTAGTTCTATTTTAATCCTCATATTGAGTATTGCTTTGATATTAAAAATATGAGCATGAATAGCGGTAGCCCCCTTATAATCATCTTGGTTCCTTGACTATTTTCAATTTTTCCCCGTTTAAGTATGTTTACTGCGTCTTCAATTCGCATTTTTTTCATTTTGAGGTCTTCTATTATATCCTCCTTGCAAGTGGGATGAAGACCTCTGTCCATAACCTTAATTTCTCGGTTATTTTTGTCTTCATAGGTATACCACTCTTTACGTTCTTCAGTGGGCTTTGTGGCTAAAGCTCTGTATGCATTGGGATCTCTTATATTTATCTTCCAATCATTATTGTTTAGTGTCACTACTATAGTCGTATGTGGAAACCGCTTTCATTAGAGCTTGGATATTCGCAAATTGCAATGCGCCTATCACATTAATTGACGGTGGTGCCTTAGTCTTCATTGCAACCTT
This sequence comes from Nephrotoma appendiculata, assembly GCA_947310385.1. Taxonomy (NCBI): domain Eukaryota; kingdom Metazoa; phylum Arthropoda; class Insecta; order Diptera; family Tipulidae; genus Nephrotoma; species Nephrotoma appendiculata. Next base: position 208,298,215 of record OX371224.1, read on the forward strand.
GCGTTGTTCTTGTTGTTGCGGTACAGGCACTGGTTCGATAGCTTCATCAACTTTTGATGGCTTGCGAGTGCTACCAAACTTTTGGCGAGAATTGTGCTCCTCGTTTTTGCCTTGGCATTTTCCTTTGTTAAAGCATCCAATCAGTTTCTCTGGCCAATTCCTCATTATCTGTATGGAACCCAGCGTCAGCACAGGCAAGTGTGCTGGTTTCGTTATGGCTCTAGTAAGAGGAGTTTTCCGAACTTCTATCAGACTGCTTCAGCTCCTCATTTTTTATCTTTAACTTAGCGATTTTATTGCTAAGTTACTGTGCTTGTCTTGGTGGTGATCTAGATAGTTTTGAACTTCGATCAAATGGGCATTACAATAGTTGGCTCACCAGAATCCTTTGAGTCGGCCTCGTTAAAGGATGGATTATCAAACTGAGCAGTTGGGATACCACCTGAAATTGGCAATGGGTCAGTGGAGTTAACATCATTTGCTAGGTTCATGATGTTCAGTTATTCCGCCGTTTCTTGGTCGCCAGAGCCTCGTTGTTTAATTAGTAAAGAGCAGCTCGTGTCGGTTAGGTTGAAATTTGAGCTGATATACTGATCTTGTAGAGAGACGCCTCTATCCCCCATATTTCTTGTATGATTCCATAACCTTCGGATTCTCTGAGTTTTTGTCCTAATATTGTGTTGTTCTTGTTATATAATTGTTTTGCAGTATGTATAGTTGAATAGATCAATTTTTAGGTAAAAAGACAGATCCCCAGCTTGTGATTACTGCTGTTATTGCAATACTGTTTGTCAGCATCGATGTATTTTTTAAACAGTTTATGATGGGAGGAAATTTAATTTATTTTTATTATCCAAATTAAATCTGTAATCGCCAAAGAAATGTCACAAAAATTCCAGTGTAGGTGTGAATCCCGACTAAAAAGAGAAAAAAATAAAAGTGGAAATAAGGTGGAATTTCGTCGGAAACTCGGCTATATTCCGTATACAATGGCGAAAGCGCCTGAGTGCATATACAATGGCTAAAGACTCGAGCTCAAACGAGTGGTACCTGGATTCAGCCACAGTCGTCCTTTTACTAAAATAAAATTTAGGATATAACCGACCATCATTATGTTTCGGCAATAATATGGTTAAATCTAACTTGACTTGCATCCGTGTGAAGTCCTCATATCCTAAATAATTTATTTTCGATTAGACATTTTTTATTTATTTACATATTTATTTGCATTTGTGAACATTTGTGAAATTTTTGCATTTGTATTTCCAAGCAATTAAGGTTAATTAGCTTGAACACTTGATCTATAGTTCCAAAGTGTTGATATACACAGTGACCACCTGAATCTATCAACTCTCTAGAAACTTTCGAAATACATTGCTGGAAAACAGCTGGGGCATTGGCGAGGCCGAAGAGCATTTTAATGAATATGTTAAATGCCCGTCCGGAGTAACAAACGCTGTATAGTTTGCTGAAGTTCCTCCATCTACAGGTATGTGATGTAATCCATTTTTCAATACTATTAACGTAAATATTTGTTTATTTCTTAGACGATCAAGATAGTCCTCTATTAAAGGTAATACAAGTCTATCTTTTTTTTTTTTTTTTATTTTTTAAATTTTTTAGGTTTAGACGTTTTCCATCCACAAAACCCTGTTATTTTAAAGGTTATACCCTATTTCGTTTAAAAAGTTTATGAGTTCTTTGTATATTTTTATGTTGTTTGACTTTAATATGTCGATAAGTTTTTGGTTTTTTATTAGATTGTATTTCTTTCTTATATCATCATATTTTTTGCACGTTTCCACAATGTGATCGTTGGTCTCAGTTATATTGCATGATCGCAATTTTTGTTATCTTCTTTCCCTATTGTGTATTTATATGTTTTGTTTCTGGCATGGCCTGTTCTGAGTCTGATCAGTTGTCTTAGTTTGTATGTTTCCATTTTGATATTTTTGAACCAAGGTAATTTAGGAGGTTTTTCGTTTATCAGTTTGTTGTATTTTTCAACTGTATTGGTCCATGTTTCATATTTTATTTTCCAGTCGTTGCTTATTATATGTTTTATGATGTGTACCGCATCTTCAAAGGGGATGCTGTTTTCGAATTGATTATGTATTCCTTCGTTTGCCTTTTTTGCTAATAGGTCAGCTTTTTCGTTCCCTGGTAGTCCTGAATGTCCCGGTATCCACTGGATTACGATCTTTTTTGTAGGGTGTTGGTTTGCCAAATTCAAAATTTCCCTTTCAAAATGTTTATCGTGTTGTTTTTTTTTAGCTGATATCAGCGACGTACAGGCGCTTTTAGAATCGGTTAAAATCAAAAGTTTTGTTTCATTACTTTTCAGGGCTTCCTCTATTGCTATTTTGATTGCTAATATTTCTATCGTTTTGATTGTAGCTTCTCTTTTTAATGTAATGGATATTTGTATTTTGTTTTTGTCGAAGTATATTCCTATTCCTCCTTTATCGTTTTTTTAGATCCATCAGTGTATATGTGAGTGTACTGGTTATAACTTGATACAACTTCCTTTGTCCTATTTAGCAGCTCCATTGTATTTGTTGTTTTTTTATTGGGGGTATGTGGCAATGAATCAAATATTGTTATATTCTCTGGTATGTCTACGTTTTTGTGTTGTTTCTGTGAGATGAATTGTAGGAAGGGGTGTTCGTTGTATAGCTTTCTGAACTTTGAGATGGTTCTATTGTTCCTAATTTGGTTTGCCAGATTGTTATCTTTGCTTATTTGTTTTGCCATATATTTAAGCGTGATTTTTTTATTTTCTAGTTCAGCTGGAAGGGATCCGGCCTCGTCTAGTAGAGCTGGTATTGGTGTTGTTTTAAGCATTCACGTGCATATTCGTATGCTGCAATTGAGGATTTTTTGTTTGGTTTTCATTATGTATTTTTTATCCGTGTCCGTAATGACGTCAGCAAATTGTGTTCTTGTGTTTATAATGGCCTTTTGGATGTTTAACATGGTGTATGGATGAGCTCCACCTTTTGTGTGAGTTAAAATTTTTAATAGGTTTAGTGTGTTCGGCATCTCTAGTTCTAGTTTTTTGTAGTGTGGTGAAAGTGACATTTTGTTATTGATTGTAATACCAAGAATTTTAGTGCTTCTATTTTCTTGGAGGTGGATGTTATTTATTTTTGCTTCGAAGGTTGAATTTTTATTTTTGAATAGCCTCATGTAGTGACATTTTGCGGTATTACATTTTAAATTTTGTTTGTATAGTTCTTGTGATAGGTTCCTTAACGTTCTGTTTGTTGTAAACTCTGCTTCCTTATCGTTTTTTTCCTTTATTAAGATGGCTATATCGTCTGCAAACTGGTAAATTGAGACTCTGTCTGTTTGTAGTTTGTGTAATTCGGTTGTATATAAGTTGAAAAGTGTTGGGCTAGACAGCTGCCTTGAGGAATTCCCTTATTTGTTATGTGTTTGTGTGTGGTTGTTTGATTTTCCATTGTAATTATTCGGTTTGTGAGGAATTGATAAATCCAGTTTATTATCTTATGAGGAAAGTTTTTGCTTTTTAATATTTCTATTAATGTAGCCTTGTTGACATTATCGAATGCTTTTGATATATCTGTGGTGATTAGTATTTGCGATTTGTAGGTACGTTTTGCTTCATATATTTCTGTGAATAGGTTTGTGAAATAATCTATTGTTCCTAGGCCTGCCCTAAAGCCATAAGAGTTATGTGGCAGAATGTTGTTTTGCCTGATGTGGTCATTTATATCTTCCAGGATAATTTTATTGAATGTTTTGGACATTGTATTTAATAAGCATACAGGCCTAAAGCTTTCAGTCAGCAACTCGTCTTTATTTGGCTTTTTGATGGCTATACATTTGCAGATTTTCCAGTTTTCTGGATAAGATTGTTTAGCCCATATGTGCTCAAAACAGTTTGAAATATTACTCAGTATATTCTCGTTACTTTTAATCAACATTTTTAGAAACTTGTATGATATTTTGTTTTCGCCTGGAGCCGTGTCCTGCTTTGAGTTTATAACTTTCCTGATGATATCTTTGTTAAATTTATGTATCTCTGTGTGATTTTGTTCTCGCTTGCATTGCCATATGATGTCTTCTATCGATTCTGGAAAATAATCCTGTAGGAATTTTTTTGCACTGGCAGGGTCTTCCATAAGGTTAAAAGAGTTGTTTCTGGTGTTTTTTATTTTATTTATTTTATTCCACAACATTTTAGTGTTTATGCTTGGATTAATTGAGTTCAAAAATACGTTCCATAATAATTTTTTTGCTTTTTTTATTTCTCTTTTTAGAACTGCAATTGCCTTTTTTAGTTCGTAAGCTGTATACATATTTCTGTGTATGTTATATAGGGTTTGTTTATTTTTTTTTATGGTCCATAACCTTTGGATGTATTCATTCCACCAATGTTTTGGTGTGTGTTTAGTGTTGCAATATATTGTTTTGGTGTTCTCCTTTATTGTTTTTACAATGACTGATTCTATGTTTTCCTCGTTTTGATTATTATTATTATTAGTTATTTGTAGTGTTGTTAATTTCTCTACTGTTTTTTTCCAATTGGTTACGATTCTTTGCTGTTTTAGGTTGAGATTATATGTGAGTGTTATAGGTATGTGGTCGGAACCTATATTGTCGTTGGTGCATTGCCATGTCATATTGTTGTGTATGTTGGGACTGCAGATTGCTATGTCTAGTGCCGATGTGGTGTGTTTGAATAGATCTTGTCGCGTATGGTTACCTTTGTTTAGTAGTTGGAAATCGCTCTCCAAGATTATCTCTGCAATTTGTTTTCCTAATTTGTCGTTTATGTTGTTGCTTCCCCACATGCTGCTATGTGCGTTGATATCACCGGCTAATATTATATCTGTTTTATTTTTTTGTGAGTCTATTAGTTTTTTGAATTCGGTTTGTACTATTATGTTATAATTTCTTTGATTTTTTTTTGGTTTGTTGTAAAACGAAATTATTCTGAAGGCTTTGTTTTTGTATTTTATATTAACCGCAATTGTTTCAATATGTGAAAGGGCTAGGTTTAGGTTTATTGTTCTAGCGCTTATGTTATTTTTTGTTAAAATTCCTACTCCACCATAACCGTCAGTTCTGCTGTTGATAAATATTTTGTAATTATTTATTTTTATTTTATCATTTGTTTTGGTCCATGTCTCACTGAGGATTGTGATGTCAATTTTGTTCAAGTTTAGATATGTTTCTAACAGATTAAGATTGCTTTGTAAGCTTCTTATGTTTATTTGTAATATTTTTAATTCTTCTGGCATTTAAGGTTGATTGAGTTGGCAATGTCCTTTATTTGTATTGCCAAAAGATCTTTGTTTTGTTCTGTTGGTCTGCTTGCCAGTTCGATAAATTTTTTAAGAAACCCTTCCAATTGGATCATTTTTGTTTTCTGTTCTTGTATAATTGTATTTTGTATATTGAGTTTGGTTATCCATGTATTGGGTTGTGTTGTGATTGGCGATTCCGTTAACGGTGTGAAGTTTGGGTCTTGGTGTATTATATGGATATGATTTTTTTTTGGAAATAGTTTGTTCCGGGCTTCTCTAAAGGATGATTTATATCTGATTACGTGTTGGATGATTTTGATTTGTTTTTCTTGACACGTTTTGGCGTTGGTGAAATGTTCCTCCTTACAATAATTGCATTCAGGTTTTTCTTGACACTCATGTTTATCCGTTTTTATTAATGTTTTCGCGCATTTAGTGCATTTTGTGTCAGCCGTACAGAATTTTTTGTGGTGTCCGTAGCCTAACCAATTTGAGCAAAACCTCGGTTTTGGGTAGAAAAATGATGTTTTGAATGGCACATCGTAGAATAATATTTTATCCGGTAGTGAGCTCGCTCTAAATTCAATTTTTAGTAATTGTGTATCTTTTAAGATTTGGTTGTCTCTATCCCATGTTTTTATTCTCTCAATATGTACGATCTCCTTCTCTGCTGAAATGTTTTTTGTTATTTCTTGGATGTCAAATTCTGTAGAAAGTCCTTTCACAACTCCCACTGCATGGGTGTAGAATTTTGGGATGTAACATCTGTATCCTTTTGTTTTTAATTCAATGTTGATTGGATCGTCTTGTCTGACGCACTTGTTTGCTTTGTAGAAAGAATCAAATTCTATTCGCACTGATTTTTTGTTTACGTCCGTTATATCTTTAAATGTTGTTCTATTGGCTTTCATAATTTTTGATATTAAGATTCTCATCATTAGTTTAGGTGTTGGATATTCGATAATTACATAGAACGGTCCTTTATCCGTTGTTAAATATTTATTATCAGCTTTTTTTGGTTCCGTTATGTTTTTATTTTGGTCGCTGTTGTTATTGTTGTTTTTTATGTCTGCCTCTATTTTCATGTAGGTAGTTGTTTTCGTTTGTTATTTTCGTTTGTTGTTTTTTTGTTGTTTATTTTGTTATTAATTTTGCTACTTTCTCCTGTACTGCCTGCCATTGTAATATTCTCTAGTTTCCTTTTGCCAGTGAGAACTTCTGAATCCGAAAATCCATAAAAATCGAAATCTTCATCACTGCAATGTGTTATTTTAGGCATTTTTAAGAGTGGTGGACCGCATGGTGGACCACCATCTTGTTTTGCAATTGAAGAACGTTCGTCTATTTTAGTATTATTTATCACTGTTTATTTTCACTGTAAACACTACTATAATTTGGTTTATTTTATATTGATTAGAATTTATATTTTATAGAAATTATATAGATATATATTTTATATATTATAATAATTTTTATTTTTATATTCCACTGCACAATTATTTTGGTTTTAGGTGTTGCTTCTACAACAGTTGAATCAAGACTTGAAGTCTATCTTTAATAGTAATTTTTTTTAAATTTTTATAATCTACACCTAATCTGTGTGTACCATTTTTTTTAGAGACTAACACAATTGGACTTGCTTAGTCACTATTACTATGTTTTATCACACCTTTTGCTAATTATTCATTTATGATAGTTCTTATTATTTCTCGATTCTTAACAGAAAGTCTCCGAGGTGAAGAATGAACAGCTTTATCGGTCGACAAATTAAAACTGGCTCATTTCATTTAGGAAGAGACTCATATTTATTTAATAGCTCATCTACTTTTATTTTCATTTGAAAATCACAAGTTACTTCATTATAATAATTAATTTCAACTGTGCACTTCTCATTCGTATCTGCCATATAATCGTGGCATAAAATTTTATCAACTAAACTAACAACCTTCGAATCATTGTCTGCTAATTTTACGTTTTCATCTAAAACAACTTTCGATAAAACATTTTCAGTACGAGAATTTGCGACTCTAACAACGTCAACAGTATCTGAAATATTTCCCTGAGAATGAAAAAGAAAGAAAATCGAATAATTTTGAAATAGGTGAAAATAATATGCTTGAATTATAAATTTGAGTTTCATTCTGATTCGGTTTGACTAATACATTCTCTTCGGTAATGATACGAAATTGTGATAGCTCACTTATATTGTCTACATTATTACCCCAATTCCTGTTGGGATTATTTATAAAACTCGCGCCCTAATATACGTTCCGATGCCATTGTCTGTTTTGGTACTATATATAAAATTTAATACTCCGGGTATTTCATTTGCCAAGGGATTGGTTTTGGAATTGAAATTCAATTCTTGGTCAAAAGAAAAAAAACAATGAATTCCCGTGTTTTATTTTTAAAGGTTGGTAGTGTTTGATATTTCAGATGTTTTTCGTTATTTACATTTGTTTCATGATTAATCATGTTTTTCACTTTGTGTACTTTTATTACTTTAAATTATGTATTATAAATAAAATCTAGTTTTATTGTACATACTTTTAACAATATTTATTAAATCTTAGTGCGTGTGTCAAACGAAAGAAATACCGCATAAAAAGTTGAATTTTTTAACTGTGGTAAAAATTAAAAATTTACCACAATTTTTAATCGTTTTGCTGTGCAATTATAACTAGTTAAAAAATTAAATTTTTGACTTCTAATTATTATTTTTTTATTTTTGTTTTGTTTTCTTTGCGAATGGTTCAACAAAATAATTAATAATTTCAGTTTAACTGGATATAAAAATGTATAAAATGGGTTCTAATTTTATAATTAAATATATGCACATGATTTTTTTCGAATTAACGCTTGTCACTGCTGGCGACACAAAGGTGGTGTTTTAAACATATTCTCACTGATTTTCCTACAAATAAAGTAGAAATAAATGTTTATAACTTGCCACAATGCAATTAAAAGTTACAAATTACCACCCGTCTCTTTGATTTGCGTTCTTGCCGGTGAACATTAAATCATACTCGATTCTCAAATTTAATAATTTAGTTTTTTTTCTTCCTCATTCGCTAAAATATATTTAAATAAATCATCTTAATTATAAATACGTATATAAAACCGGGGTCCCATTTGAAATGCGATATTTTAAAACGCGAATTATCAATACGCGATATTTCAAAACGCGATAATTAAAAACGCGATACGGTACAAAACGCGATATTTCAAAATGCGATATTTCAAAACGCGATAAAGTACAAAACGCGATATGGTACGAAACGCGATATTTCAAAACGTGATATTTCAAAATTCTATACGGTACAAAACGCGATATGGTACAAAACGCGATATTTCAAAACGCGATATTTCAAAACTAGATATGGTACAAAACGCGATATGGTACAAAACGGGAGTTTAAGATCGGGTTATATCAGGCGGGTGAAGGGGAAATTTAATTTCAGTTTATAGGAATTTAAAAATCGATAGGGGCGAGAGTATATAGGACCGGTATCAATCGGGTCGCTGCGCTCCCGTCGCTTCGCAATGCACATTCTGTACCATAACGCGTTTTGAAATATCGCGTTTTGTACCATATCGCGTTTTGTACTATATTGCGTTTTGAAATATTGCGTTTTGTACCATATCGCGTTTTGAAATATCGCGTTTTGAAATATCGCATTTTGTACCATATCGCGTTTTGAAATGTCGCATTTTGAAATATTGCGTTTTGTACCATATCTCGTTTTGTCATATCTCGTTTTGAAATATCGCGTTTCGAGCGGATCCGATAAAACCGACATAATTTAATTAAATTCTCACTTACATTTGTTGTACGCACTTGTTACAGTCCGTTTACGCTTTTTATTATCCGAATTTTCCATGTGTGGTATGTTATGTATGTGTATGTAACCTAAACACAATTGCAACTGTCACGATAAAATAAAAATTTTAACTTTTTATGGGGTATTTTTTTCGTTTGACACTCGCACTTAGTGTAATTATAAATTTTCTTCGAGTCTGTCTAATTGATGTAATATTGTTAAGTTTGTATTTGTGTGTGTATTTGTGATTTTCGTTTTTAATATGTAGTGCAACATTTGATTTCGGTTCTGTTTTTGTTATGTCGTTGATATGTTCTTTGTACCTTTCTGGAAAGCTTCTTATAAACCTAATAACAAAAATTACAAAACAAAACTATTTCACACATAACAACAACTTTTACAAAAAAAAGAAGGCTTGCCAATGGGAAGTTCATTATCAGGTTCATTAGCAGAAACATACATGACTCATTTAGAAAAATGACACATTAATAGCAAAACCAACAAATCCAAAGATAATATAAAAGAAAGATAAAGAAGATAAAAAAAATCCCAAGTTTGCGCCTAGCTAAAAATTTAAACATCGAAGATGGGGCTTGAAATTTTGCTTATGCCTAAATAAAAAAGCTTACGCCTACTGATTTGTTTTGGGCTAGAGTACTTGTATTTATATAGACCTAATAATAGAAAATAAAAACTTTGAGCCCAAACATTGATTTTTGGCGCACCAGCGTGTTATGGTTCTCTCGTATTTACTTTATTTTTTTTTATTTAGTTGCATAATCTTGGGACAAAATTTCGTAAGTTTCTATATAATGCGACCCCAAAAACATCTTCGATTTTTAAAAAAATATATGCAGTCTTACTTTGAGAAATTTACAACAACAATCCCATATATGTAATTTCAATTTGGAATTATTTTAAACCAACTTTTCTGCTGGTATAGAATTATTCTATTCTACCTGTAGTTTTAATGTTCACCACCAGGGCAGTTTTATTGAATACTTTTATTTTTAAATGTTGGCAATAAAAATATAAAAGGGATTTTTGTTATTTTGACATCGAATTTTTCTTAACCAGACGAACGATTAGTTATGATAATATTCAATAATATTCTATTGAAATTAGTAATCATTACTATTTAATTGAATATATTTATAACCCTATTATGGTTCTCGCCTCACCATCACTTCACCTCTCTTTCGCCGTGACAGTATGATTCGTGTGAGTAGTATTTTGGTATTATGGTTCTCACCTTTATTTTGGCGAACGACAGTATGCGCTGACGTGCGTTGTTTTTAAATTATAGAATTTTCTGTAGGTGGCTACAGTGTTATTGTTAGCAGTTTTGACATATTATGTGTTTATGTATTTACATTTTAATTAGTTGAAATAATAAAATATTCTAAAGCTAATACCTAATTAAAAATATTAAATACGATTAATTAATAATGATCAGTATTATCGATTTATTTTTTCGTGATGAAATTGCCTGGATATTTGTAAATACATATATTTTGAAATAAAATAATAAAAAATATTATAAAATACACAAACAAATTATTTTTAGCATAAAAATAATTTAAAAATAAAAATTACATTATCACTGCCAGCCATTTTTAAATTTAAAAAAAAAAATTCACACTACGAGGGTATATCAAAAAGTCTTGCAATATCATATGAAAAAAAAGAGTGAGTGACACAACAATATATTTTTCAAAACCATTTTTTGTCGCGATGAAACTTCTAGAAGAACATTTTGATGTAAATTTTACAGTTCGTTTGTTTTTGTCAATTTAGTAACACGTGTTTTGAATTTTTCTTAAAATGAATGAAATTGAATATCGCACCGTTATTAAATTTTTCTGTAAAGATGGATGAAATGCAATTTATATATTCAACTACATATCAAAAGTTTACGGCAAATCTGCACCATCATATGCCACAGTAACAAGGTGGGTAAAATTATTCAAAAGTGGTCGGGAGTCATTAGAAGACGACAACCGCTCGGGTCGGCCAGCAGATGCTATTAGCCATGAAAACGTAATTTTGGCCGAATCTATTGTATTGAAGGGCCGGCGTATTTCTGTTCCGCGGTTAGCGTGGAGATTTTCTCTTTCATACGGTACCACATATACTATATTACATGACCACCTTCACATGTCGAAAGTAAGTGCGCGATGGGTTCCCCATTTGTTGAATGAAGAACAAAAAAAAATGCGTATTCAAACTTCAAAGGCGATTTTAGATATGTACAAAGAAGAACCAGAAAATTTCTTGGATACCATAATAACAGGCAATGAAACATGGCTTCATCACTGGGATCCGGAATCCAAACAAGAATCGATGCAATGGATTAAACGTAGTGAACCACCACCAAAGAAATTCAAAACTCAACCGTCTGCTGGTAAGGTTTTGGCAACAATTTTTTGGGATGCTGAAGGAATTTTGATAATCGATTATATGCTACCGAAAACCACAATCACAGGCATATATTACGCAGAGGTTTTGCGAAAATTGAAAAAGCGATCCGGGAAAAACGGCCAAGGAAAGTTAGGAAAAAAATCTTGTTTCTTCACGACAATGCACCAGTGCACAATGCTAATATTGCTCAAGCTGCATTAAAGGACTGCGGCTTCGTGATAATTCCGCATCCACCGTACAGTTCAGACTTGGCACCCAGTGACTACTTTCTGTTTCCCAATTTGAAAAAAACACTAAGGGGCCGGAAATTTTCCAATGACTATGAAGTACAGTCTGTTGTAAATGAATATTTTATGGAGCAAAAGAAATCTTTTTTTTTAGGGGGTTTAGGCAAGTTAATTGATCGATGTGACAAATGTATAAACCTTAAAGGAGATTATGTCGCAAAATAAAAATATTGCTGTCTCACTCACTCTTTTTTTCATATGATATTGCAAGACTTTTTGATTTGCCCTCGTACATCACATAAAAATAATAGGTGATCATTTTTGCCATCACTCTTGCTCACTTTGTTTTCACGGCGAGAATCATAATACCAAAATTTGAATGAGGCGACTTGACGTCGCTAAGTGACGCGTAGGTGATAACCATAATAGGGGCATTAGTTGCGTTTTTACGTTGTCTTCAAATTCAAAATGTAATTGTTACCAACTAATAAAAATAAATTAAAAAATATCTTTGGTTGTTACTTTGAGCACAAATTAATTTTATACCAGAATGGAATTAGCTTGTACCAAAGTAAGACCGCAATAATATACTGGTATAGATATGCAGATCACGTAATACTATTATTTAACGGTACCAACAGAAAACTAGACAAATTACACCACCATATAAATAACTTAGAATCCACTATAAAATTTACCTTAGAAACAGAAAACAATAAACAAATTAACTTTATGGACCTCACAATTAAAAATGATCACAATAAAATGATTCACAAAATAATAGTAAAGACTTTCAAAAAATTATAGGATACACGACTCATTACTTAAGAATGTTGATTGGTGATCCGGTGTCAATTATTGCAGTCACTCTAATGGTTCGATCTTGATGTAAGATTATTTCCTGAGTCAATTCTTTATTAGATCGATCGTATGTGATAACTTCGGTTTACGGAAACATTTCGATTCGTCATGACACACTTTGTCACATATTTTGTACTTTGTTTTTTCAACGGATGTGGGCACTGTGATGCACGATGCCCAAAAACGTTGCAGTTGAAACAGCGAATCCGTGGTATTGCCATACTATCGTTGCCATAAATTGGTTTACTTCCGCTCGGCTTAGTTTCTGGTTTGGCATTAGAAGTACATCATTTTGATTGTAAACGACAATAAAATGTTTACATAATTTTGTTGTAAATTGGTCATAATCGACAGAATCATTCAATAGTATAAAGCTGTTACAACACACTATGGCTGGACCTCGTAATCGTGTTGACGCATAGTGCATTGCTTCGAGGTCACGCCAACCATACATATGTTTAAATCTGTTTATTAAATTTATCCACTCTCGTTGACCACGCGTTTCGATTATCTGTGGTTACCGGTTGTGTTCCGGAATTAAGCTGTTACTAATACGTATCCGCTCTCTCTCTATCATTCAGCTCCATTATGTGATTCTAATTCCAAATTACCACAGGATTGGTATAGTTGCGATATATTTCCTGCGCCTGTATATCGTAGTCTTTGGCCAGCTACCAAGACATCCTGCTTTGGCTTAGCATTGTTATTTGAGGTTAAACATACCTCGTTTTTTCATTTTTTTAACACTTTTTATATGGCAGGTTTCGCACTTCTGATATATAGTAACGTTATCCGTTGTTTTATTTTATAAAACACAAAATACTTTTTTAACTGATTTTATTTTAAAATAAATATATTTCATACAATATTTTCCCAAGCATCGAGCAATAAATATATAAGAGAAATCAAGTAGTGCAAATTTTATGGGCAGGTTTTTCCGAGGTTAATTTTATTTTATAGTTTTAATATATTTATATACACAAATTTAATCTTTTTCTATATTTAATCCATATATACGTATCTTATAAACATATCGGCATAGTTATTTTATAGTTCATTGTTCTTGTTAGGCTTTTACAGGTTGCCAAAAGTAAAATAGATTAACCTCGGAATCTCTACATGGTTCCTCTTTTATATATTTTGCTCTATGGCCCAAGAAACATGCAAATAGAAAAATCATAAAACAAATTATACTACAATAGGGAATTCGGAAAAATATTTTTATTGCATTTTTGTTTGAATTGTATTTTCCTAGCCTGCTAATGGAATCATTCATCATTGGTGTAAATATTTACAATACAAACAATAAAGTTTTAATGGAACAAAAGTTTCCAATTCCACAGTATTTTCTAAAATATTTATACCAAATTGATACCATCAGTAGGCCAGAAATATACAATTCAAACCAAATGCTATGACAATATTTTTCCAATTCCCTTTTCCAAGTGAATGCTAGAATACCGAAGTATTTTTACTTTCGATTCGACTTTAACTAAGTTTTTGTTTCGACTTAAGCTAAGAAAGCGTATGAATCTTGTCGCGAAACTGGGCGAAACTCATTTCTATATTGCTTGAGCATGTGTGTGTGTGTGTGTACATATCGCATCTGTGTGTGTATATTTAAAAAATAATAATTGGCGGGAAACAATTATACATGTATGCGTATAAACATTAAATTTGAATTTTGGCGAGAGATATAAATTTGATTTAAATTAAAAAACGTTTAAATTCATTATAATATATATATATATATATATATATATATATATATATATATATATATATATATATATATTTGCGAATATAATTTATATGACTCTACTATACATAGCTGGAGAATGTGTAAGAATCACAACAATCAGTTTCAAACAATCAGTTTATATATATATATATATATATATATATATATATATATATATATATATATATATATATATATATATATATATTAAATTCGATAAAAACGGTATTTTTTTCAATTTTCCACTTTCAAACGAGGAGAAAAAAAAATTTTCAGCCTGAATGAAAATTGTGGTGAAGAGAGGAAATAATTACATTTTACACTATTTGTCACTATTTAATAAACACATTTTTATTAAACACATGTTTTTTTATTTCGCAAAAATTAGATTTTTGAATATTCTAATTTAAAAAATTTTGTTTCAAAGAGTTTAAAAAATCACTCGATCGATTTCGACTTGTTAGGTATTATTAGGAGTATCTACCGTAGAGTAGAGCGAGATAAAATCAAGTGTTTAATAAAATGTGTTTATTAAGTGGAGATAATTACCTACCTTGAGGCTGTTCGTAAACTCTACATTGTTACGATATTGTTAACAATGACAGTTCTAAATCGTTCTGAAATTATCATTGTAACAACGAGCACGTGCTTTTCGTCGTTCGTAAACTCGTTTTAACATTGTTACAAATGTCATTCTCAACCCTACTCGAGACTGCCTTTCCAGCTGTCAAAGTACTAATTATGCTACAATCAAGCGAAAAAAATATTTTTTCACATCAATATCAGAACAAAATAATTGTTTAATAAACTTTTTTATGTGGTCAATGTGTTAAAAGTACTATGCGTATAATTGAGTATTATTTAAAAATTATAATTTTAATACTCTAAGTTTACGGATATCTAGTATTATTTTCATATTGAGGAGAATAGAAATTAGTTTTCTCAGTTTTCTGTTTTGCGTTTTATTATATTTTTTTTGTCATCGTCAATCATCTGTAAAATCATTGACATTTGAAACAAAATCATTGTTAAGCACATACGTCATACTAACAATGACAGTTGTAACAATGTTAACAATGTAAATTTTACGAACAGCCTCCTTTTCAAAACATCAAAGATATCGAAAATCGGTAAACAAATAGCGAAATTATTGCCAAATTTCCAAAATACAAAAACAAGACTATTTTTTTTTATTATAAGTGCATAATGTTTCTTCTGTACAATGATATTATCAATTAATTTTTATGATAAAAATAATCAAACTAAGATGATCTTCTACCCATTAAGGATGTTTTGGTATATGATGGAATCTTCTGTGTATAGTCCTTTACGACTTGTAGTAAATATTGCATGCCATCTTCATTTTTTGTTAATTTCTTATTATAATCTTGCATTAACTTAACTCCACGTTCTGCGATATCATTTACGACTTTTATTTGATTGATAATCTTCATTTCCGTCATTGAAATTATCATCCTGAGGCCACATATCCAGTGGGCAAATTCCGGTTCGCTGGCAATTTAGCATTATGGCTTTTATTAGTCGAAAAAATTCAATTGGTATAAAAACCCAGAAAAGCGATTTCGGTTAAATGACTGAGAGCTAAAAATCCATATTTAATGTCAAAAAACACCATAAGATTTTTTTTCATGGGAATCGGTTTGTTTTGTATTTTTCAATTACAAAATGTTATTTTGATAGCGGTAGCATCAAGATTTATAGTAATTTAATGTACGAAAAGTTCTTACAGACTATTTACATATTATATTATTATATATATATATATATATATATATATATATATATATATATATATATATATATATATATATATATATATATATATATATATATATATATATATATATATATATATGTATATATATATATATATATATATATATATATATATATATATATATATATATAATTTTTATCTATTAAATACATTTTTACAAATATTTTATATTATATTTATAAAAATTAATATGTATTATACATTTTTTTATCTGTTAATTATATAAAACATATTAGAGAATATATATTTTGCGTTTTGATATGCTTGCTCATCTTATACATAAAATCGATTTTTGTCAAAAAATAGTCCAATGAACCAAAAAACGTAATTTATTAAATGTTTCCCAGGTTAAAACCCATTTGTTGAACTGGAATTGAAAATTTTATGGTAATGGGAAATGACTGGTCGAGGAAAAAACCATTACCATTTATCATTGAACCGGAATTCGGGTACAGATCTTTGTTTAAGAAATCTATGAAAATCTTAAAACGTTTAAAAACATCGCCAGTGTTTGGCGGAACAAAATCTGCTAATTATTTCGTAATGAATGTTTTTACATGATCAATTTTCAACTCGACGCGTTTACTAGAGTAGTCGTCTACATCCCTCATCATACCCAACTGTTGCACCATTCTTCTTTTCTCTGTACGTTGAAAGAAGAGAATGCGATGCTTTTGTCGGATAAATACCACAATTGACCACATATTTCATTTAGTATAGCCATTGCCAACTTTTCTTCATGTGTTTTGTAGAAATAAATATCTCGTAAATAGTTCAAATTTAGCTTTAGTGCCTTAGCAGCTTTAGTGCAATGGAAACGAACATTTTCATTTGGTATCATGAACAAAAAGTTAGAGTGATTTCCAATTATTCTTTGTAATCATCGCCAATTCGTTGTTGCAAACATCCGCTAATTCCGCTTTCACGTCATTTAATTGTATATGAACGTTGAGATCATCTATGCCTGCTTTGAAATTATCCAAGGAATTTCAAGGAATTTCAGTCATTCGTGAATCTCACAAATAACGGAACATTTACTCCCGATGTGCATTTTTGATTCAATTACAGCGCGCAATGTAATTTCAATTTCACATATGTGATGTCGATAAGGAAGATATAATAAACTTCATTCCAGTTTCTGCTCTAAAATAATAGCTGTTCCATTTAATCTTCCAGTATTTGAATATGTTGTATCGAAACAAGTGGTGGCTCGTCAGCTACTCTCCAATAGATTAAGCTTTGAAAAACCGCCTCCACCAGCTCCAAACCAGTTGATCTTTATATTTTGGGAACGTCCAATAAAGGAAATATGAAATAGTCAATAACTCCAGAAGCAATTTTCCATCCAAATGTAATACGCCTGTTATAAACTTGAAAGTCGATTTAACTGATGCTGCTATTTATAATATATTTGCTTCACGAAGACGCCTCAGTGTTGTTCGATTCAAAACGAGTTCCTCAAAAGAATGTCCAAGACTTTCGTCAAGGGCACTGATTAAATGCATTGCTGCACAGCAACGCAGTAATGCAACATTTGCTTCCTCTAGAGTCTAGAGTCTCCTTCTGCGCTTAGCATAGGCAAAAAAACGGTGTGGGTTTTGGGTTACCCAGGTAGCAGCCTAGATTCCTGCATATAAAAAAAATAAGATGAGACAGAAGATGAGAAATGACCAAATTTGTGGGATTCATACCTCACGTTACCAGCATGTCCACCGTGGTTGTTTAAATAATAAATTTAGAGTAACATATTTACTCTTAATTACATATAAAGAAAAATGGAATTATTTATTTTGGACTTAACGCCTAATGGCTAGTAAGATTTTTTTTTAATTGGTAAAGTGTCACCAGCAGAAGGAAACCCGAGTGCTGGCGCACTTGCGCAGTTTCTGCTTCTAACGAAGCAGCTGGTTGATCCTTAACCAATTGGGCTCCGTTAGCTAGTAGGTTGGTTTTAAAAATATTTGTTTTAGCATACTTATCAAAAAAAAAAAAAAAAATGTAGGAATGTCGCCAAAAAAATCTCTGGATCCCTCGAACTCACTCAAACACAAGAAAAAAAAACTCAACAAAACTTTATTATTTTACTAAACAACTTTATTTGAAAACTTTAATAATTTTGATTTGTTCTATATGAGAAATTTAATTAATTTTAATATCATCAACTTAATTTTTTTTTTAACTTTTCTTTAAACTATAGACTTAATTACCACGACAATTAATTCGTTACCGCGCGCGTTTTAACTAAAACTTAACTACCAAACATTAACTAATTATCACGGCTAAAGCTCTGAATAATTAGTCAAACGCGTTCTGTTCCCCAAAACTTAACTTCTCAATCCAAAATTTGGCACGGCATTTATACAGAATTGTAATGACAATTGATTGGCAGAGAAGGGAGGGGGAAATTTTAGTACAAGAAATGCACTTCTCTCAATCAATTAATTTAATTTTGCAACATCAACAAAATATAAAGACCGCTCATTAAAAACAAAGTATTATAAATTTAATTTATATACACTTGGAGAAATTCTATTGCACGAGCCACGAAAATTGCAACGTCTTAAATTTCCACATACCGGACAAGTGGTGCAGCTTCGGCACTTGTACCGGGAGGTACTGAGTTCGAATCCCATCAGAGATTAGCGATGCAAATCGAATTTTCGTCATCGATTACAATTGGTGATGTTAATAAACACAACTAAGACCCTCTGATGGAGTGTAGAATTCAGCGCCGACCCACCGTCCATGTCAATGTACAGGTTGACATGGAGCTTGCAATGTGCAGGTGTGGTATATTATAGTTGTGTGAGTAGGTGAATGGGTTAATGATGAGCGTGAATGCGTGGTATCACAATGGGCCAAAAATGGCCTCAGTGTCAACTACTGAAACCTAACCTAACCTAAATTTCCACATAGGTCGTTCAGTTAACTGTATGTGTTACATTTCGCGTGCACAAAACAAAACATATGAATACGTTATCCAATTACAACAAAAAAATATATACGTTTACTCATTTGTATTTATAATAACTACATTATACGAGGGCAAATCAAAAAGTCTTGCAACATCATATGAAAAAAAAGAGTGAGAGAGACAGCAATATTTTTATTTTTCGACATAATCTCCTTTAAGGTTTATACATTTGTCACATCGATCAATTAACTTACCTAAACCCTCTAAAAAAAAAGATTTCTTTTGCTCCATAAAATATTCATTTACAACAGACTGTACTTCATAGTCACTGGAAAATTTCCGGCCCCTTAGTGTTTTTTTCAAATTGGGAAAGAGAAGTAGTCACTGGGTGCCAAGTCTAGACTGTACGGTGGATGCGGAATTTCCACGAAGCCGCAGTCCTTTAATGCAGCTTGAGCAATATTAGCCTTGCGCACTGGTGTATTGTCGTGAAGAAGCAAGATTTTTTTCCTAACTTTCCTTGGCCGTTTTTCCCGGATCGCTTTTTTCAATTTTCGCAAAACCTCTGCGTAATATATGCCTGTGATTGTGGTTTTCGGTGGCATATAATCGATTATCAAAATTCCTTCAGCATCCCAAAAAATTGTTGCCAAAACCTTACCAGCAGACGGTTGAGTTTTGAATTTCTTTGGTGGTGGTTCACTACGTTTAATCCATTGCATCGATTCTTGTTTGGATTCCAGATCCCAGTGATGAAGCCATGTTTCATCGCCTGTTATTATGTTACCCAAGAAATTTTCTGGATCTGCTTTGTACATATCTAAAATCGCCTTTGAAGTTTAAACACGCATTTTTTTTTGTTCAGCATTCAACAAACGGGGAACCCATCGCGCACTTACTTTCGACATGTGAAGGTGGTCATGTAATATAGTATATGTGGTACCGTATGAAAGAGAAAGTCTCCACGCTAACCGTGGAACAGAAATACGCCGGTCCTCCAATACAATAGAATCAGCCAAAATTACGTTTTCATGGCTAATAGCATCTGCTGGCCGACCCGAGCGGTTATCGTCTTATAATGACTCCCAACCACTTTTGAATAATTTTACCCACTTTGTTACTGTGGCATATGATGGTGCAGATTCGCCGTAAACTTTTGATATATAGTTGAATATATAAATTGCATTTCGTCCATCTTTATAGAAAAATTTAGTAACGGCGCGATATTCAATTTCATTCATTTTAAGAAAAATTCAAAACACATGTTACTAAATTGACAAAAACAAACGAACCGTAAAATTTACATCGAAATGTTCTTCTAGAAGTTTCATCGTGACAAAAAATGGTTTTGAAAAATATATTGTTGTCTCACTCACTCGTTTTTTTCATATGATATTGCAAGACTTTTTGATATACCCTCGTAGATACATTGAGTGGCGTATTGTTGGAATCGGATAACATACACAAGAAATATTTTTATGTTTGTCGTATTGCATCCTATATCAATTTTATTTATATGAATGCAACTAAAGAAGAGTATACAGGTGATCCTTGACTTACGTCGTAGATGCGTTCCTGAAAAATGCAACGTAACTTAAAACGGCGTAAGTCGAAAAAATTATTCAAATATGTAATAAAAAATAAGTTAGTTCTGTGCGAAGTACAATTTATTCCAAATCGTAAAAATAAAATAAAATTAATATAATTCAATACATATTTGTAAATTAGTATGTACGTAAATTGTTACGTTATTTGTTTTAATCTATAACCCTTCGAATTCATCAGATGATGAAATAGTTTCATCGGATGATGAAATAGTTTCATCGGATGATGAAATAGTTTCATCGGATGATGAAATAGATGATTGAGGCGATGTTTCTGTAACCGGTAGGAAATATTTTTTTAAGAGTTTGACTTAAACTAGCCTTTCTAGTTTCGATGTACAAGTCTTTACAGAATTTAACGCCCTTAGTTATTGCTTCTATTGCGAGATATCTTCTTTCTGAGTCTGGATAATTCTCTTCTATTAAATTTTTTAATTCATCAGTAGAGCTTATAATGGTTGCCAATTATTTTAGAGAAAGTATTTCCTGTGGATTATCATTGTCCTCTGTTTGAGCTTCACTGTCTTCATGATGTTCGCGAAATTTAATTAATTCATTGTGTGATAGTGGAGCATCCTGCTAATAAACTTTCTACGCCAGACAAATCCACATTTATGCAACCAATTTTTTTTGACCATATTGACGATATCCGTTTGTACTTCAGGTACATCTTCAATAGAACTGGTGAAATGATTCAATCAAAGCTTTTTTCACGATCCAGACCTATGTCTGGAGCTATTTTTCTTCCACCGAATACTACATCCATTTTACAACCGATGGACTAAGGTGTTATTGCGACGTTCAAGGCATATTATTTAAGACGAACTCTCCAAGAAATGGTAATTGAAATTGACCGAAGATCCGAAGAAAACGAGACCACTGTCAAAGGTTATTAGAAAAGCTATACGATAAGACACGCAGTTTTCAATATTGGCAAATCTTGGGATGAAGTCAGCGGTACTGCTATTAGTACCGCTGACTTCATCCCAAGATTTGCCAATATTGAAAACTGCGTGTCTTATCGTATAGTTTTTCTACTAATCTTTGACAGTGGCCTCGTTTTCTTCGGATTGTCGGTCAATTTCAATTACCATTTCTTGGAGAGTTCGTGTTAAATAATATGCCTGAACATCGCAATAACACCTTGGTCCATCGGTTGTAAAATGGATGTAGTATTCGGTGGAAGAAAAATAATTTTTATTTTTTCGTCTAATTCATCTAAACTAACACCACCCCGTTGCCAGGTGTTATTATCCAACAAGAGCAAAACTTTATAGGCCAGATTGTTATTTATACAATAATCCTTTACTGCTGGATAAAAATATGTCTTATACCAATCAGTAAAGAGGTAACTCAAGCCTTTCTGTTACTTCTCCAAACAACCGGTAAACTTGTTTTGGTGATACCCTTTAAAGCTCTCGGGTTCTCCGAGTGGTAAATCAGCAAAGGTTTTAACTTGAAGTCACCGGCGGCATTACCATCAAGAAGAAGCGTCAAACGGTCTTTTGCTGCTTTAATGTCAGAAGCACGTTTTTCTGCTGTGGCCAAATCTGTTCGCGAGGGCATTTTTTCCAATACAAAGCTGTTTCGTCGACGTTAAATATTTGATGGCTTGATGTCCCCCATCTGCAACGATGTTTTTAATTGTTTGCAGAAAGGCATCTGCTGCAACTGTGTCTGTACTAGCTGACTCACCTGAAATTTTAATATTTAGGAATTCGATCCGATTTTTAAAATTTTTGAACCAATCCCGACTAGCTTGGAAAGTATTTGTTCCCTTGAAACACACAAGTTGCCTGCTTATACAGAAACGATTATCTTATATCATTTTCTGTGGCAGCACAATATTGATCCCGGATCAATAATATGTCGTCATTTTTGATCCAACATGGCTTCTTTGTTTACATTTTTTGTCCTTTATTTTTTGATCTCCGATCAATTAAAAAATTCAAAAAATTTGTTGGATTTTTTTGACGTTTACTCACACAATATCACAATATTTATGAGTAAATGTCAAAAAAACTCCAACAAATTTTTTGGATTTTTTAATTGATCCGGGATCAAAAAATAAAAAGACAAAATATGTAAACAAAGAAGCCATGTTGGATCAAAAATGACGTCATATTATTGATCCGGGATCAATATTTTGCTGCCACAGAAAATGATATTACTAAATCGTTTTTATCGGTTAAAAGAGCTAAATGTACTGCACTTGTGAATGTGTGTGTACAAATGTATAAACAAAGCAATACAACAGGAAACAAACCAAAATAAAATTATGCTTTATGTATTAGCTACATTTAATAGGAATCACAAATTTGTTTTCTGTTTTCCAATTCTCTTTCATGTTGCATTTTTTTTACGACGTAAAGCGATTAACAAAATATCTTAAATAAAGGGTGTAATTTATAAACGACGTAAGTCAAAAAGAACGTATCTCAAAACGACGTAAGTCAAGGATCACCTGTATATTTCCAGCACGACTAAGTGTGTAATGAATTTTAGTGAAGATGATATCTTCAAGGTCATGGTGAAATTACTCAGGAGACTGTTCGTAAACTACATTGTTACAACTGCCATTGTTAGTATGACGTATGTGCTTAACAATGATTTGGTTACAAATGTCAATGATTTTACAGATGATTGACGATCACAAAAAAACCTACAATAAAACGCAAAACAGAAAACAAATTTCTATTCTCCTCAATATGAAAATAATTATTAAACCAGATATCCGTAAACTTAGATTAAAATTATAATTTTTAAATAATTCACGCATAGTACTTTTATCAAACACATTGACCACATAAAAAAGTTTATTTAAAAATTATTTTGTTTAGATATTGATGTGAAAAAATATTTTTTTCGCGTGGTTGTAGCATAATTAGTACTTTGACAGCTGGAAACGCAGTCTCGAGTAGGGTTGAGAATGACATTTGTAACAATGTTAAAACGAGTTTACGAACGACAAAAAACACGTGCTTGTTGTTACAATGATAGTTTCCGAACGATTTAGAACTGTCATTATTAACAATATCGTAACAATGCAGAGTTTACGAACAGCCTCGATACACGCAAAGATTACGGGGAATGGGTTGATAACAGAATATGATAAAATTCCGTTACAAGTTTACTATTAAAGGCAATTTTTCTTTCACGGTAAACTTTTGACCGTTTATTTTTATTCCTTAGAAGATTTTTTCATTCATCATGCAATTGTTCCAATTTTTCAATGGAATGTTGATCCTTTTTCACTGGAATTCGTGCTTTTGATCAAGAAATCGACACTTCCTGGGTTGTCAAAACTGCACTTTCACGAATAGTTAATTTTACAGTACGGTGATTGTAAAAAGAGACAACACTTACTTTTTTGAGGGTAAAAAGTACCAATTATTTGACAGTACTCATGGCCAAGAAGATAAATTTCTGTAGTGGACCGTAATTTAGCTGCCATTTTGTTAACTTGATAAGCACTATCTTAAAAATATTAATAAAACTGTTAAACGGACTAGATTTAATTATTACAAATTTGTGTCCTTTTCTCGAGAATTTGGATTTAAGCTGAAAATAATTTGCATTTATTTTGTTTATATATTATATGACACAATGAGACATATTGGCCATAGCAGGTCATAATCAATTCTTTAGGCGGATTTAATTAGAATAACTAATGATACGAAAGGACTTAACATAATTGTGTTTTATGATGATGACATTATAAATGATAATGACATGATAAAACACAAGTATGTTAAGTGCATATGACTCATACGGTTTGTTATGACATCATAAAACATTCCATTGTTTATTTTTATACCTAATTTTTATTTATATATTATTATTTTTTTGTAATTTTTAATTAAATTGGAAATTACAGGATTTTAAAAAACCCTTTATAATTTGGGTTTTATTAGTTTCGAAAATAGGCAATAAACTTGCTATTTGTTAACCGATTTTCGATATCTTTAAAGTTTTGGAAAGGTATAAGGATAGGAATTAGGTTTCTAAACAAAAATTGTATTAAAAACTTGGAATAAGTTTCTTTGATATAGTAGTTTCTTACCAATTGTTTTTCTGCCAAACGATCTTCAGCTGAATTGGTATCGAACTTTGAAAATGCTTCTAAATCGGTGAATGGTACTGTGAATTTCGCATTTCCGCAGTAAATAGCGCACATTCAATCAATTGTACTGTGAAAATTTACAATTTTCCCCCTCTAAATTTTCAGTACTTTGCAAAATTTTTTGGAGCTGGTTCGTTTCTATCACGACACAATCGCTGCGAGGTTCGGTTTGTACACCAACCGAAGTAAATGTGTCGGGTTCAATACATGTCACTTCTTACCTAGGATGTTGAAAAATATGTTAAATATAAAATTGTAATAGTTAAATTTCATAATATCTTTGGATATCAGAAAAAACATTATGTGAAATGTTACAGGATGCATCTGTTTCATGAACTCGTTCATCTAAAGAATAAATTAAATATAAAATACTGGTTATCTTATATAAATTCATTGCCTAATGAATCTAATTATATAACCTTACCGGAACGAACGTTGCAGGAATCGAGATATTCAAATTGAGAATCAAATTGTGCTTAAAATATAATAAAACAACCAAAATTAATAAAAAGGATTTAAGTAAAAAAAATTATATATTTTTAAAATGTACATACTTTCAATAAATTCTTCAGAATTATTACATTTTCATGCTGGCAAAGCAATTAATTTTAATGATTTTGGATGTTATATCGGAAATGGTAAATTTGATTAAATGTAAGGAAACTGATTCGAAATTAGCAGAATATATATTCAGCAAAGACGATTTAAAAGGTATATTGAAAAAGTGTTATAAATTAAGAACTCTAAAAGCTTCCAAGTCTATTGTGGTTTTTTATTTTGAAAAAATCTAAAATTTTTCGATTTTGAAAATTTGTGTTTGAATTAGGCAATAATCGTTGGGGTCTCGATAGATAATTTATAATTTTTGAATAGAACCGTTTTGTAATATTGGTTTCCGAGGTGACCTTTCAAGATAGGAAAGTTTTTATTTGTTAGAATAGGTTCTAATGAATTCATTTCTATAAGTCGATTATTAAGTTGCTCCAACGCCAAGTACCCAGTTTTAATTTGTGTTTAACAGATGACAAAAAATGTTCAAATATAAAAGCACTTATATCATTTAATGTGGTAGAATATTTAACACATTCTTGTGATAAGTGCAGCAAGCTGTGCATGATAAAAGTAGCACTGGCTTCCCCATACAATTATTTTTGATTTTTACCAAATTGTTCCAGCTTTCTTGTCTAGTAGCCAAAGAATTCTTAGTTTTCTAAGTTGTTCTGGTTTAAGAGGATGGAAATTCCACAAGATAAACTTAAAAAATGTCTGTAATATTGCAAAGAAAGTCCATCCTTCAGCACAACTGGGCCTGTATACAATAGAAAATGCCATAATTCTTTAGCCTTCCACCTTTGAAATTCTTCTATACTTCTGGGCTGTCTTTTAAATGCAGATGGTAGTTTAATTTTTTGTAAATTGTCTGAAATTATTTTTAGTTTGCCCTGGAATAAGGAAAAAAAAATCGTTTCTTAATCCAATTCGTTAAAAGCTGTTTTGTGACACCTAATAGCACGCAATGTATGTAATCAATAGGTACTTCAGAAACACAACCGAAATCGAGCGTTTCAAGTGGAATCGATTCAAATTGTTTTTGGAGCATTGGATCTACATACTCTGTTTTTGAAATTCTCATCAGTTCTAGTGATCGAGTTTGACATTTGAGAATAAGGAAAAACAATGCGATCTTTGCATCTTTAATTGTACATTTTGTATACGAGAAATATCAGGAGTGAGATTTCACATAAAGAACTTTGGCTCTGGCATCTGCATCGCGTATAAGGGATTTCAATTTAATTTTGACTGGAAATTTCATTTTGTTGTTACATTTAAAACCCAAAGCTTCCAATATTTCCATTTCTTCGGCAAAATATTTTAAAAACTGCCGAAAATTAAGGTTTTTGCTTGATCCATGACAAGAGCTAAGTACGAAAATATCAGAAAATCCTACAATGTTGGCCATTAGTGGCCAAAGTTGGCTGTTAGAACTTTTTGGAAAAGATAGACCGTCACTACTTAACCTTCTTCCGTCCCTCGAGTCCATTTTGACCCAAATGAACTTTTATTTTTTTAAAAATTCGGCTAAATTATATTCATTCTTTTCTTTTGATTAAAAACGAAATAAAATTTGAAAAATCTGATTGTTTTTTAAGCAAAAACATATAGGTCCATTGTGGCCACGAGGAACTTTAGTGTTATTAATTTTGAGGGACGGATGAAGGATCGATTTCAACTACATCATAATTTTTAGTGTTATATTTTTTGAAAAAATAGTCAATAGTCAGCCCTCGATAATCCTAAATAAAAATAAGAAACACCTGAACTTAATTCTACTTTTAATACTCGAATATTTGTTGAAAGTCATGGGAAATATTCGTGTAAAACCACTAAAATTTTATTCATAGTTGACCACATATCGTGGTATCAACCGCTATACGTTGCAAATCGGCTTTTAATTTATAAATATTTCGGTCAAAATGGAGATTAGAACTATCAGAAAATGATGTTGAAGGGGAACGAGAACCTTTTTGAGTAAGCAAGGGCTCACTATCTAAAAATAGTTGGAATGTGTGTGTGAGTTTCAGAAACTACGTCCGGAGTATGGTAAAATTGAAATGGTGCTGTTGAAGAGCCAGTTTGTGAATTGTCGATCGATTGAATATATTCAGGCAGCTTTCGTTTGACTGCCAATTTGATTGACAAATCAAATTTCGTTCTTTTCGTAATTTTTAAAATGTATCTTAAATAATTTGGAGAAAACAAAATAAG
This sequence comes from Nephrotoma appendiculata, assembly GCA_947310385.1. Lineage (NCBI taxonomy): Eukaryota > Metazoa > Arthropoda > Insecta > Diptera > Tipulidae > Nephrotoma > Nephrotoma appendiculata. Next base: position 208,325,767 of record OX371224.1, read on the forward strand.
TGAATTACAGGAAACCCTCCCAAGATTACGATTAATTCATTCGTGTTCTTTAAAACTGTGTTGTTCGAGACTACAAAAAATAAAATAAAAAAAACGTTACGTTTTAATTTTTGTTATGATATCCCTTTTCCTGCCTGCCATCACAATTGTGTGGGAAAGGCAAACAAATTATGTCAAAAATTTACTTTTGTATGTATTTTGGACAGGCATGCACATTTGTGCATTCCATTTCATTCATTTTCATCCGAAAAATAACACTATAACTACAATAATAGTTAAATAATTAATATGCTATCGAAAACATTTAATTGATATGTTATATATTTTATACGTTATCAAATTATAATGTTTTTTCCAAAAATAAATCCGAATTAAATAAGATCCGTTAAAATCCGGTAGAAAAAGGGAAATACAAAAATCAAAATAAAAGAGAATAACGAAAATCGTGTTGTTTGGAACCGTGTAATTTGAGAAAATGGATATCTGTGTTCTTCGAATACCTTGTTCTTGGAGGGTTACCTGTATATTTATTTATAGAGCAACACATAACACAATATTTAAAGACAACAGGTACACGAAAATAAAATAAAATCAATCACTAAATTCGAACAAAATGTAAACAAACAAAATGTATTTCAAAATGGAGTCGACGGCGTCCGTCTTCAAAACCACAGCACAAAATGCAATATTTTTAAAAATGAAGAAGCAAAATAAATCTTAGAAAAAATTAATTAAAAAGTAAACAAAATAACCAAAAAACCGGAATTAAATTCGAATTATTGTAAAAAATATAATATTTACATAAAAACAAGATTAAAAATAAAAATCACAAAATCAAACAAAGGATTACAACAAAATCAATTTTCGATTATTTCCTCAAAAATCGAAGGAAAATACGATAGCTCAATTTTGAGTTTCGTCTTGTTATACTTGGCTAATGCCATTGGTTGAGCTACTTTTCCGCTTAGCTGTAACCAATTCAAGAAATAATGTTTCTTATACAACTGTGGTCATATTTTAGCTTTACAAATAATCAGGAATTGAATATTTGTGAGGTCTTTGTAGCAAGCTGTTCGGAACTTTTTTTTCGAACTTCTAAAGGGTATTCTGCGTTTTGGAAATTTTTTATCGGGAAAGGATAATTCCATTTATAGCAGTATTGGCCTTAATTTTACCTCCATGAACCACAACCACCTTATTTTTACTAGTAGTCATTTCATATTTATTTTTTGGGCATTTTTCAAAATATCGGAATTCCATTACATAATATTTTTAAGTTTTAATAAGAAAAACAAAATTAATTTTTGATTAGGGACATTTTTTGTGCCATACATATTATTCAGCTGTTTATTATATTATATTATATTATTAATTATTAATTTTATTTTGCTGGCGCTACATCCCATATAGGGATTTGGCCGCCTTATTTCAAATGTTATATAATCGTGTTTTTTTCGAATTAATGTGTGATTGGTTCATTGAATCGTAGCCAGGTTCCCAGGGGTTCTGGAAGGAGCAGACTGTTGTTGGCCTTGCGGTCACCCAAATATGTATTATTTTTTGTACTTGTATATATATATGAATATTACAAGGTAAGTTTGTACAATACTTTTCATTTTAATTATAGAATTTTAATAATTTCACATTCTTAACAAGAAAGTTATTTTGAATGGGCACACTTGCAAAATTCTAATATGGTATATCTATTTATTTTTATAGGTACATACCAGCCACTGAATGTGGAGTAAATTAGCAGTATGAAAGGTGGTTTATTATTATGTTTGAATGGATTTCCATTTGAAAAGCAACGTGTTCATAACGATTCAGCATATTGGCGCTGTGTACAACGAAGTTTAAGGTATGCGTATTCCTTTTTATAACTGTTAAATAATTTGATTACATATCACATAATTATTTAAAATAATTTAGATGTCCGGCCAGGATCAGAACCGGATCAAATAGCAAAAAATTAGAAATTCTTAATAAGGAACATAATCATAAAATACAAGTAGGTCGACGAAAACCAATTTCAATTTCCAACAATTAAAAAATTAGTATTTATTACTTTCATACTATTAGAATAAGGATATAATTTTCTTTTGTCAACCCTTACTATAAACATTAGTCAGTCATGTTTGGTAAAATTCCAGTTTACAATAACAATAATTAATTGAATTACAATTAATCAGAAGGATCCTCTATATTCACTGACATAGGTATGGTGTGGTAGAATTTTATTAATTAAAACTTCACCTTAAACTGTAATTACAGTAAAGTCTCGATTATCCGATGTGGTCGGGACCAAAGACAATTCGGATAAGCGGATTGTCGGATAATCCGGAAATGCTCTGTATGCACTGTAAAATGCTCTTGCATTTTATGGTGGTTAAAATAAACATGATATTTTGAATTTAAATTATTATTTTGAGTAATTTCAATGTTTTATTCATTCATATTTCACTAAACATACATATGTGTAATGTGTAAATAACAAAATAATTAAAAAATAAATATGTAATACATAATTAAAATTATGTAATATGAAATTGCAGTCACATCAATTGCATTCTCAAATACTTTTCACATTAGTTTACTTAAAAAAGCTGGTTATTGTTTGTTGCTTCAAGGAATTGGTCCCTTTTTAGATGCAATATCGCGCCAAAATTATATTTTTTTGTGTTCGGATAAAGCATAGTACGGATAAACAGTATTCGGATAATCGAGGCTCTACTAGAAAAATGGTTGTATAAAATAAATAAAATAATTGTAGAAAAATGGTTAATATATATATTAACCATTTATTCTTCTGCAAAATGAAAGAGATATAACATTGACTTTTTGCACATGAGAGTCAAGAAAAGAAATATATCCAAACAAAATTTTGCAGAAGACTTTTTGAGCCACTGCTTAACGGCGGAATTCCATTACTGCGGTTTTTTTTTGTGCAGAAAACCAGAAAGAGATCAAATCAAAAACCCCTATGTGTGTGAGCGGCGCAACATAAAATTTTTTATACTTAATATTTTTGTTGTTGGTGCGATTTGGTTGCCATAAATATAAATAAAAAATACAAATCAAAGTATTTTTTATGGCAACCAAAATGAAAAATACCCCCCACTCTCAGCAAATTTTAGTTTAGTAATAATTTTATGGTGAGCACTTGGCTCATACATTGTATATGTTTGGTGTGATATTATTTAGGTTATGTTACAAACGCGGTCAAATATTCCTCTAACTTTTTTTTTATAGGAAAGCGTTTTCTTAGTTTTTAATTATTGAAAGAAAGTAATTAAAAAATATAATAAAATGATGCTTACAAATAGTATTTAGGTTTTTTAGTAATATAGAGATATAAATAAAATTGATTTAACAATAGTTATCATTTTTCAACTAATTTAGTCTGTCTGTGTCGGATTTTATATTTTATCTCTTTCTGGTTTTCTGCACAAAAAAAAGCCGCAGTAATGGAGTTCTGCCTTAATGCGTGAATTCCACAGTGAAACAATTTCAGTAAAATTAATACGAGATAAAAATATAAATCTTTTACTTGTTAGAAAGAAACAAAAAAAATTTCAGTAAAATTTACTGGGGAAAATGTTGCCATAAAAAATATGAAACTCAATACTTTTTATGGCAACATTTGTTTGTCTTTGGCAACATTTGGCAAAAAATTGTTTCACTGTGGAATCCACGGATAAACCACCATAAAAATAAAAATGTTGCCATAAGATATATTCAATCCGAGTATTTTTATGGCAACAATTTTTATATAACAAAAAAAAAATTATTTTATATTTAGGGATGTTAAGGATTCATAATAAAGAGCCCTTCGAGACATTTAAGTCCCATTTTTGCACATGTCAAATTTTAAAAATTCAAATCGGGATTTCCAAAACATCGGGATTTTTTTTATACAAAACCGGGATTGTGAAAACCAAAATTTTGGAAACTGGGATTTATAAAAACAAACAGGATTTTGACAAACCGGGATTTCGTTACACACCTTTATAAAAAAAGAGTGAGTCCATTAGTACTCTCAAGGAGATGTGTAAACATTGTGTGTGTCTAGTGCGTGTATACACAGTAGTTTACTTTGAAAGAACAAGGAAGGCAATTTTACTACCCAGAGTTTTTCATTTCGATTCTAACTTTTCTAATTTTCATTGAAAAACTGCACAATGGTCGTCCCATATCTCGTAGTAGATATATTTCGATCTAAGTTCAAGTGCAAATCGAATTCGTCTCGCAGGAAGTTTATAAGTGGTTCAGCTTGAGGAACAGCAAAATTAATATTGAAATCCTCACTCATAATCATCGGCAAAAGATGATGGTCCCCTTGGAGAATATTTGAAAATCTTAGAATATGGAGCAAGAACGAAATGTTTGAACTTCATTATGTCTTCGACAGATTTATTCGGCGAGGTGAATACAACTACAGAAACCATCTTAATCCCATTGAGAAGCTGAAGTTCAGCCGTGTATATATCATCAATGGGTTGTGTTATTACGCTCATACCAGTTGTTTGTCTAACGATGATTTCATAATGCGAGGTGACTGTATAAATTCTACTTGTATTTTTATAAATTGCTATAAACTGACTATCTCGTTATAGGTACCACCCTGTGATTCATGAATTGTGGTGGCACATGCAGGTACGACTGGAAAATGATTACGCTTAACACTAATTGTTCGATTGTTGTTTCGATTAACAGTTGAGCTTTTTCTAGAAATTGGCACCAAACATCGGTCGATATTCGTTTTCTGCACCCATCCAGCTCTAAGCCGCCTGACGGCTCCAGTTTCGTTTAAGATTTTGTACTGTTGACGTTTTCATCGTCCTCGTTGTTCAGTTCATGATGGATGCAATCGATATACCTCAGACCGAAGCCGCTCACTATGGCACATTTCAAAACAGGATGTAATAAAACAGGACATCACAAAACAGTACATGGTACGGAACAGGACCGATTAAAACAGTACATCACAAAACAGTACATGGTACATTAAAGTACATGGTACACAACAGGACCATTTAAAACAGTACAACACAAAACAGTACATGGTACACTAAAGTACGTGGTACGAAACAGGACCGATTAAAACAGTACATCACAAAACAGTACATGGTACACAAAAGTACATGGTACGAAACAGGACCGATAAAAACAGTACAACACAAAACAGTACATGGTACACTAAAGTACATGTTACTGAACGTTAAGCTAGAGGATTTTTTCAGCTTGATTTGTTAAATATATTTTTTATTGAATACGTTTAGTAATTAGGATATTATCAAGTGGATATTTGCCTTCACCTAGAGTAATTAGACAGTATACTATATAGAATTATAATTGCTTTAAATTATAATAAAATATCCCTTCACCTAACAGTATATAACATTATGTGTTTTAATTTAAATCGCTAATACTCGATCGTTGCAAAATAGATCAAAAATTTAAATAAATATATAAATAATATATTTATTTTATTTAAATATTTAATTAAATTTTTGATCTATTTTGCAACAATAAGTAAAACTTAAACAATTATTTGGAATTAAAACCTGCAAAATTGACTATTAACTATTTTGTGGTGTTCTCTTTTAATACGTACTGTTTTGCGATGTACTCTTCCGTACCATGTACTTTAGTGTACCATGTACTGTTTTGTGATGTACTGTTTTAATCGGTCCTGTTCCGTACCATGTACTTTAGTGTACCATGTACTGTTTTGTGTTGTACTGTTTTAATCGGTCCTGTTCCGTACCATGTACTTAAGTGTCCCATGTACTGTTTTGTGTTGTACTGTTTTAATCGGTCCTGTTTCGTACCATGTACTGTAGCGTACCATGTACTGTTTTGTGATATCCTGTTTTGTGACATCCTGTTTTAGCACATCCTGTTGTGAAATGTGTCGTTTCGTATGAGACCCACCTCAGACAGCCCATAGTTTCATTCGCCAGTCCATCTGTTACGTCAATATTGGTTTTGAGAAAGTAAGGCCGACCTATGACAAGTGGAATTTCGTACGGCAAACCATTTGTGTTCACTATGCTCATTTTATGGATCTTTTGACGGAATTGTTCTCCGGCAGACCGCTGACCATCTCTCTTGAACTGAACGCAGTATTCAAACGTAGGAATGTTAACATGCTCGTCATTGCGCAGGCAGGTCTCGGAAAGCAAATGAATTGAGCATCCCTGCGTGACTGTGACCTGAGACTCTGGCAGTTCAGTGTTAAAAACGAGACGTCATTATAACCCCATTTAGTAGAAGACATGATCATTGATAGCCGACGTGATGAACAGCTCCTTGAAACTAGTTACTCATGATAGCAACATACACAAGTTGTTGATTGTGCTTTGTAGAGCTTTGTACAATTTGTTGACTGTGCTTTCCGATCAATGGAAATATCGATGGTTTCTATTTCATTTTTAGATTAGTTTTTTTGTTTTCCCTACTATAATACATACATATACATACAAGCATGCCATGTATAGTACAAAATTTTTTTATTAAGTTTGTTGCTTTTTTCCAAACGAAGTAGATACAAAAGTAATTTTCGTTCGTTTCATTTACAAGTTTACTCTAATACAAAAATTATTGGTAGGCGCGAGTAAAGATGTTTACACATCAAAAGTTATCGCCAATTGGCTTAACACTAAACATATCGACATTTCATGTATTTTCTACCATGCATTTTTTCATGTAACTATTTCCTACCATGAGCGGTCAAATGACCGCTGTAAAAAAACATATGTATTCTAGTAAAGTAGACTAGGTATAATATAATTTGTTTTCGGAAATTAAACAATAAAAAAAGTTGTAAACATTGTAAAATAGGTTGTTTGTATATTTTAGGAAAAGATAATAAGCCACATGATGATAAAGTAACGTTGTATGCGTTGTAAAACGGTCATTTGACCGCGCATGGTAGGTTTAGTGTTAAAGCAATACATTCAAATTTTATGTTAATTTGATAAAAGTGTTATTGTACATAATTTGAGATTTTAACTTATACCATACGATCTCATAACGCTAATGTTGGAAACGCTGAATCACATTCGAGATGGGATTTGTTTAATCATATGGTGTAAATCACATTTCTATGGTATAAATAAAATCGCCAATTATTTACAATAACACTTTCTTTATATCAACCCCAAATTTTAATGTTACAGCTTTTATTAATAATTATTTCAACTTCTTTAAATAACTATTTCAAATTACATACTTTATAAAATAATTTATAATGTATAAACAATTTTTTAATTTATATTTTTTCCTTTTAGATTGGAAACCAAATACGGTCGAATATTTATGCAGCATACGCGGTCAACTTCAACTATGTTTAGATGGATATCCGTTTACACGTGAAAAATACAGCAATGATAAAGTTTACTGGAAATGTGTTAACAATAAACCGTTTGGGTATAAAGAAACAAAATGAAATAATTGATCTCATTCATTGTTATGTAATCTCTGTTTATTGTGACACATCGGTGGATGAGATTTGTTATTTTAAATAATGTTGTTTAATTGATTATTAAACTATTTTTTTTTTATTTCTTCCATAAAGTTGTAAGGCTCGTGTCCATACTATCGAAAATGGTAAAAAGCTTGTCGTTGTACATAAAGATCATAATCACCAGGTACTAACAGAACGTCGAAAACCCGGTGATTTGAAAATGCTACAAAAACAACTAAAAAATAAAACTAAAAATATTGATGAATAAATAATTTTATGTAGACCAAGAAATGATTTTCGTCGATTGGTTTAAAGTTAAAAATTTTAAATATTTTTTACAGTTTATTTTCTTTAATTTTATGGCTTTTGGGCCTATACCAAAACAATTTTATTTGATCTTGTAATTTTTTGTTATAAGCCAATATTTCGGTGTTTCACACCACGTTCAACAGACTTTTTAAAATTACGTACATTAAATATTGTTTAAGAAAAATACAAAAATTAATAAACTAGTAAAATGTTAATGAAACTGAATATATACAAACTATTTTTTTTAAATAAAGAAAAGGATTCACTTCACAAACTTTTTAGATAGAAAATTGATTGAGTAGCCAGGATTTTAGCTAGCAAATTGCTTGCTTGCTAGCCGATCGAGTATCTACCCCAATGTTTCTATTCGCTTTCTTTGGTGTAATAATAAAATTAAAATTTGTGACGTGAATCTTTTTCTTTGTGACGTGAAATCTTTTTATTTAAAAAAAATGTTTTCTGTGTTAATATTTAACTAATACATTAATACATAAAACATTGATATTTTACTAGTTTCCATGTATTTTTCTTAAATTAAATGTACGTAATCTTTGATAGTCTGTTGAAAATGGTGTGAAACAGCAAACTATTGGCTAATAATAAAAAAAATAATTTTCAAGATTAGATAAAATTGTGTTGGGTCTATGCATAACCATAGAATTAAATAAAATAATTCAAACCTTATTTTAAGTTTTTGCTTGAAATATGCAGTTTATTCTCATTACTAAATTTTATTTAGAATATAAATTGTCGCTAAAAATTTAGCTATTATTTCCGTTGTTCTTTATGTGGCTTGTCTTATTTTTGATTTATTATAATAATTTTAACTAAGTGCTTACTAGATATTTCGAGGGGTCTTTTTTAAGGGTCTCATACGAAACGACACATTTTTCACAACAGGATGTGCTAAAACAGGATGTCACAAAACAGGATATCACAAAACAGTACATGGTACGCTACAGTACATGGTACGAAACAGGACCGATTAAAACAGTACAACACAAAACAGTACATGGTACACTAAAGTACATGGTACGGAACAGGACCGATTAAAACAGTACAACACAAAACAGTACATGGTACACTAAAGTACATGGTACGGAACAGGACCGATTAAAACAGTACATCACAAAACAGTACATGGTACACTAAAGTACATGGTACGGAAGAGTACATCGCAAAACAGTACGTATTAAAAGAGAACACCACAAAATAGTTAATAGTCAATTTTGCAGGTTTTAATTCTAAAAAAGTGTTTAAGTTTTACTTATTGTTGCAAAATAGATCAAAAATTTAATTAAATATTTAAATAAAATAAATATATTATTTATATATTTATTTAAATTTTTGATCTATTTTGCAACGATCGAGTATTAGCGATTTAAATTAAAATAATGTTATATATTGTTAGGTGAAGGGATATTTTATTATAATTTAAAGCAATTATAATTCTATATAGTATACTGTCTAATTACTCTTGGTGAAGGCAAATATCCACTTGATAATATCCTAATTACTAAACGTATTCAATAAAAAAAATATTTAACAAATCAAGCTGAAAAAATCCTCTAGCTTAACGTTCAGTAACATGTACTTTAGTGTGCCATGTACTGTTTTGTGTTGTACTGTTTTTATCGGTCCTGTTTCGTACCATGTACTTTTGTGTACCATGTACTGTTTTGTGATGTACTGTTTTAATCGGTCCTGTTTCGTACCACGTACTTTAGTGTACCATGTACTGTTTTGTGTTGTACTGTTTTAAATGGTCCTGTTGTGTACCATGTACTTTAATGTACCATGTACTGTTTTGTGATGTACTGTTTTATTCGGTCCTGTTCCGTACCATGTACTGTTTTGTGATGTCCTGTTTTATTACATCCTGTTTTGAAATGTGCCATAGTGAGCGGCTTCGCTTTCTTAATTATTGTTTAATTAGGAAATCATAAATTTTGACTTTCAGAGACGGATGGTAGGGTGACCTAATTATAACTTAAAGAAGTTATCGTAAGTTATATATTTAATACAACTGCAAATCAAAAAGCATAATAACTTGTAATTAAATATTAAATGTGAATTAGAATTAATAAATAATTGTTGAATAATTGACCAAGGGATTTCATTTTAATGTATAGATTTAATTTTTTATATTGTAGTTTTGGATCGTAATAGAGATAACCACCAACACCTCTGTTTTTATTTTTTCTAGTGTATGTTTATGTTTTTATTAAGCTTTCCACAACCAACTTTAAACGTTTTGTTTTATATGACAAAAAATTTTATGTCCTAAGGTCAAACTATTAATACTCCTTTTTTATTCACTTACACAGCACCACCCAATCAGCTGCTCACACATTTACAGTATCCAGAATCTGGGTCGTACTACTATGTTAAGACTAATTTATTTATGTATCGGTTTCTTGCAGTACGTTAATACAATAACTACAATAATTTTATTAAGAATTTTGTGAAGAGTTTTAAAAATAGTAGATTACGTATTAAAAGAGTAAAATAGGAGATTATTGCTTGAGTAAAGAAATTACCAACTGAATGAAGGGGCAGTAACTGAACGAAAGCTATAATCGACGTTCACTGCCCAGTCATATACTACATTTTATGTACAATTGCATTTTTATTAAACGTATAATGTTTTTATCAAGCTCTTACATAAAATTTATCGACAAGAACAATGTTGTTAAACTCTACATTGGCTGCGGGCCAATAGTCGGGTAAATCTTTTACTATGATAAAAATCGGATTTAGAACAGATTATTCGATCAGTTTGCCATAGCGTTTTTGAAAAATAAATGAATTCACCGAAAAATTTACTTAAAATCAACTTTAACCCGACTATTGGCCCGCAGCCAAATATGTAACATTTAGGCTGCGGGCCAATAGTCGGGTAAATCGTTTACTATGGTAAAAATCGCATTTAGCACAAATTTTTCGATCATTTTACCATAGAGTTTTTGAAAAATAAATGAATTTACTAAAAAATTTACTTAAAATTGACTTTAACTCGGCAATTGGCCCGCAGCATTATCAAGTATAAGCTGTCAAGATGTATGGTGCTCACTACGGAATAGTTGCTAATTTTTAACGTTTTATTGTCTATTTATTAAAATATAATTTTAATTTAACTAAGGTTTTCCGTATTTTCTGATAGTCATGTTTATCGTAATGATGGGTACACATAAAAATGTTGAAACGTCTCTCTATATGTTCCCCTTATGGAAATGCTCTTTGAATGATTATTTATTGGGGTCGATTATGTGAGTAGTGCCCCAAAACTGTTAATGCAATTTAATGAGTACATAATTCAATTATATAAAATCATTAATCTCGAATTCATTTGTGCCTTTATTTTAAAAAATTTTGCTTGTTTAAAAAAAACAATTAAAAATTGCAAAAAAAATGATTTCGTTAAACTGAGTTTTTTTTTTTTTTTAGAATTAAAATTTGTTTATAGCGACGTAAATCCATCTCCTTATATTGAAAACAAATCAACAAATTCGTCAAAGACAAAGCTTTCCGTTCTGGTACAAACGACACCGCCAACTGGAACTGATGATTACTCATACAATAAGAAAGGTCATTTAGTTTATGATAATTTTGTATACTCGAAGTACTCGAAGACACTTGTAAATGGTTTAGAAAATGTTATCTATTGGCGCTGTTATAGCTACCGTAAACATGGATGTAAAGCAACGATTAAAACCATTGGAAAAATTCTACATGTGGTACGAGCCAGTCATTGTCACGAGCGATAAGAGACCAATTCTTTCAAGCCCACTATGGACTGATGATTTAGCTACATTATAATATACTGTTAACATTTTATTAACTTTTCAATAAATAAATTTGAACAACATATTATTATTTAAATATTTGTGTATGTAATATCTTTGAAAGCATTTAATGCTAATGCAAATTTTTATTAACAAAATGTTTTTTATATATTCATACAGGTAAACGAGCAACTTTTCTAGAGAAAATGAAGAAACAAATTCTTAATACTGACGGTAAAGCAAAGATAGAGCCAATAAAAGTCGCGATAAAACTTCCAATTGATCTCGGTTTACATGTCTTATCAACTATAAATCGCTCTAGAGTCAAAGGGTTCTGTGTGGTTTGCATAAAAAAGAATAAAGATCCAAATTACAAAAAATCCATGCAGAAAATAATTACATATTGTCCAGGGTGTCCCGGTGGTAATTGGATATGTGAGAATTGTTTTTGTGAAACACATAAAAGTTTAGATAAATAATAATATTTAAACTATGATCATTAAATATTAAATATAATTTTAATATTTACTTCAATAAATTGAATAAAGAATAACTAATACAATAATAATATTATATTTTATTTGTATAAAGCGTGCTTTGATATTTATAATGCTTATTTTAATTACAACCGTAAATTTTACATGTAAATGTATCTTATCTTATTCTTACATACAGTATGATTAGGACAATACATTAATTTTAATAAATGAAAAATCATCGCTTGAATTGTGCTACATTTATTTGTAAGTAGATAATTGTTAAATTATTGTCATTTTAATATAACCATTTTTTTTTATTATTTTAGGAAGTCCTACTGTGTAAAATTCAATCAAGCCTTAATCTATTTTAGTTGTATGCTACCTTGTGGTGACAAAGAGAAAGGTTAGCAAAACAGATTATTCTTCTGCAGTTAAAGGCGATGATTCATGTAGAAATTTTGTCTGACAGACATAAATAATAATCACTCTGTTTAATTAATATTTTTTTATACCATTAACCAGAATACAAGACAGTTAAACCAATGCCATCTAAACTACAGGCCGCTTATACCAAATAATGACGACACGCTAAGTCGACGTTTTTGTTAGTTTCTCTATAGTTGCTTTGTTAGTGTAATTATCTTAAAATTATTATTGCGCAGTCTCGGTTTAGATATAATTTGACGTGATGTGCGAAAAATGAGAGTAGTAAAAGGCCTGTAGTTTAGAAGGCATTGGCTAAACTCAATTATATCTCCTGTATATGAATAATATTATTTACAATTTTCGATCAGTGTAGATAAGTAATATTTGAGAACGAGAGCTTTATATATCATATTTTCCCTTTTTAATTTCGCACAGTTAAATACAAAGTTGTATATTGTATAATACATTTGTGTTGGTTTCGCTCATGCATTCGAATATTGGTTGTATATTTAAACGCAGAAACCAATTTGCTGCGACATACAATTTTTGTCCTTGAATCCGAAATGAAAAAATAGAAATGAAAATAAAAAAATTTAGAGCTATTTTTGAGATATAGATTTTTGTTTAAATTTTATTTTCGCACCACTACTTGTTAAACTAGTGCGCATATACGATGTACACTATATTCTAATACAACTATCTATGGTGTAGTTTTTTTCTGTAATAGTTGCATTAGCATGGCTTTATATTGTTGTTGGTTTTGCCATACCAAAACCAACGATAATATAATGCCATGCTAATGCACCAAATAAGAAAAAACGACACTATAGATATTTGTATTAGAATATTGTGTATATCGTATGTGTGCACTAGTTTAACAAATAGTGGTGCGAAAGAAAAAAATTAACATGGGATTGTTAGTGTAACCAACACAATCTTCTGTAGTTTCTTGTATATTGGTATCTGCGTTTCAGACTTTGTTCATGGCTTTTAATTATTGTTGGTTTTGGCCATAAGCATATGAAAAGCAAACAAATATTGGTAATGAAACTAGTGCATTTCGTAGAAAAATAAAACTTTTTTATACACAAGAAATACTTTTAATTTAATAATAAAAGAAAATTTACTGTTTTATTTGGTCGAAATGCTTATATACGCTATACGCGTAAAAATATTGGAAAAATGAGTATTGACATAAAGCAAAATATACATAAGAGGACTCATGTAGAGATTCCGACGTTAATCTATTTTACTTTTGGTAATCTCTATAAGCCTAACAAGAACAATGATCTATAAAAATTTTAAATGGATTAAATATAGAAAAAAAATTAAATTTGTGTATATTAAAACTATAAAATAAGATTAACCTCGGAAAAATCTGCTTATAAAATTTGCACTACTTAATTTCTCTTATATATTTATTGCTCGATGGTATTGACGACTGTTAAAGTTGGGAATATGACATCTAGCGCATTAAAAATAAGCTCATTGGGGTTTTTTTTCTACGAAATTTTAGCACGGCATACTATATGAAAATAAAAATTAACATACAAAAATATCCGGAACAAGCTTATTTTTTTGCCGTCAGATCCACTTATATCATATTTTATGATTACAAAATATCCAACCAATATTCGAATGCACGAGCGAAACCAACACAATTATATTCTACATGTAATGTAGGATATATTTGTGTTGGTTTCGGCATGAGTATATACAACTTTGTATTATTAACTGTGTGAAATTAAAAAGGAAAAATATGATATATTAACCTCTTGGTCTCAAACTAAAATATTACATACTTATGTACACTGATCGAAAATTATAAGTGAGTGATATTATTCATATAAAGTGAGATATAATTGAATTTAACTGTCTTGTATAATTCAGGTCAATGTTTAGGGTAGGTTTCCACCAAGATTATCTTTGTTATTTTAACAAAAGGAATAATTTTTTGCGTGATAGTGTTAGCATAGAAAAATCAGTTTACCATAGATTTCTCATTTTTATAAATCGAGAAACAAAAATGAGTTGAGTAAAAAAGTTCTGATAATTCCAATGTCATGATTGTATTTGTGCGCGCAATGTAAAATCACAAATACAATCATGACATTGGAATTGTTAGAACTTTTATACTCAATTCTTTTTTATCTTTCGATTTATCAAAATGAGAAATCTATGGTAAACTTATTTTTCTATGGTGTTAGTATGAATAGTGTTAGTATCCTGTATTAGAAAAAATTTTGACGTTGCATGTCAAAGCTATTTTCTGATAACCACAAAATTATTAATATAAAATACATTACACATTTTTTTGCTTTTATATAATAAAAATTAATTAATATAAAAAAGTGGATTCAGATTACGAAACAGATGTTTGTACGGCCACAATTGCAATTGTCATCTGTTGTAAAGTAAGCGAGTTGATGGAGAAACAGCCCAGATGGTGGGTTCGATCTGAAGCCAGACATAATTATAGGGCTCATAGTTTGCTTGATGAAATTAGTCTAAATGGCCATTAATCATTTTTAATTATCCCAAAATGTCAACAGTGTCATTTGGCAAGCAGCTAAGATTAATTGGTCCTATAATTTCAAGACAAAATACCAATTATCGAACATGCAATTAATCCTTCCATCAGACTAGCGCTAACTTTACGGTTCACATCATAATAATTTAGAGTATATATTAAATAAATTATAAATATTTATGTGTATATGTTTTAAGGTATTTAGCAAAAATAATTATTTAATAATACAATTTTTTGTTGATTTTTTTAGGGCTGTCCATTAAATTTCTTTCAGGAAATTTTGTATTTTAGTACTAACATGTAAAAATACAATCGAAAAATTGCCCCGGCAAACGTAGAAGTACTTCTGGATGTGATGAAAAAGTAATGAAAAAAAGTACTTCTTTTCTTGTGAAAATAGATAGGGCGACGGGATAAATTTCATGACTTTTTAAAAAACCACCATAGATTTGTCCCTTTCCTTCTCATTATTTAAAAAGACATGTTATCTCTTTCTTACTCCAGATCATTCCACATATAAAAAGTACTTTAAAAGTACTTCTTTGGAACTACTTTTGAAGTAGTTTTTCATCAGCGGTTCAAAAGTACTTTTCTTTCGGTTATTTTCTAAAAGTAGATTATCGCCGGTTAATCAATTAAAACGCACTGCTGTTTTAAAAAAAATTTATTGACATATTTGGTGTAAATATTAGATGTAGTGCATATTATGTAATATATAAATATATATTAAAATCAATTTTTAAAATTTATCACATTTTGTTTAATATATACATATACGTATATTACTAAACATTAAAATATATAATATTTATTTAATAAATCTTTTTCCGTTTGTATATTATTCGTTGGCAAATTGAGTAATCCTATCACATGATTATATTTAATTAACTATATTTAAAATATAACTCGATTTTAAAATATTTCATTTTGCATATATTAATTAAAAGTTATCTGTTTAACCTATGAATTTGAGAAATAATATCTCATGATCACAATTTACTTAGCTATATTTGAAATATCAGTCTATTTTATTTTTATAACACAATTCGTTGGGTATAATTGTTAAATATATTTTCATTACTTAATACTTACGTATTATTTTCATATCCATTTATTTATTTAGTCAATATCACGAACTTGCGCAACAGTAAGGGTTGCTTATAAAAGTTCGTAGGACTAAAAACTAATACAGCAACTTCTTAATTGAAGATAACAATAAAAAATAATGATAATGAAATTAAAATTAAAATTCAAATTAAAATTAAAATTCTATAAAAAATAATGAATACAATTCTAAAACAAAGTCGTATATAATACACAGATGGTTATTTGATTTAACAATATAAAAACTCATGTGCCTAAATTCATAAAAACATATGTTAAAAATTTTGTTTAATATCTAATTGCTATCCCTTAAATATAATTCATTTTATAAATGAATAAATGTATAATACAAGTTTTAAATGTATAATACAAGTTTTATTCAAACATTACTTTGAAATTTGTTGATATTCAGCTAATATATATTAGAAATAATTTAATTAAGTTTGACGAGAACATGTAATATAAAAATTTAATTCCTAATAGATATTATTCATTTCACTTTTATGTGCATATATATTTTACTTATACATATTTCAGTCTTAAAGTTAATAAATTTAGAAAAAAATCGTTATTTTAATATAATAATAATTATTAAATCTTTAGAAAATGTTATTAAGTATTTTACTAAACACAAAACACTTTTGATTACACAAAAAATATTGCAACGTAAAAAGTTTGACATATGTATAAAGAAAGGAGCACAAAACTATAAAAGCCTTTATATTGATCTCCCTCTACTGCTATTTTATACGAGATAATTTGGTTGCATACAACACTCTATTAAAACTACTGAACTCACGTTTGCTGGGTCTAGGCATTAGTACTTTTTGGTTGCTATTTTCAATGTGTTGAGACACGAATTTTTATGTATTATATTTTAGAATATGTATTCTTTTGTTCTCACTGCCATCAAATCGTATACATAATTGAGCAATGCTCAATTTTTAATTTTGGCGTACAATAAAAAAATTATGGCCGACCTTCAGCCAACCACAGCGATTATTATTTCGCTGTCTGTCAGACAAAATTTGTACATGAATCATTCACGAAGCCTTAATATAAAATGTTTGGCCGAATTCATACTTCCTCGTTCATTCTTTCAAACAATTTTTTCGACCAATCATATTGCTCATATTAAAAGAAAGCGTCATTTTGGGGCAATATGATTGGACGAAAAAATTGTTTGAATGAATGAACGAAGAAGTATGAATTCGGCCTTTGTGTTGAAGCTTTTTACACAAAACACAGTAGTTTCGTACTTTCAAAGGAATACAATGGGTTACGGGTTTTCCTCCAACTGTTAATAGGAAAATTCAGTGTAATATTCTATAAAATATTATATTTATGTAAGTGCTCTTTGGTAATAAAATATTTAAAAATACATTTTATATGTAAATATATATTTCCATTTTAATAATAAAAAAAACACCGAAATATGAATTGTTAAAGAATACATATAGCGAAATGTTAACGAATCTGGTCAACATGAGCGGCTCTATTTGTTTGATTTTAATGAAATTTTATGGGATCAACCCGCTTAAAATCATTTCTTGATAAGGTTAAGGAATAGTTCTGAAATACGGCTAACTAGCTTTTTATTGAATTTTGATAAAATTTAGTACATACGAGTACGTGAGAATAGAATGAGATTCTTAAATGAATATTTGGGCTCTGGAATTTGATTAATTGAGGCGGAACTAACTTATTTTTAGGCAATTTGAATTACATTATCTTTGTTGGATGAAATTGAGATTCTAAAAATATTTCTGGCAGTTCCGGAATATAGAAAAATTGAGCTCTATTTTTCTACTGATTTTAATTAAAATAGTCTGTATCAAAAAGAAATTACAATTTGTAATTCATTCATAGATTATTTTCACTTGAAGACTAAAATTGAGTTACATAAAATTTATTTATTTTAATTTCCTCGAATTTCGTTTGTTTGTTGTAAGATTAATTTATTAGTACGTAATTTCGTGGTAATAATGTTAATTTCAATAACTGCTCATCACCAAGCCAATCGTTCATCATAATTATTGTGACCAATCGAGGATATACTCCTTTATTAAAATAAACGGAAATAGCCGAGGCCAGTCATTGTATAGACCAAGAAATTTGTTACTACTACTGCTGAATGCTTATAATTAAAATGGTCAAACAAGGTAAACAAATAAGCCAATATTTTTCCATTCCAAAACAGATTTATGGCATTTCTATAAAGGACTAGTTTACTTTACTTTTTAACTCAATTTAAAATTCAACTAAACGGTTTTTCAATTAGAGCTAGTCGATGTTGAAATGGAATAAAATAAGCTGTGTGTGAGGTATTAACGAAATTCTTTTTTTATTTGAAAGGCCCATGTATGCCATTATTTATGGAATGTAACATCGTTCCTATGTCAGCCGCGGCTTCTCACGGTGGTACGAATCCGAATCAATAACTCTGCCGCATAGATGCGCGGCGGAATTCAAATTGTTCATGCAGAATGTCCATCGTTGTGTCTGCTGTGTGGCGCGTAGCCCTGTCCTGCTGGAAACACATGTCGTCTACCTCCATATCGTTCCATTTGGGCCAAAATAAATCGGTTAGCATCGTTCTGTAGCGCTTGCCGTTGATGGTGATGGCCTCACCAACGTCATTTTCATAAAAGTACGGCAAAAAACCCGCACCAAACAACTCTTGTAATTTTTGCAAAGTAACTCTTTGTGGATACATTGCCACCTGGTGAACCTCGTGTGGATTTCCGTAGTCCCATATACGGTAATTTTGCGTGTTAACATAGCCATTCCATCCAAAAATACCATATAAATGAATGGATTCCATTTTTGTTTCCGTGGCTTTTTGTTGCGAATTAATAATTTTATTTTTATTTTAAAAATGTGTAATTTATTAAACAATGTATATTACGTATAATTTATTTTTAAAAAA
This sequence comes from Nephrotoma appendiculata, assembly GCA_947310385.1. NCBI lineage: Eukaryota > Metazoa > Arthropoda > Insecta > Diptera > Tipulidae > Nephrotoma > Nephrotoma appendiculata. The sequence goes on from OX371224.1 coordinate 208,344,797, forward strand.
CAACAACTTTTAAATATAAAAACTTTTTTTAAAAAAATACAGTATAAGAAACTTTCTTATATTACAACAAATAATTTATTTAAAAATTTAAAAAATTTTAGGAAGACCGGTTTCGGAAATTCTTCCTTCGGCAGTTCCTTTTTTTGATACTACTCAGAGTAGTATTAAAAAAAGGAACTGACGAAGGAAGAATTTCCGAAACCGGTCTTCCTAAAATTTTTTAAATTTTTAAATAAATTATTTGTTGTAATATAAGAAAATTTCTTATACTGTATTTTTTTTTAAAAAAGTTTTTATATTTAAAAGTTGTTGTTTTTTAAAAATAAATTATACGTAATATACATTGTTTAATAAATTACACATTTTTAAAATAAAAATAAAATTATTCATCCAAAAATGTAAGGATGATTTTGATCATTTGGACGTGCTGCTCAAACCATGTAACTTGTCATGGTGATTTGGCATCAGTGATTGAAGAAAAAATAATAGACAGAGGCCACCAAAACAACATCGATTCGCTCTGTTTAAAAAACCCTTTAGTTTACAGCATTTTTCTTATATTTTTAATTACCACATTAATACAAACACAATGATTTGTTTCACTAGAAAGTCTGTTCAATAAAAAAATTGGATAATCAATTTAATAAGTTTAAAGTTTCTTTTTAAACAATTTCCGTTATTTATTGTAAGATTAATTTGTTGTTTGTACTACATTAACGTTTTAGTACGTGTAATTTGTTGGGAGGGATTTCGTACATTTGAAAACAAACCATATTATTACTGAGAACAACATAGTATTTGGCCACAATTTTGAAACATACAGTATAGGCATAACAGGAGCGTATATGGCAAAAAACTAAATACAAATAAAACTACGACTGTTTTTTTATTTTTATTATGAAAGTTTATTGTATTTTCTTGGGCGCTACCACCAAATGCATAGTAAAATCACCATTATTGTTAATAATTGCCTGGCTCGTCAACTAAATTTTAAATCAACTAAATTTTCTGCACACTGTGGTGATACATTTTTCCATATCTTCGGGACAACTCGCGCTACACCGCTCAAATTTTTTATCTGATACATTTTCAACTTAATTTTCATGAGTGTCCATACATTTCGATCGGATTGGCATCAAGTGACGGAGATGACCAATCGAAAGTTGCGATGCCCTTTTTGAGTTTAAATTCCGAACAGAGTATGCTTTGGTGTTTTGAATCGTGGTTTCCTTGCAAGATCCAATAGGAGTTCTGGAGATATTTTTTTCCACTAAAATGAACGCTTGGGCCATAGGAACCAAGTGCACATTTTAGTGGAAAAGAATTTCGATATACATTTTTCGTTTCAATCAAAACTGCTATACAAATTTTGTGCATGCAACCCACATAAAAACTTTTCCGAAAATTAATTATTAAAACACCAAATACATTAAAACTCAAATACATTATATTCAAATATAATTTTACAAAATTATATTACACAACAAAAAGGTGTTGTTAGTCAGGATTTTATATTTTATGTATCAAAAGGTATTGATTTTAATGTCGTTTTGTTTGCATCATAAAGGTGCATCCCTAAATACAGTAATTAAATAATACTTCTGTGACGAAAATGCCGACGGTATCACTATTTGAGTGGTATTCATTCTCCCAAGTAATGTTTCACCAAATTGAAGTTGATAAATCTCTTGATTTTCACAACGCTCAAGAACGCTGTATTATTGAATCACTGTATGATTGAAATTCAATCTAACCGGTTTAGTCCAATGTTGTTGATCGCAATGATGATTCCGAAGTATGAGCATAATTAGAAAAGTCGTAAATTTAATGAAACTTTACTTTAATACTAAAAAAACATTATAAATTAACATGACATTTCGAAAACAAAACAAAAGAAAGTTTTATAAATAAAAAACCGTAACTTCACTCCCCATAATAAAACATCAAAAATGTTTGCAAATCAGAAAGAGAAAGAAAATTATTTTTACTCAAAATCGGGTTTTTTGTGTTTTGATAATTTGTAGTACGGAATTTAGAGTAGAATTCGTCTATGAATAGACGAAGAAAACGCATCGTGTTGTCGCACTGTGTGGAGTGGCAAATTATCTACACACCCAGTAGACGAAAACAAACAGTTCGATTCCCTAATTTTCTAATATACTGTTGACATTTTTTAGCTTGTATAGTTTATTTAATGTAGATTTTTTTGCTACATGCTTATAATTTGAATTTGGAAGTCACTATTCTTGTATACATCCTTTACAAAGAAAAACACTGGGTTTTGCTTTATTATAATACTAATAATGTATTAAATTATTATATAGTATTATTTTAACTCATCAGCGATCTTTAAATTTTCGTTCTGTGTTAATATCTGTGGTAATCCAGAAAAACCACTTATATTTTTTAAACAGATTTTCAGGAGATCCGGAGCAAGATCGTACAATAAGATCGAAAAATTTAAACGGATTCAAAAGCATTTTCAAACATAGTTAATAGTGTATATGTTTGAAAATACTTTTGAATCCGTTTAAATTTTTCGTTTCTACGTATATATTTACATGTTATTTTATTTCTACGTAGCTAAATACATCATTTAGTAAGCTAATTTTATTTATACATTGTGTATTTTAGCATTTTCAATTTATTTCCGTTACAGACTTAATTAACACAACAGTCTTAACTTTAATTCGATGTGTACTTATAATTTTTTTTCTTTTCTCAAATCAATTTTTTAACTTATTTCTAAAACAAAGTTTTCTAAATCCATTGAATTGTCTGTCTGGTGCAAGGTATCAATCTTGAACTTGCGATATTTTATTTCTTTTACGTCAAATTGTTTTGTTAAATTGTTAATGGTGTTTTGAACTTGTAGGTTGTTTAGTTTGTTGTATTTGACTTGTATTTGTTTAGTTCATCGAATTCTTAATATCTTCAAGTTTACATACCAAACGCATAAATAAACTAAAATTAATCGAGAACGTATGATTTTTTGTTAATATGTTTTTGTCGCCGCTATGCACATAATTTTATTAATGTTATATCTATATTTATTTTTATAGGTACGTCCCAATTAATAAATGGAATGTCGTAAATGGTGGTGTGTTATTTAGATTAATTTCCCTTTGAAAAGCAACGTTTCCAGATTGGCGGTATATAAACGTAGATTCAATTTCGTACTTTCTAAACTTGATAATATTAATAATGTATAATTATGCTACTTTTTAATGTTTAACACAATATCCCGCTAGGATCAGGACCACATTTCATGGGCAAGGAATTAATAATTGTTAGTAATTAGCCGAATAAAATATAAACGGAGCGGTGAAAACCAGGATCAAAAAAGTAAATATAAATTAATGGCGAGTTTTTTCCAACCAAAAAGTAGATCAAATCGAAAAAAGATCAAATCTATCAAAAAATATAGATTTGATTTAGATCAAATCTCTGTCATTTTTGTGTTGGATAGAACGTAAAAAAATCAAATCTTTTTGATCTAAATCAAATCTTTTTGTTGGAAAGAACGTCACAAGATTTGATCTTTTTTCGATTTGATCTACTTTTTGGTTGGAAAAAACTCGCCATAAGTAAACATATTAACGATAATTATCTCTATTTTATTTCCAGGTATATAAAGAGTATATGCAAAATACGTACACTGATCGTAGTAAAAGTAAAAAATGATTATTTATTTTAAAAGGCATTCAACAAGATTCTAATAAATAAAAAGTAATATTTATTTTAAAATGCATACAAAATAAACTAAACTTTAATAATTTTGAAATATTTACATGAATTTTAAAATATTTACGAAGGTATATTATATGACACACATGGCCAAACTCCACGTGCTTGATGACACGTGGAGCCGAATTCTAATAATTTATCGTTACTAGAGCCAACTTAATCGAAGTCGCAATTTTCAATTAAGAGCACAAAATAATTTTAATGAATTATTAAAGATATTTAATTTTTTATTTCTTTTCGAGAGCCGCATTCACTCTTTTAAAAAGACACGTGCGGCTCGCGAGCCGCAATTTGGCCATGTGTGTTATATGACATCACTTTTTCTGTGTGAAAAAATATCACTATTCATCCGCATGTAATAATATTTGGTAACAGGAAATGTGCTTATGAATACCACTTTAAAATAAATTTAACTATCAATAATAATACCAATGTTATTTTGTTTAGTAATTTTATATTTTGAATAGATAATTTTCTATTTTAAGAAAATGATATTTCTCTTAAATTTGCAATTTAAAATACAATTATATTTTACATTTATATTAGAAACAGTTTTAATAAAAAAAGGTTAATTTTTTTCCAACTTACGAGATACTATACCTAATCAGACAATTTCGGAGTATTTAAAATATGCCGTTTGCTTTTGACGCTACTATATGATTAATCACAATTTCATAATAAATTTAATTAGAAAGCTTGTCGGTATTCTCTTCTGTAGGACTTCAATTCAACAATTCTAGTCATAAAAACTAATATTTTCCTTTTTTCATCCCATTTACACGTAGAAAATAGTTGACCTGCAAATTTTTGTAGGTAAATAAGAAGCATCCGCTATACAAAAATATTCAATGTGCGAGAAAGAAATAAACATATATAATGCCATAATTTTTATATAGCATTATTATTAATTTATTTTTAATGAATGCAAATGCGAAAACATTTATAAATATAAAATAATTTTTTTTTTGTTAATTTAAAAATTGTTGCCATAAAAATACTCGGATCGAATATACGTATTACACCCCATTTACATGCGACCAACATTTTTCTTCTGCAAAATGAAAGAGATATAACATTGACTTTTTGCCCAAGAAAGACTAGAAAAGAAATATATTCCAACAAAATTTTGCAGAAGCCTTTTTGAGCCACTAGACCGCCAAAACCACTACAAAAATGAAAATGTTGCCATAAAATATATTCGACCCGAGTATTTTTATGGCAAACATTTTTAAATTTACAAAAAAAAAATTATTTTATATTTATAAATGTTAATGATTCATAATAAAAACTAAGCCATAGATTTACATTTTTAAATTTCGCATTTGGGTTAGTTCAAAATAAATTATTAATAATGCTATAAAAAAATTATAGCATTCATATATATATATATATATATATATATATATATATAATATATATATATATATATATATATATATATATATATATATATATATATATATATATTTGTTTCTTTCTCGCACATTAAATATTTTTATATAGCGGATCCAACTTATTTACCTGTAAAAATTAGCAGAAGAAAAATGTTGGCCGCATGTAAATATGGGGTATCGAAAATTGTTTAATGCGTGCACAATAACCTATAACCATTGCCTATGTACGCGTTTATGGCCGCCTCGTAATATATTTACTTTGTTTGGATGCCGGTCCATAAAACGTAAATATGGAAGAAGTGTTTTTTGAAGTGTTTTTTTGGCTTTATTAATTGATATCTTGTAAATGCGGTAGAAATTTTTATTCTCCTGATTTTTGGTAAATAATTTTATTTTTAGTGTAGTTTTCATTTAGAAATTTATCATTTTCCTCTATCATCTTTAATTTGATCGTCATATAAAATCCCGGTTTTCAAAATCCCGGTATTCAAAATCCAGGTTTTTAAAGTCTCGGTTTTCCAAATCCCGGTTTTCAAAACCCCGGTTTTCTTTTCTTCTAGTTCTAAAGTCTTGATTTTGAAAAAAATATTTTTTATTAATTCGGGCCGGCCAGACTAATAATACTTAATTTGCGGGAGTCGGTTTTGTGGAGTCGGTGCTATTTTATCGGAGTCGGAAAAAACTGAACTCCCATTTTTTTTTTATCAAATTATAACAATAGTGCCATATAATTGACACCCGCTCTGCCCGAATATCAAAATTCCACGTATCCAGTCAGTGTTCGTTCAGTGATACATTTTGGTGAAGGAAAATTTTATCAAGCAAATTCATTAATATTTGATAAAAAAAAAATACGAAATATTCCACAACACAAATTAAAAAAATTATATTTCGAAAAACCCCTTTGACACATTTGGTCCTTTGGCATATGCGGCCCTTCGAGACATTCGGCCGCTTTATCGAAAAATCATTTTAGAATCCCATTTCCATCGCACATATCGAATTTCAACAAAATCTATTATGAAATGGCCAAATTCCATTCCTATTAGCCATATTTTCTAGAACTTTATCGCAAACTCATTTTTGAACTTTGTCAAAAAATCATTTAAGTCCCATTTTTGCACATGTCAAATTTTAAAAATTCAAATCGGGATTTCCAAAACATCGGGATTTTTTTATACAAAACCGGGATTTTGAAAACCAGGATTTTCGAAACTGGGATTTATAAAAAAACCAGGATTTTGACAAACCGGGATTTCGTTACACACCTTTATAAAAAACATTTTTTGATATTATCTCTTTTGCCAAGCGGCAGCAAAATTAAAATTTTTCATTTCTTTGAATTACAAATGAAATACGTTTTTGAGTGTTCCAGTCGACAGTTTAGCTTAACTTATTTATAAGTACTAGCAGTTGGTCGACAAATAAATTCAAAAGGCTTTTTGGACAATTACGACCATTCCGAGTTTTTCTTGTTCTATTCACACACATTTCTAATTTCGAGATATAACTCATAACAGGTATTTTATTGTTTCATAGAAAATTTGTCAAAATTGGATGATCTCCAAACTCGTAAGTTGAACTCGTAATGCTTATATTCGACCCCGAGAACAATTAAAATTTATATTATGATCGATCTCAAAACATCCATCTTCACAAGATTATTATTTTTTAACTCAAGATTGTTGATTGATAAATAAAGGCGTGCAAATCGAATTTTTGAGCATAAAGCTCGATTTATATTATACGTTCCTTTCAGTTCCTTCATTTATCGTATCAGACAAAAAAAAAACTTTGTTACATATATTTTATATAGGACTATTTATATTATCCATTTCTACACTTACGGAACGGATAATATAAATACTCCTATGAAAATACATGGAACAATATTTTTTTTGTCTGACACGATAAATGAAGGAACTGAAAGGAACATATAATATAAATCGAGCTTAATAAAGCAGTTTACGGAATTTATGTCTAACGAATGAGAGTCTTATAAATTATATTTTATTCGCTCGAGTTAACCAATTGCTTTGCTATAATTGTCGTGTTTCATGACACTCATTGATCCGGATCAGTTCAAATGTTATATGAAAAACCTGATTCCAGTTTTATTTTAGATCACAAATTTTGATTTGAAATCTATTAAGCGGATTTGCGTTGTTTCATGAAACATGAACTGAACCGGATCGGATCAAGCATCAAGATCAGAAACATTAGATTATGCTACGAAAGTTATCGCCAATTGGCTACACTAAACATACCGACATTTCATGTATACCTAATCCTACCATGAGCGGTCAAATGACCGCTTTAAAAAAACATATGTATTTTAGTAAAGTAGACTAGATATAATATAATTTGTTTTCGGAAATTAAACAATAAAAAAAGTTGTAAACATTGTAAAATAGGTTGTTTGTATATTTTAGGAAAAGATAATAAGTCACAGATGATAAAGTAACGTTGTATGCGAGAAATTTTAAACGAAATTTTTAAAACGGTCATTTGACCGCGCATGGTAGGTTTAGTGTTAAAGCAATACATTCAATTTTTATGTTAATTTGATAAAAGTGTTATTGTACATAATTTGAGATTTTAACTTATACCATACGATCTCATAACGCTAATGTTGGAAACGCTGAATCACATTCGAGATAGGATTTGTTTAATCATATGGTGTAAATCACATTTCTATGGTATAAATAAAATCGCCAATTATTTACAATAACACTTTCTTTATATCAACCCCAAATTTTAATGTTACAGCTTTTATTAATAATTATTTCAACTTCTTTAAATAACTATTTCAAATTACATACTTTATAAAATAATTTATAATGTATAAACAATTTTTTAATTTATATTTTTTCCTTTTAGATTGGAAACCAAATACGGTCGAATATTTATGCAGCATACGCGGTCAACTTCAACTATGTTTAGATGGATATCCGTTTACACGTGAAAAATACAGTAATGATAAAGTTTACTGGAAATGTGTTAACAATAAACCGTTTGGGTATAAAGAAACAAAATGAAATAATTGATCTCATTCATTGTTATGTAATCTCTGTTTATTGTGACACATCGGTGGATGAGATTTGTTATTTTAAATAATGTTGTTTAATTGATTATAAAACTATTTTTTTTTATTTCTTCCATAAAGTTGTAAGGCTCGTGTCCATACTATCGAAAATGGTAAAAAGCTTGTCGTTGTACATAAAGATCATAATCATCAGGTACTAACAGAACGTCGAAAACCCGGTGATTTGAAAATGCTACAAAAACAACTAAAAAATAAAACTAAAAATATTGATGAATAAATAATTTTATGTAGACCAAGAAATGATTTTCGTCGATTGGTTTAAAGTTAAAAATTTTAAATGTTTTTTCCAGTTTATTTTCTTTAATTTTATGGCTTTTGGGCCTATACCAAAACAATTTTATTTGATCTTGTAATTTTTTGTTATAAGCCAATATTTCGGTGTTTCACACCACGTTCAACAGGCTTTTTAAAATTACGTCTATTTAAAAGAAATATTTTCTATGTTAATATTTAACTAATACATTAATACATAAAACATTGATATTTTACTAGTTTCCATGTATTTTTCTTAAATTAAATGTACGTAATTTTTGATAGTCTGTTGAAAATGGTGTGAAACAGCAAACTATTGGCTAACAATAAAAAAATAATAATTTTCAAGATTAGATAAAATTGTTTTGGGTCTATGCATAACCATATAATTAAATAACATAATTCAAACCTTATTTTAAGTTTTTGCTTGAAATATGCAGTTTATTCTCATTACTAAATTTTATTTAGAATATAAATTGTCGCTAAAATTTAGCTATTATTTCCATTGTTCTTTATGTGGCTTGTCTTATTTTTGATTTATTATAATAATTTTAACTAAGTGCTTACTAGATATTTCGAGGGGTCTTTCTTAATTATTGTTTAATTAGGAAATAACAAATTTTGACTTTCAGAGACGGATGGTAGGGTGACCTAATTATAACTTAAAGAAGTTATCGTAAGTTATAATTTTAATACAACTGCAAATTAAAAAGCATAATAACTTGTAATTAAATATTAAATGTGAATTAGAATTAATAAATAATTGTTGAATAATTGACTAAGGGATTTCATTTTAATGTATAGATTCAATTTTTTATATTGTAACCACCAACACCTCTGTTTTTATTTTTTCTAGTGTATGTTTTTATTAAGCTTTCCACAACCAACTTTAAACGTTTTGTTTTATATGACAAAAAATTTTATGTCCTAAGGTCAAACTATTAATACTCATTTTTTATTCACTTACACAGCACCACCCAATCAGCTGCTCACACATTTACAGTATCCAGAATCTGGGTCGTACTACTATGTTAAGACTAATTTATTTATGTATCGGTTTCTTGCAGTACGTTAATACAATAACTACAATAATTTTATTAAGAATTTTGTGAAGAGTTTTAAAAATAGTAGATTACGTATTAAAAGAGTAAAATAGGAGATTATTGTTTGAGTAAAGAAATTACCAACTGAATGAAGGGGCAGTAACTGAACGAAAGCTATAATCGACGTTTACTGCCCAGTCATATACTACATTTTATGTACAATTGCATTTTTATTAAACGTATAATGTTTTTATCAAGCTCTTACATAAAATTTATCGACAAGAACAATGTTGTTAAACTCTACATTGGCTGCGGGCCAATAGTCGGGTAAATCTTTTACTATGATAAAAATCGGATTTAGAACAGATTATTCGATCAGTTTGCCATAGCGTTTTTGAAAAATAAATGAATTCACCGAAAAATTTACTTAAAATCAACTTTAACCCGACTATTGGCCCGCAGCCAAATATGTAACATTTAGGCTGCGGGCCAATAGTCGGGTAAATCGTTTACTATGGTAAAAATCGCATTTAGCACAAATTTTTCGATCATTTTACCATAGAGTTTTTGAAAAATAAATGAATTTACTAAAAAATTTACTTAAAATTGACTTTAACTCGGCAATTGGCCCGCAGCCTTAGTTGCATTATCAAGTATAAGCTGTCAAGATGTATGGTGCTCACTACGGAATAGTTGCTAATTTTTAACGTTTTATTGTCTATTTATTAAAATATAATTTTAATTTAACTAAGGTTTTCCGTATTTTCTGATAGTCATGTTTATCGTAATGATGGGTACACATAAAAATGTTGAAACGTCTCTCTATATGTTCCCCTTATGGAAATGCTCTTTGAATGATTATTTATTGGAGTCGATTATGTGAGTAATGCCCCAAAACTGTTAATGCAATTTAATGAGTACATAATTCAATTATATAAAATCATTAATCTCGAATTCATTTGTGCCTTTATTTTAAAAAATTTTGCTTGTTTAAAAAAAACAATTAAAAATTGCAAAAAAAATGATTTCGTTAAACTGAGTTTTTTTTTTTTTTTAGAATTAAAATTTGTTTATAGCGACGTAAATCCATCTCCTTATATTGAAAACAAATCAACAAATTCGTCAAAGACAAAGCTTTCCGTTCTGGTACAAACGACACCGCCAACTGGAACTGATGATTACTCATACAATAAGAAAGGTCATTTAGTTTATGATAATTTTGAATACTCGAAGACACTTGTAAATGGTTTAGAAAATGTTATCTATTGGCGCTGTTATGGCTACCGTAAACATGGATGTAAAGCAACGATTAAAACCATTGGAAAAATTCTACATGTGGTACGAGCCAGTCATTGTCACGAGCGAAAAGAGACCAAATCTTTCAAGCCCACTTTATGGACTGATGATTTAGCTACATTATAATATACTGTTAACATTTTATTAACTTTTCAATAAATAAATTTGAACAACATATTTTAATATAATTTTTTGTATATGTAATATCTTTGAAAGCATTTGATGCTAGTGCAAATTTTTATTAACAAAATGTTTTTTATATATTCATACAGGTAAACGAGCAACTTTTCCAGAGAAAATGAAGAAACAAATTCTTAATACTGACGGTAAAGCAAAGATAGAGCCAATAAAAGTCGCGATAAAACTTCCAATTGATCTCGGTTTACATGTCTTATCAACTATAAATCGCTCTAGAGTCAAAGGGTTCTGTGTGGTTTGCATAAAAAAGAATAAAGATCCAAATTACAAAAAATCCATGCAGAAAATAATTACATATTGTCCAGGGTGTCCCGGTGGTAATTGGATATGTGAGAATTGTTTTTGTGAAACACATAAAAGTTTAGATAAATAATAATATTTAAACTATGATCATTAAATATTAAATATAATTTTAATATTTACTTCAATAAATTGAATAAAGAATAACTAATACAATAATAATATTATATTTTATTTGTATAAAGCGTGCTTTGATATTTATAATGCTTATTTTAATTACAACCGTAAATTTTACATGTAAATGTATCTTATCTTATTCTTACATACAGTATGATTGGGACAATACATTAGTTTTAATAAATGAAAAATCATCGCTTGAATTGTGCTACATTTATTTGTAAGTAGATAATTGTTAAATTATTGTCATTTTAATATAATCATTTTTTTATTATTTTAGGAAGTCCTACTGTGTAAAATTCAATCAAGCCTTAATCTATTTTAGTTGTATGCTACCTTGTGGTGACAAAGGAAAAGGTTAGCAAAACAGATTTTGCTTCTGCAGTTAAAGGCGATGATTCATGAAGAAATTTTGTCTGACAGACATAAATAATAATCACTCTGTTTAATTAATATTTTTTTATACCATTAACCAGAATACAAGACAGTTAAACTCAATTATATCTCACTGTATATGAATAATATTATTTACAATTTTCAATCAGTGTACATAAGTAATATTTGAGAACGAGAGCTTTATATATCATATTTTCCCTTTTTAATTTCGCACAGTTAAATACAAAGTTGTATATCTCGTGCCGATACACAAATGTATACTACTTGTAGAATACATTTGTGTTGGTTTCGCTCATGCATTCGAATACTGGTTGTATATTTAATCGCAGAGACCAATCTACAACAAACTACAGAAGATTGTGTTGGCTGCACTAACAATGGGTCAAGCTGCGACTTCCATTTTTCGTCCTTGAATCCGAAATGAAAATAAAAAATGTAGAGCTATTTTTGAGATGTAGATTTTTGTTTAAATTATATTTTCGCACCACTACTTGTTAAACTAGTGCGCACATACGATGTACACTATATTCTACTACAACTATCTATGGTGTAGTTTTTTTCTGTAATAGTTGCATTAGCATGGCTTATTGTTGGTTTTGGCCATACGCATATGAAAAGCAAACAAATATTGGTAATGAAATTAGTACATTTCGTAGAAAAATAAAACTTTTTTATACACAAGAAATACTTTTATTATTTAATAGTACATAATCGTGTCAAATGAATCAGCAATCCAAAAATAATAAAAGAAAATTTACTGTTTTATTTGGTCGAAATGCTTATATACGTTATACGCGTAAAAATATTGGAAAAATGAGTATTGACATAAAGCAAAATATACATAAGAGGACTCATGTAGAGATTCCGACGTTAATCTATTTTACTTTTGGTAATCTCTATAAGCCTAACAAGAACAATGATCTATAAAAATTTTAAATGGATTAAATATAGAAAAAAAATTAAATTTGTGTATATTAAAACTATAAAATAAGATTAACCTCGGAAAAAACTGCTTATAAAATTTGCACTACTTAATTTCTCTTATATATTTATTGCTCGATGGTATTGACGACTGTTAAAGTTGGGAATATGACATCTAGTGCATTAAAAATAAGCTCATTGGGGGTTTTTTCTATGAAATTTTAGCACGGCATACTATATGAAAATAAAAATTAGCATACAAAAATATCCGGAACAAGCTTATTTTTTTGCCGTCAGATCCACTTATATCATATTTTATGATTACAAAATATCCAACCAATATTCGAATGCACGAGCGAAACCAACACAATTATATTCTACATGTAATGTAGGATATATTTGTGTTGGTTTCGGCATGAGTATATACAACTTTGTATTATTAACTGTGCGAAATTAAAAAGGAAAAATATGATATATTAACCTCTTGGTCTCAAACTAAAATATTACATACTTATGTACACTGATCGAAAATTATAAGTGAGTGATATTATTCATATAAAGTGAGATATAATTGAATTTAACTGTCTTGTATTTATAATTCTAGTCAATGTTTAGGGTAGGTTTCCACCAAGATTATCTTTGTTATTTTAACAAAAGGAATAATTTTTTGCGTGATAGTGTTAGTATGAATAGTGTTAGTGTCCTGTATTAGAAAAAATTTTGACGTTGCATGTCAAAGCTATTTTCTGATAATCACAAAATTATTAATATAAAATACATTACAAATTTTTTTGCTTTTATATAATAAAAATTAATTAATATAAAAAAGTGGATTCAGATTACGAAACAGATGTTTGTACGGCCGCAATTGCATTTGTCATCTGTTGTAAAGTAAGCGAGTTGATGGAGAAACAGCCCAGATGGTGGGTTCGATTTGAAGCCAGACATAATTATAGGGCTCATAGTTTGCTTGATGAAATTAGTCTAAATGGCCATTAATCATTTTTAATTATCCCAAAATATCAACAGTGTCATTTGACAAGCAGCTAAGATTAATTGGTTCTATAATTTCAAGACAAAATACCAATTATCGAACATGCATTAATCCTTCCATCAGACTAGCGCTAACTTTACGGTTCACATCATAATAATTTAGAATATATATTAAATAAATTATAAATATTTATGTTTATATGTTTTAAGGTATTTAGCAAAAATAATTATTTAATAATACAATTTTTTGTTGATTTTTTTTTAATATGTATATCTGTGTACCAAACATAAACAAATAATTCAAATGTGATCATGTAGGGCTGTCCATTAAATTTCTTTCAGGAAATTTTGTATTTTAGTACTAACAAGTAAAAATACAATCGAAAAATATCTAGGCATTAGTACTTTTTGGTTGCTATTTTCAATGTGTTGAGACACGAATTTTTATGTATTATATTTTAGAATATGTATTCTTTTGTTCTCACTGCCATCAAATCGTATACATAATTGAGCAATGCTCAATTTTTAATTTTGGCGTACAATAAAAAAATTATGGCCGACCTTCAGCCAACCACAGCGATTATTATTTCGCTGTCTGTCAGACAAAATTTGTACATGAATCATTCACGAAGCCTTAATATAAAATGTTTGGCCGAATTCATACTTCCTCGTTCATTCTTTCAAACAATTTTTTCGACCAATCATATTGCTCATATTAAAAGAAAGCGTCATTTTGGGGCAATATGATTGGACGAAAAAATTGTTTGAATGAATGAACGAAGAAGTATGAATTCGGCCTTTGTGTTGAAGCTTTTTACACAAAACACAGTAGTTTCGTACTTTCAAAGGAATACAATGGGTTACGGGTTTTCCTCCAACTGTTAATAGGAAAATTCAGTGTAATATTCTATAAAATATTATATTTATGTAAGTGCTCTTTGGTAATAAAATATTTAAAAATACATTTTATATGTAAATATATATTTCCATTTTAATAATAAAAAAAACACCGAAATATGAATTGTTAAAGAATACATATAGCGAAATGTTAACGAATCTGGTCAACATGAGCGGCTCTATTTGTTTGATTTTAATGAAATTTTATGGGATCAACCCGCTTAAAATCATTTCTTGATAAGGTTAAGGAATAGTTCTGAAATACAGCTAACTAGCTTTTTATTGAATTTTGATAAAATTTAGTACATACGAGTACGTGAGAATAGAATGAGATTCTTAAATGAATATTTGGGCTCTGGAATTTGATTAACTGAGGCGGAACTAGCTTATTTTTAGGCAATTTGAATTACATTATCTTTGTTGGATGAAATTGAGATTCTAAAAATATTTCTGGCAGTTCCGGAATATAGAAAAATTGAGCTCTATTTTTCTACTGATTTTAATTAAAATAGTCTGTATCAAAAAGAAATTACAATTTGTAATTCATTCATAGATTATTTTCACTTGAAGACTAAAATTGAGTTACATAAAATTTATTTATTTTAATTTCCTCGAATTTCGTTTGTTTGTTGTAAGATTAATTTATTAGTACGCGTAATTTCGTGGTAATAATGTTAATTTCAATAACTGCTCATCACCAAGCCAATCGTTCATCATAATTATTGTGACCAATCGAGGATATACTCCTTTACTAAAATAAACAGAAATAGCCGAGGCCAGTCATTGTATAGACCAAGAAATTTGTTACTACTACTGCTGAATGCTTATAATTAAAATGGTCAAACAAATAAGCCAATATTTTTCCATTCCAAAACAGATTTATGGCATTTCTATAAAGGACTAGTTTACTTTACTTTTTAACTCAATTTAAAATTCAACTAAACGGGTTTTCAATTAGAGCTAGTCGATGTTGAAATGGAATAAAATAAGCTGGGTGTGAGGTAATAACGAAATTCTTTTTTTATTTGAAAGGCCCATGTATGCCATTATTTATAGAATGTAACATCGTTCCTATGGTAGCCGCGGCTTCTTCTTCGGTGGTACGGGTCCGAATCAATAACTCTGCCGCATAGGTGCGCGGCTGAATTCAAATTGTTCATGCAGAATGTCCATCGTTGTGTCTGCTGTGTGGCGCGTAGCCCTGTCCTGCTGGAAACACATGTCGTCTACCTCCATATCGTTCCATTTGGGCCAAAATAAATCGGTTAGCATCGTTCTGTAGCGCTTGCCGTTGATGGTGATGGCCTCACCAACGTCATTTTCATAAAAGTACGGCAAAAAACCCGCACCAAACAGTAACTTTTTGTGGATACATTGCCACCTGGTGAACCTCGTGTGGATTTCTGTAGTCCCATATACGGTAATTTTGCGTGTTAACATAGCCATTCCATCCAAAAATGTAAGGATGATTTTGATCATTTGGACGTGCTGCTCAATCCGTGTAACTTGTCATGGTGATTTGGCATCAGTGATCGAAGAAAAAAGAATAGACAGAGGCCACCAAAACAACATCGATTCGCTCTGTTTGAAAAACCCTTTAGTTTACAGCATTTTTCTTATATTTTTAATTACCAAATTAATACAAACACAATGATTTGTTTCACTAGAAAGTCTGTTCAATAAAAAAATTGGATAATTAATTTAATAAGTTTAAAGTTTCTTTTTAAACAATTTCTGTTATTTATTATAATATTAATTTGTTGTTTGTACTACATTAACGTTTTAGTACGTGTAATTTGTTGGGAGGGATTTCGTACATTTGAAAACAAACCATATTATTACTGAGAACAACATAGTATTTGGCCACAATTTTGAAACATACAGTATAGGCATAACAGAAGCGTATATGGTAAAAATTAAATATGTACAAATAAAACTACGACTGTTTTTTATTTTTATTATGAAAGTTTATTGTATTTTCTTGGGCGCTACCACCAAATGCATAGTAAAATCACCATTACTGTTATTAATTGCCTGGCTCGTTTTGTCCATGCTATCAACTAAGTTTTCTGCACACTGTGGTGATAAATTTTTCCATATCTTCGGGGCAACTCGCGCTACACCGCTCAAATTTTTTATCTCATGCATTTTCAACTTAATTTTCATGAGTGTCCATAAATTTCGATCGGATTGGCATCAAGTGACTGAGATGGCCAATCGAATGTTGCGATGCCCTTTTTGAGTTTAAATTCCGAGCAGAGTATGCTTTGGTGTTTTGGATCGTTGTCTTCTTGCAAGATCCAAGGAGTTCTGGAGATATTTTTTTCCACTAAAATGAACGCTTGGGTCATAGGAACCAAGTGCACATTTTAGTGGTAAAGAATTTCGATATAAATTTTTCGTTTCAATCAAAACTTCTATACAAATTTTGTGCATGCAACCCACATAAAAATTAAATAAATTTAGGCAAAATTTTATCAGTACATATAGAGGTAAACATTTTTTTTCAAAGCAAACCTTTTTTTTATTTAGATACAATCAAATTCTTTTATACATATTTATATTTTTTACTGAAAGCACGAATAGATGCCTTGACTTATATAGTTTGATTATATTTATTTTATAATATATGTACATGATCCAATTACTTTTTTATTTGGAATTAAATAAGTCAATATTCGGAACCAGCTAATTATGACCATATTTATAAATTTTTGATCATCTTTAAAATAAAAATATTTGTTTGTTGAACTCAAAATTAAATATTTCATTCAAATTTAATCACAAACGGTGACAAATTGTTAAGAAATAAATGTCAAGTTGTTAGTAAACATAATAAAATAAATCAAAGTTGCATGTGCACACCTGCTTTGAATTACAAAAATATAAAAAGTCGAACGTACGTATTTCTAGCATTTACAAGAAATTATATCGAATATTTTTTTCCACTAAAATGGGCGCTTGGTTCCTATCCTGGTTTACTTAGTAATATTATTTTGTTAAGAAGACTTTATTTCCATTAATTTCTATCCTTTCGACATGTCGGTTAGCAATAAAAATGAAATAAAAATCAAAATAATGCACGTAATTTTGTTGTATTTCTCAATTCGATAAATAAATATATTTAAATACACACAAATATTTCTGCCATTTGTAGCCAGCATCAATAAACACAGCACTGCAATAAACAGCAATACACGGAGGATAGATTATTTATCTATCATTCCTTATACAATCGGCTAGAAAAACTATTCCCTGTTGACTGTTAATCGTTATTCTCGGAATTTTTAAAATCTAATCGCGTCTATACAATTTTAAATGAAATTGTTTAATATGAATATGAAAAGACTATTGTTTTCTTTCTATTGCACGATTTACATGTTCCAATTTTTTTTCCCAAGAAATTTTTTACTGAAAAATAGAGCTGCACGCATATAAAAAAAGTTACTAGTTAAAAAGAGTCAGCAATATAAACAATTATGGCAATGTTATAATTCTTTTGTATGTCCCATAAATTTTGACAGTTCTAACAAGCTTGCGTTTAAATTAGATAACGAACAACATCGAAATGCAAATAAAAATAAAATATTTAATTACCGCTCATGTTTGCTCGTTTTATTTGAATGATGTTTATGGCTGCTTGATGTTTATTTGAAACTTTTTTATTTTTTTTTATTTTACTGCTATAAAAATACTAGTAGAAACTATATTTTATGGCAACATTCCCGGTTTTATGCCAACATTTGCTCAAATTAAAAATCGTGCTCCTCTAACAAAGGAAAATCGTAATATACTTAACCTTTCATTTTTTACTGGAAACAAAATTGGAATCGTGCATATGTAGTTTCAACCACAAAGCAACAGAATTTCATCATCATCATAATCGAATTAAAACTCGCCTACATAGTTTCTAGTATTTTGTTAGTTAACCATGTTCTAGAAATCCGTCAAAAATAAAAATTTTATAAACTCCACTACACACACGACGCATTTCATTCGGTTAAAGATGCTCTAATTCCGCCTCAGTAACATTTTAAAATTTCATTCATAAACAATTTCAAAATCCAATTTACCAAACTCTTATCAAAATCGTTTATAAAATGTCCAAATCTCGACCCAGTTGGTCATATTTCAGAACTTCTTCACATACTAAACTTTAACTAACCGACTAACAAATGCTCTCGTTCTACTTTCTATATTAAGTCATGATGTTTTAAAAAATCTGGGGTGGGATGTTGTAACATCACTTTTTCGATATTTATCGAAGATTGTATCTCTTTTTCCTAAAATAAAATTGCTTGCCATTTCGTTTTTCAATTTTGCTTTCAATGTTGCGATCGCATGCTATCAGAATAAATTGTTTATTTAACTCTTTTTTGTTTTTCGATAAAGTATCACTCATAAAATACGTAGGTGATAGAATAAGAGTAGAACGACATAATGTTTTCTTTGATTAGGTAGAGATCGCATTAGAAACAACGTAATTGATAAATGGAAAAACGTTAAATTTTATTCGTGATGTAAATTTTGATAGTATCGAAAAAACATAATCTATTAACATAATAGTTTTTTTGAGCCTTACGCGGTTTTTAGTCACTTCTACTTCTGTAGTATAGAAAAAGGGGGTCCTATTTGAAACGCTATATTTTAAAACGCGATATTTCAAAACGCAATATTTCAAAACACGGTATGGTACAAAACGGGAATTTAGGAATGGGTTATATCAGGCGGATGAAGGGGAAATTTAATTTCAGTTTATAGGAATTTAAAAATCTATAGAAGCGAGAGTATATAGGATCGGTATCAATCGGGTTGCTGCTCTCCCGTCGCTTCGCAATGCACATTCTGTACCATAACGTGATTTGACATATCGCGTTTTGAAATATCGCGTTTGTACCATATCGCATTTTGTACCATATCACGTTTTAAAATATCGCGTTTTGAAATATTGCGTTTTGTACCATATAGCGTTTTGTGCCTTATCGCGTTTTGAAATATCGCATTTTGAGATATTGCGTTTTCTACCATATCTCGTTTTAACATATCTCGTTTTGAAATATCGCGTTTTGAAATATCGCGTTTTGAGCGGATCTGAGAAAAAGGAACTGAAGAAGGAAAAATTTCCCAAACTAGTATTAATAATATTTATTATTTGTGGGTATTTTAAGGTTTAGAAAATACAATAGGTAATAAATTAGTCAATACCCGAATACCGATATATTATAGGCTTCAAAACATTTTTAAAATACAAATATTTGTTTATTGAACATTATTTCATTATTCAAAATGTAAATCAAATGGCAATAAATTGTTAGGTTGTTTGTAAACATAATAAAATGAATCAAAGTTGCACGCACATACGTCTGCTATGATTAAAAATATATTAAAAGTAGAACATACGTTTTTCTAGCATTTACAAGAAATTATATCGAATATTTTTTTCCAGTAAAATGTGCGCTTAGGTCTTATACTGGTGTAATAATTTCGTTGCATTCAGAACTCGCTCCAAATTACTATGTACAATAGAAATAATTATCTTAGTGTTCGGACAAGTTCTAAATATTTAATTATGTTTATTTATAATATAAATAATTATTTTTATTTCTAATATAATGTTACATTTTGCCATTTATCAACATATATTTGTGTTAATAATTTCCGATAAATTATATTGCATACGATACAAACTACTTTTTTGACAATTTCGTTACACATACATAGACATTATCTATTTCGACTTATTTTGAAGCTAGAAGTAGTACTTCAAAGAAGTAGAGTGTAGAACGGCTGATTGTGCCTTTCCACACGTGTATTGACCTCAATCAACAACAAAAATATAAAGCTATGATAAAGCAAATATTAAAGAGTAAAGATCGAGGCACATAGTTTTCGTTCCATTCCGATTCGTTTCGTTTTCAATAAGTTTTTATAAATGCGCACGCACATAGCTTTCGTTTCGTTTTTAGTTGTTTTTATGTAGTTTGATAAATCGAGTTTTTTTATTTCTCACAATATTGTTTCAATTCAATCAATTATTTATAATATCATATCAGTTGTTTTAATAATGAGTGAAGATTTACACATTAACAAAAAAACGATAACAATAAACGCCAAAATAAATATTTTGAGGTTATTGTTTAAGTTTTTATTGAAATTTGATCAACTGTTTCGGTTCCGTTCCGCCTTGAACTTAACAATGTGAGCATGTTTTCGGTTTTCCATACATTTTGACATATTCAACTTAAAGGTCGGAACGGAACGGAAACTATGTGCCTCGACCTTAACAATATAAGACAGTGCCTCATAAAATCGTGTTTCAAATTTTTTTTCTATAAGATAAGAATGAAGTTAGCTGTTGTAGTACAAGTTCGAAAAATAACTGGAAAATCACACAGCTAGTGAAAAAGTAAAACTAAATTTAACTGTTCCAACTGTGTAGCTTAGTTGTCAAAACAAAAAGTAAACAAAGAACGGGAATTTCTCGAAAAAAGTTCGAAAGAAACGACCAAAGGAACAGCTGTGTTAGAAAATCTAATTACGGAATTGAAATAGGGTAAGAGAAAAAAAGAACGCGTCTGTCAGATATATAAGTGTGTATTTCAATTGGTTTAAATGCCACATAAAAAGTTAAAAAAAGTCGTGATATTTTTTTTAACTTTTTATCTGTTTCAATTGGTTAAAATTTTGACAATAACATGGTTGCTTATTTTATGTGTAATTATGAATGTATATAGCAAATTTAAATATGAAAATATATAAAATAAATACTACATATTTAAATGTATATTAGTTAATTATGGTCAGTTTACATCTAAATCATTATGATTTTTCTCAAAATTTGTACATGACAAATTTATATTTACAAACAAATATTTTTGTCAGCCAAATGTTTTCCACATAAAAATTTTATCAGCTCTTGAAGCAAATAAAAAGTTTGATTTTTATTCACCTCAATTTTTAACTTATTAATTTTTTATACGGCATTTAAACCAATTGAAACACACTCTAAGCTATTTAATATATGATATAAGACAGTGCCTTATAAAATCGTGTTCCAAAATTTTTTTTATAAGGCAAAGATGAAGTTAGCTATTTTAGTACAAGTTTGAAAAAAAACGAAAATCAACACTGTTAGTGGAACAGTAAAACTAAATTTAACTGTTCTAACAATGTAGTTTAGTTGTCAAAACAAGAAAGTAAACAAACAACGGTAATTCTTCAAAAAAAGTTCGAATGAAACGACTAAAGTGACACCTGTGCCAGTAAATCTAATTACGGAAACGAAATAGGGTAAGAGAAAAAAACTCATTTTCGAGTTTTGATGGCTCTCTTTTCATAAAAAGCGCAACGACATGGTTATTGTTTAACCTATCTGTCAAAACTCAAAAAATCTAAGGAACCGTCAAAAAATCCCAAGTTTGAGCCTAATACCTGTGACAGACTATGGATTAATAAAACGCGATTAGTGATTTTTTCGAGTTAAGCGCTAGTGTGTCAAGTAGAAGATTAGATAATCTCGATTTGGTTTGAGGTTTAGTGACTAAACTGGTTTAGTCAACTAATCTTCCAGTTTTTTGAAGATTTATCATATTTATGAGATTAGTGGGAGCGACTACAAGTAGCGCCATTACACGTTGGAGGTTTCAACTGACATTTCATTGTTTGTGTGCATTTGATTCAAATCAAAGTAAAATTAAACAAACAAAAAATATACTTGTGAATTGCAATAAACCCTGTTTATTCTAAAACTGAAAATGATGAGTGCATTCGTTATTTAATTATTATATAACAATTAATTGTAAATGGATATTTACGATGTTTATTATTAAATAATTAATTGAAATATTTATTTAATGAAATAAATAACTAATAAATTTAAATGATATGTCATTTGTTATAATATTGATACCGTGCAATCGCGGCGCCACTATATTATTTTACATTTGCACCGCGATTAGCTAAACTGTAGTATGTCAACGCAAGAGGATTTATGATCGATTAGCTAAACGAGTTTAACTAATCTCGTTTTGTTAATCCCTAGTCTGTCACAGGTATAAGGCTTAAAATTTAAACATCGAAGATGGGGCTTGAAATTTTTCTTAATGATTTAATAAAAAAGCTTAAGCCTACTGATTTATTTTGGGCGAGAGTACTTGTATTTATATAAACCTAAAAGTAAAAAATAAAAAAGTTTCAGCCCAAAAATTGATTTTCGGCGCACCAGTGTGTTTTGGTTCTCTCGTATTAACCTTATTTTTTGTTTTTTTATTTGTATATTACGATACGACGCTCATTAATTGATATCGTAGATGAGAAATAGGTGCATAGAGAGAGCACAAAACAAAATTGGCGCACCAGGCACCAGCGTGTTTTGGTTCTCTCTTCTCTCGTATTTTCTTTATTTTTTTTTTATTTCGTAGCATATTTTTGAGGCAAAATTTCGTTGCATTTTTCTATATAATGCGACGCCAAAAACATCTTCGACGTTAAAAAAGTATTCCATATATATTCTTTTGTGTTCTTTTATTACATTTCCCGTAGAATATCTAAGGCCATGTGACTGCTGTTATATTCCCTCTATTCTTTCTGCAGAATGAATAAAAGAAAACACGGGATATGTACATTCACACTAGGGTAACTTGAATCCGGTAACTTCTTCGTTTCTTTTTCCTTTACCTATAAGATAAATAAATTGTATAGGTAAAATTGAAAGAAACAAAGAAGTTACCGCATTCAGGTTGCCCTAGTATGGGTTTGCGCGATACTTTTTTATGAACACGAGTGAAGTTTCATGTATATCTCTATCATGGGTCCCATTTGAAACGCGATATTTTAAAACGCGAATTAACAAAACGCGATATTTCAAAATGCGATAATTCAAAACGCGATGTGGTACAAAACGCGTTATGGTACAAAACGCGATATTTTAAAATGCGATATTTCAAAACGCGATGCAGTACAAAACGCGATATGGTACAAAACGCGATATTTCAAAATGCGATATTTCAAAACGCGATATGGTACAAAACGCGATATGGTACAAAACGAGAGTTTAGGATCGGGTTATATCATCCGGGTGAAGGGGAAATTTAATTTCAGTTTATAGGAATTTAAAAATCGATAGGAGCGATAGTATATATAATCGGTATCAGGCGAGTCGCTATGCTCCCGTCGCTTCGCAACGCATATTCTGTAGCTGTACCATATCTCGTTTTTTGTTCAAAGTTGACGTGTCACTGTATTTTTTACAATAGAAACAATTAAATATCATGCAGTGATAAAATTCTACTGTTCTAATTGAAGGTGTAGCACCAAAACAAATTTATGAACGATTGTTAAAAGTGTATGGCAGGTTCCATACACGGCTTCAGCTTCTGGCTTCAAACTAAGTCGTAATAGATTTTTTATTGCTATTGATTTTTTATTTATCTAAATCTCCAAATTTTTTTGTATTCTTTTATTCTGCTTTCTCGAAAATAAAATTTAAACAACAATCTACATCTCAAAAATGCCCTTACATTTTTTTATTTTCATTTCTATTTGTGTCAGTTCGGCTTCACCGAAAAATTTTATGTCGCAGTTAACATCGATTTTATAGGTAAAAGGGGAAAGAGACGAAGATGAAGGCGATCTTTTGAAGCCGTGTATGGAACGGGCCTATAAGAACTCTTCTTCTTCAGTTTAAACAGTAGAATTTTATCATGCACTATATTCAATTTTATCATTTTAAAAAATACAGTGACACGTCAACTTTGAACAGCTGTTAATACATGAATGAGTTGATAGAGATATATGTACAATGAAACTTAACACGTTTTCATAAAAAAAGTAGTACAATTTGGTGGAAAAATAAAACTTCGAACTTAATAGCTCTATCTCTTATCGTGCATATCCATACTACGGTAACTTGAATCCGGCAACTTCTTCGTTTCCTTCCTCTTTACTTATTAAACAAAAAAAATTTATAGGCCTATCTATAATTTTTTTTTTGTTTAATAAGTAAAGAGGAAGGAAACGAAGAAGTTGCCGGATTCAAGTTACCGTATAAAGAACTTTGAATTACACTATAAAGAACTTTGTCGAAGGTATTTTATAAAATACTTGAATCAATTTTTTTTAAAACTACGCTACATAAAAGATTTTAACAAAATTTTCCTCCATCATTTTCCGTAAAAATGGAACAACATCGAACAACGTGTGCAGCAACATTACGCGCTTTTATTATTATACCGTTAATAAAAACATTCGCTAATATGTTTTTAGTTGTATAAAAATTCATTCGCCTCGTATTCTTGATTTAATATTCTTATGGTTTTTGTCGTTCAATTGTATTTGGTCGCCATTTTGAATAAACAATATGTACCTGCATGAGGCTAAATTTGATAAAAACATTTTATAAAAGTGAAAGTTTTATAAAACATGCTTATTACACTATCAAAGAAAATTGATAAAAATGTTTTATAAAACACCTTTGTCAAAGATCTTTTATAGTGTAATTCCGACCATAAAGGGGAAAGAAACAAAGAAGTTAACGGATTCAAGTTACCGTAGTATGGCACAGCGCACGATAAAACTTACTGAACAACCTAAGTTGTATTTTAATGATAAAAAAAATGTAGAGAATTTAGCGAATTTAGAATTTTACCAAAGAAACAGCCAAACTTTTTTCTTGCAGCATCAAAATGGCGTATTTTTTTTTTAAATTAATTATAAATAAAAACTAGTTTTATTTTTTTTAAACTTTTATAAATAATAATTTTTAAACAAAACACATGTATTGTACACACACACACATATATATATATATATATATATATATATATATATATATATATATATATATATATATATATATATATATATATATATATATATATATATATATATATAATGGGTGACTCATTTTGAGGTACTTTTTTAAAAATAAAAAAAAAATATAAAAATTAAATTTTATGGAGTAATCTTTATTATCATAAAAAAGAACCATTCTTTACATTTATTTTTTTTCAGATTATTTCTTTCAATTGTTGCTAATAAGTGCGGCTAACATGGTCCATTCTGAAGTTCCAATTTTCGATGATGCGTTCGAGCATTTCGAGTGGTATATTTGGCCAATGGTGCGAGTACCATTGGCTTCTAATTCTTCAATCGTAACTGATTTATCCATGTTGACTTTGGACTTTACGTATCCTCAAAGGAAAAAGTCTAAAGGTGTAATATCACATGATCTAGGTGGCCAATTCGTGAAAAAAGCGTGAAATTAACTGGTTACCGAATTGTTCTCGTAATAAAGTCCCGTTCCATGGGCTGTGTGACAATTAGCGCCGTCTTGTTGGAACCAAATGTCGAGATCAGGGGCTTCAATTTCAGGCAGCAAATAGTCCGTTATCATGGTGCGATAACGGGCTCCATTCACAGTTACGATATATAATTGGATATAATGGTAGCTCTTGAACCTCTTTGGGTTACTCTTCAGCCCGCAAATACGGTAATATTTCCTATTGACGTAGCCATGAAGCCAGAAATGGACCTCATCGCTGAACAAAATTTTGGTCAAAAATAGTAGATCTACTTCAAGCTTAAGCTGAATAATTTGTGGACGCTATGCCAGGGTAAGTCTTTCCTAGATGAAATGTCAAACAATCCTGGCCTGGGATGTTCTAACATCATCATTTTTCGATAATTTATCGAAGTTTATTTCTCGTTTCTTTAGAATAAAAATTTGTCTCTGTTTCAATTGTATATCATCTACCAGCCTGCTAGATTGCTAAATTGTGATGTTTCTACTGCGTTTCTATCACCAAATTCTAGAATGAAAATAAGTGAAATAGTTATTGTTCAAATATATTCTTGTAGGCTGTGATAGCAATAGAGAAGAAACAGAAGTCAAATTAATTCTAGCAGAAAGAGACGTAGACTTCGATAAACATCGAAAAATGGTGATGTTAGAACATCCCAGCCCTGAACAAAAATACCATAACTATTTGACACGAGCTGTCATAAAATCCCTACTGAAAAAAGTACCTCTAAATGAATCACTCGTTGTACTATATCCCTTTTTCAACCAAGGGGAAAAAATAGGCTCAACTTAAGTCCAAACCACACAAATGTGTGAGTAAAAAATCATAGCATGTAATGGCGTTTTTAATAAAAAAATTCGTTTAATTTGCAGTACTACCAACACAATTGTGTATATAGTTATAAGTTTAACGAAAATAAGTTTAAAAGGAATACACAAACGTGTAAGTTGGTTCAAAACACATACAAAAATAAATTTTTAACATGGTACGTTTGCCCTACCTGCACAATTGTGTTAGTAAAACACAAAAGGGATATTATATATGTATACATATATATTATATAAATAAAATAAAATGTATAAAATAAACAGTCTTAAAATTCTCCAAGTGGTAAGAATGATAACTAAAAATAAAATTTAGCTTTCGTAAATCAAGCTTTTATTTTCAATTTAGCTAAATTTTTTTTTCTTTTATATACATACAATTGTCGTTGTAAATTTAGAAAATTTACTAATGCAATACCATGTTAGTATAAATATATTGTTTTAGTAGTTTAATCATAGTTTAACATAAAATATTACAACATTCACTTAAAATTATGTTTTTATTAATTGTGCGCATCGGATAACAAAGACAACTAGCAAAATTTCATTTAACTTACTCTTAATATTTGTTTATGCAATTTTTTCGAACTAATTTGTATTAGTATTTATATGGTTATATGGTTGAAGGAGTAGAAAAATAGAAATTGTATTCTGAACAGTAAAATTATACATATTATGTAACTCTGTAAAATAAACTTTTAAAATCTTGATGATGAAATTGTTGTTCACCTTATAAAAATAGTTATTGAAATGATTTTTTTTTCTAACAGGGCGCTGTCATCTGTGTTTTAAAATTTAAACCAATAACAATTCGTTGTTAATATTATTCATATGTTATTTATACTTTGTTAATTTTATTTTATTACAGTTTTCCACAAACCTCAGAAAGGTCCAAATCGTAAAATTTGTCGACGGTGCTACAGAAAAGGTAAACACGTAAAATCTCGATATACATGTGACACATGTTTAGATAAACGTAAAAATACTATTGGACTCTGTACATCGCCATGCTTTAAAGAATGGCACGATGAGCAAAAACTTTTAACTCAGCCACTTTTAACGCTGCGAGTGGCTACGAATTTATTTAAAAAATGAAAATATTATAAAATATTTATGTGAAAAAGTCGGTACGTATGTACATACATAAATGTAATCAAATAACAAAATAAAGTTAATGTACAAACACAGATAACAATTATTTTTATTTTACTTTGTGGTACAAACCTAAATATGTAGTTTATTTATATTTTATAACAAAGCATTATATAATAACATCTTAATAAAATCTTCAAATACATTTTTATTTCAATAATCGTGTTTTTTTATATACAAATAGTCGAAAAAATAAATTTTTACCTACACTAAGTAGAACTGAGGTCAAAACTTTGGTGTTTGGAAGGTGGGGAGTTCAAAACCTGGGGTCTGGATGCAAAAGAGTGCAAACCCCGTGTGCACACAGACATTCTTACGTGAGCCAATCATATGTGCAGGTGGTTCACATTTAACGAACTTATAGCTGTACTCTTCGATTTAAATCATAACGGAATAAGGTGTCGCGTTAAAACTGAACCACGAGAGCGAGTTGGATGAGCTTTAGCCCAAAACATAATTCAAATATAAAATCAACGAATTTTTTATTGCAATAAATATAATAGGATTTTCAATAAAACTATGTTAAAAGCCATTTCTAACCAATTTGAGGTTCTTCAAACAAATATTAAAAATATTGGATGGATTATTAGTAGCGTAGCAATTTACCCGGGGGACTATTATGAAATTTTTTTCGATTTCGTAAAATACGAAATCGTAAATTCGATCCGCCGCGAATACTCCTATTATGAAACTTTTTTGATCGTACAATTTAAGACCATGAAGTTTGATGTTTTTGTGGTTTTAGCTAAAATTTCAACCATCAACAGATTTTTCAGATGGGCAGTCGGCATTCAGTCGGAATTTAATTCGTTTGTAATTTCACTCCACAAATGTTTGACTATGCCAACATTTTTTGCACAAAAAAAAATTAAAAGTCAAATTGGCGACCATTGGTAATTGACCTACAAAAACCACAATAATAAAGTTTCAAATAAATTGTAATAAATTAAACTAGTCAGTTTTTATAAAATAATAGTTTTAAAAAATAATTAAAGTATTTTATTTTAATAAAAAAATAATAAGTATACACGTATATTTTCGTAAATACGATATTCGTCATCTATTGAGTAGTCTAATTTTGACATTTGATTTTCGTAAAATACGATTTCGTTTTTTTTTGTTGATTCATAATAGGGCGGATTTACGATTTTCGAATTTTACGAAAGCAAAAAAATTTCATAATACGAATTTTCGCGGCGGATCGAATTTTACGAAATCGGAATTATTTCATAATAGGCCCCCCGGTTGACACATCTGACTCATCAGTAAGTTAGAAAAATTGAATTAGCAACTATTTTCAATTGTTCTGCATTCTAAATAAAATAAATGTTATACCTATTTGAAAGACAGGAAAATCAATATTTAAAGTACCAAATAAATTAATATAATCCATTTTTTGTTGTCCCGCGGCTTTTTGTTGAAATATTATAATTTTTTATAAATTTATTTAAAAACACTACAATTTTTGTACAGTATAAAAAACTTTCGTTATCAACAAATTATTTAATTTTTTTAATTACGAAGACCGGTTTCGGAACTTCTTCCTTCGTCGGTTCTTTTTTTCTACTCGAGTAGATTTTGGCCATTTGGAATTTGAAAAACAGCCTACTAGTAAGTTTTTGATCTAGTCAAAAACATCAATTTGGTAATAAAATATTCGGGAATACAATGGTATTAATAAGTCAGGCCAAATTCTTGGATATGCAGATGATATCGTGCTTCTTGGCCGAAGACCTAGCGATATCAAAGACAGTTTCATACCGCTCGATCGCTGCGCAAGAAGACTTGGTTTGGAGGTGAACAGCAGTAAAACCAAATATTTAGTAACACCTGGGAACATCTCTACGGCAAATCTCGGAATTGGCGACCACAACTTTGATAGCGTCGAAAACTTTAAATACCTCGGGTCAGTTATAACATCGTCGAATGATATGCAGGCAGAAATAAAAGCCCGAATCGCTGCCGGACAACGAGTTTTCTACGCCAAATCAAAATTATTGCGATCGAAACATCTATCGCAGTCGTGCAAGCTCGCACTTTATAAAGCACTTATAAGACCTGTGCTGGTTTTCGGAAGCGAGAGCTGGACCATGACCACTAACGATTGTAGATTATTATCTACCTTCGAAAGGAAGGTTGTCCGTTCAATCTTTGGTCCAATTAAAGTTGCGAACAACGAATATCGGATTCGTATGAATCACGAAATAAAGCAACTCCTCGGAGGCAGCGATATTATCGGATTCATCAAATCCAATCGAGTGAGATGGCTCGGCCACGTTACAAGGTCTCCCCAACAACGGATGATAAATAAAGTGTTCCACCAACAACCAGCCGGAGTACGTCGTAGAGGAAGACCTCGACTACGCTGGCGCGACGACATCGAACAAGATCTACGAACATTAGGATGTCGAAACTGGAGGACGAGAGCGGTGGATCGAGATGGATGGAGGGCCTTAGTGCAGGCGGCGAAATCCCTTCATGGGATGTGAAGGCCAGAGAGAGAAATGGTATCCCACATTTTTATGGAATGGTAAATTTTGGTCATAATCCCAGTCACTTTTCTTTAACAAAAAAATCAGGAAATGTTTTCGATTGCTTTCGATTCTTTTTATGTGCACAGCATAGTATGGAGTTCAGACCATTACAGCGTATTCCAGTTGAGATCGAACGTAAGCGAAATAGAGTGAACATAAGGTTTGAATATCTTTAAATTCATCACAACATCGCATTCGCCTTCGCAATACAATTTTCTATAAGCCTATTGAAACTGGCGTTTTCAACAAATGTAGCACCTAAATCCAGAATCTCATTGACAAGGCTTCTGGCATTCCATTAATAGTACGAAAAATTTCACGACACCTGCAAATGTGAACACGTCTGAATTTTTGATTATCTCGGTTATTCGATCTATGAAAACAATAAAACTACAGAGCCCTATGTGTGATCCTTGGGGAACATCAGATGTAACTTTAATAACGTTTGATTTCTCATTTCCCATTATAAAAATGGTCGTCGGTTTGATAGATATGACTTGAGAAGCGAATAAATTCTGGAGTGTTTTATGATGACAGATAGAACCAAAAGCTTTACTGAAATCCGTCTATGTTACATCAACTTGATAATGTTCTCTACATCAACTAGAATTCAAAATTGTTGCATAATACTAATTCAAGCAATTGTGGATTTAAAATTGTTGCATAATATTAATTTGTCCGAGCAATTTTAAAAAGCCTCGAGGAACAGAATAAACTAAACAAGTTAATTCTGGATCGACTTAATCTGCTGGAAATACCAAGTTCCATAATAGTTAAAAATAAATAATGTATACAATACATAGTTCAATTCACAATTCCGGAGCAGAAACCAGACATCAAAATTATTCATTAAGAATACCCATATGGAATGTAAACGGATTAACACAACACCTAGAAGAATTAGAACTATAATTTAAAACCGAGAAAATTGATATATGCTTAATATCAAAAACACATTTTACTAGCAGCTTCTATGTATCAATCCGGAGATATACTTGTTACCATACCATACACCCTGCAAAACGAGCAAGAGGAGGGTCAGCTATATTTATTAGGTATAATATCAAACATCTTGAAGAGTTAAAAATAGAAGAAGAATCCATGCAAGTACCCACCGTGACGGTTAATTTTGGTTATCACAACACCTGTAATGTATCTGCGATATATTGCCCCTCACGATATAACCTAAAGAAAGAAGACTACATTAACTTGTTCCAGGAATTAGGAAGTAACTTCATTATTGGAGGTGACTTTAATGCAAAAAATACCTTCTGTGGTTCAAGATTAACCTCTCCAAAAGGCAAAGAATTACTTGCAGCTGGCCAATACTCAAACTGTGAATTTTACTCAGGAGGGAAACCAACATACTGGCCAACTGATCCTAACAAAATTCCAGATCTTATAGATTTTTACATCACTAAAGGCATATCGGAACGCTACATCTTCTTAGAAGATGATGAAAATCTAACATCTGATCATTCTCCTGTTATTATGACGGTTAGTGAAAATGTAATAGAAAAAACAAATTCACCACAGCTCACAAACAACAAAACAAATTGGGAACTGTTTAAGAAGTTGTTAGAGGAAAAAATAGAACTTCAAGTGCCAATCAAAAGTGAAAATGAAATAAAAGAGGAACTAGACAAGCTCCTTGATGGCATACAATGGTCGGCTTCGGAATGCACCCCCAAATTATCATCCAGGAAAGAAAACTCCATTATTTACCCAATAGAAGTAAGAGAACTAGTGCCGGAAAAACGAAAAGCCCGAAAGAAATTGCAGACTACGCGTGTGCGCCGCAAGATAAAACTACCTTAAACAATTTGTGCATCAAACTTAAGGCTCTCATAAAAAAAGTGAAAAATGAAACAATTGGAAAATATCTTTATTCTCTAGCTCCAATTAAAGATACCGACTACTCCCACTGGAAAGCAACAAAAGAGTTAAAACGACCAAAAACGCAAATCCCCCCAATCAAAACAAACGATGGGAAATGGGGTAGAAGTGTGAAAGATAAAGCTGACCTGTTTGCTGAACATCTTGAAGAAACATTTCAACCTCTAGGTCGGCAGACTAGTTACGAAAACACTGCTGATACGCCCAGAATGTCTGATTTCGAAGAAATTAGGCCTGTAACATTGAAAGAACTAAAAGCTGAAATTAAGAACATAAAGCAAAGAAAGCCTGGTTACGATCTGATAACAGGGCAAATAATAAAGGAGCTGCCTGAAATAGGTTCCTCAGGAAAAAGCATGTCCCAACGCAGTGGAAAGTAGCAGAAGTAATAATGATTCCGAAACTGGGCATGCCACCGAATGATCTTACCGGCCAATTTCACTTCTACCAACACTAGCGAATTTGAGAGACTGTTGCTCAAAACATTGAAAAGAACCATAGAACAAAGAAACCTTATCACAGAATATCAGTTTGGTTTCAGAGAGAAACACCAAACCAACTATTGAGCAGGTTCATAGGCTTACAGATGTCATTGAGAATACATTAGAGAGGAAAAAGGTTTGTTCTAGTATCTTCTTAGATGTGGCGCAGGCCTCCGATAAGGTGTGGCACAGAGGTTTACTCTTCAAACTATATAGAGATTTACCAAAACAATATTATATGATTTTAAAATCATACATAGAGAATCGCCACTTTAGGGTGAAATATGAAGATAAATATTCCGAGCTAAAAAGATTTCGGCAGGAATCTCGCAGGGTAGTGTTTTGGAACCTACTCTTTACCTGCTCTACACCAGAGATTCACCTCAATTAAACGATGTTACCGTTGCAACATTTGCTGATGACATTGCAGTTCTCTCAGTAGGAAACACTATCGAGGAATCGACAACGAAACTTCAAGAAGCATGTGACAAAATTATAAAATGGATAAAAGTGTGACGTATCGGGCTCAATGAATCGAAATCAACGCATCTGAATTTCACCAATCTAAAAGTCAGTTATAAACCTGTAATCATTAACGGTCAGCAGATTCCATATGCAAATAATGCTAAATATCTAGAGATGACCTTGGATACCAAGCTCAGATGGAAAGAGGACGTTAAAAAGAAAAAAGATGAGCTTAATATCAAATATCGAAAAATGTATTGGCTGCTCGGGAAAAATTCGGAAACGTCATGTGAAAATAAATTGCTATTATATCAACAGTGCTACGTGGTATAGTTCACGCTCCGTGGTACATTAGGAATGACGACCTTCATAGGGACCTAAATATCCTGACGGTTTAAGAAGAAATAAAACAATTTGCAGTAATTCATGGACAACGTACTTATCAACACGTAAATGAAGAGCTTCGTGGTATGTTGAACACTTCACATGCAGTAAGACGATTGCAGAGAACGAAACCAATTGATTTAATGGTTTAGGGACACCAGAGCAAAGACTATACTTCAGTAAATAACCTATACATGGAGCTGGTCAATGGGCCTCTTCTCATTCACAAGTGATTAAATTAAGAAAGAAAAATTACTAGATGAATTGTATTCAGTTGTAATAATTTCAATAAATAAAATAAAAAAAAAAATAATAATAATACTAATTCAAACAATTTCGGAATTGTTGATATTCCTGTGTAGCATGTAACGTTATCTCGATTATCCGATTTAAAAATTGGTGTAATTTTTGATAGTTTCAATTTTTAGGGAAACACGCCGGTGCTTAAGGAATGATTAAATAGGAAGCATAATGGAATTGTTAAAATTTCAGCGTACTTCTTCAGAATAGAAGAGCGTATATTATCAAGACCACAACCATCACCAAACCGAGTCACCAAAGTCGATAAAATGTTGTCCTCAAAAATAACAAGAGGAGTTATTGATGTGTTGTTATTGCTTAGCTGTTCATACAATCCACTAGTATCGGTTGGTCTATAGACTGATTGAAAAAGCGACTCAAACATGTTAGCTATATGTTTGGCGTTTGAAGAGTAAGTATTATTGTAGGTGATATTTGGGGTAGATACTCGATCGGCCAGCAAACGAGCAATTTGCTAGCCAAAATTCTGAGTAGTCAGAAGTAGTAGAGTAGTC
Organism: Nephrotoma appendiculata; assembly: GCA_947310385.1. Taxonomy (NCBI): domain Eukaryota; kingdom Metazoa; phylum Arthropoda; class Insecta; order Diptera; family Tipulidae; genus Nephrotoma; species Nephrotoma appendiculata. The sequence goes on from OX371224.1 coordinate 208,379,309, forward strand.
AATTTTACCAAGGAAATTTGAATTTCAAATTATGTTTTTCAAAAATATTTTGTTTTTTATTTGCGATTGCACAGTAAGTTTTGCGGCTTTAAAAAATGAACAGCAAATTTTTGGGTTGTTTTACTGTGCAATTGCAAAAATAAATAAAAAAATTTATAAAAAAAATATGATTTAAAATTCAAATTTTCTTGGAAAAAATGATTGAATAGCTAAAATTTCGGCTAGCAAATTGATTGCTTGCTAGCTGATCGAGTATCTACCCCATTAGTTTTATTAGAGTATCCTTCAATTTCGCGTTTATTCTTAAAGTATTTCCAAAATAGGTGTGGATTTATTTTGATTTTTTCTTGAATTTGATCGAGATCCTGTACCCCAATCAGGTTCAGTAATAAATGGTAATGGGAAATGGTAAAGGGTTTTTATTTTCAACCAATCATTTACCATTACCACAGAATATACAGACGAGAAATAACTCGATTTTTGTATGAATTTCTTTTGACTCGAATATTTGACCTTGTACATATAAATAAGAGTGGTAAAAATAGTTTAGATAGATAGCGGTAGTAGTTTTCAAAAAATTTAAATCGATTATAAAATCTTCGCAGTATACCACTAAAATTTCCTCAGAATTGGCTCTCTTAATTTGAAATGTCACTATAACGTTGGCTCCATCAACCAGAAATTGATTGAGTGATAAGCGATCAATATTTAATAATAATATAACACAGGATTCATTGGCATTCAGTGCGGATACTGATTCGCTCAATTTAAAGTGTAAAAGCTATCAACAAATATTTTTATGCAAATATAATTATCGAACACGGAAGAGCAAGATAAAATATCAATATTAATATCACCCAGAACAAACAGGTTTTTACTGTTTATATGTGGTAAATATTCAAAAAACTCATCGCCAAAGACATTTTGCGAAACGGCCTGAAGCCGATAAACGCAAATTAAAATAAACGCCTCATTGCCAATAACAAGCTTTACCTTCACATAAACCGCTGAAACAAAGTTTATAGGTTCAACAAAAAGTTACTTTTATAAAATACCAAAACACCACCAGTGGCCCTATTCTGGTAATTTTTCGGGAGTAGGGAACTGGGGAAAGAATTTATTTGTAATTTCTGTTCAAATATTTTTTTTCCGGCCTACTGAGGAGAAAAGTTTGATGTAAATATTTATAAATTGGGAATAATTTTTCCATATCTAAATTGGCAGGGAAAATTATTCCCAATTTAATATTTTTTTTTTTAAAAACTAGCTTTTTACCTCAGTATGCCGGGAAAAAATAATTGAACAGAAATTAAATATAAATTCTATCCCCAGTTCCCTACTCCCGGGGAATTACCAGAATAGGGCCACAGGATATATATCCCTTAACCGGCCTGCCATCACAATTGTCTGGATGAGCGAATCTGTCAAAAATTTAATTTTGTAAGTATTTTGGACCAAAATACACATTTGTGGTCGATAATAAAATTTAAACTAAAGGCTGTGTTTCTTATTTCCGATCTAATCGATCTGATCGATCTGAATACTAAAAAGTTGTTTCTTATTTCAGCTCAAATCGATCTGATCAATTTTGTTGCTGTTTCTTATTTTTCTTCAGATTGATTAGATCGATTTTTTTGATTTGTATTAAAATTCCGATTTCTCAGATTAGTTTTAGTTTAGCTAGCTTCACGTAATTCAAATTCAAATCTATATTGTCATTCTCATCATTTTTGTATGTTTTTGTGAACGTTATTAAAATGGAAACAGAAAGAAATTCTAATTATTATTTTATATTGATTTTGTTAAATAATGAAATAATTATTTTATACAGCCAAATTTTTTTATAGAGTATTTGCAAGAAGTGGTACAATTTCATATTCGTGGTACAATCCTCAGAGTAATTTAGCACGTTGATATTCCCTTCGTGTTCATATTCGTTCATTCGGTAATATTCTCTTCGTGTTCATAATTTGAATTCAAATAATAAGTAATTACAACAATGGATAATTTTTTAGATCTACCAAATCTGAAACCTGTTTCTTATTTCATATCGATCTAATTTCAGATTTCAAAATCTGCTCGATCTGCGGATTTAAATAAGAAACACAGCTAAAGTAACCGTTTAAGTTTGAGTTATACGTGAAGTTAGCTAACCAAAATCAATCTGACAAATCGGAAAATTTTTGCAAATTAAAAAAATCGATCTAATCTGTAAAAACATAAGGAACAGCAACAAAATTGATCAGATCGATCTGACCGGAAATAAGAAACAACTTTTTAGTACTCAGATCAATCAGATCGATTACTGAAGAAATAAGTAAACACAGCATAAATCTTAGAAATATTCGAATCTTAGTTTTAAACTATTGTTCGATAAAAAGGGAAAACGTCGAAAGTGAAAATACTTGGGAAATGCGTAAAGAGAGGAAATACCATGTTTCCATGAACTATGTTAAGTTTTAGGTTAACTCTTTGAGGCACACAATTTTAAAGAAAACAAAATCCCTAGTTACACAGAATTTTGTTTATTATAAAAAAATGGAAATAAATATTCATTACGATTATTTAAGATAAATTTTTACTAAGACCGATGGGCCAACTATAGATGGAATAAAAAAAATAACAGAAATAACGTAAGAAACGAAGACAAAAAATTATTATTCCAATTTGACTTTTCGGCTATAGATTACTTAAAATATTAAGTTCATTTATATATTTCATGTAATAATTTTTTGATGTACTATATTTCCTAAAATTTTGAGTAAAACTACAATAGTTTTGAGTATAAACGTAGTACATATCAAGAAATATATGTGTTTAAAATTATAATAATTATTTATATGCGGTTTAAATTACTGCAATTCGATAAATTATATTTTTAGGTTAGGTTTAAATAAATACAATTCTACAATAATTTTCAGTGTTAGAATTCAATGTATTATATTTTTTTAATTTAATATATTATTTTATAATAGTAATAAATGAAATAAATAGTGTTAAATTTGTAATCTTGTACAGTGTATTACTTTACTAAATTTTTATTGTCACTTACAGAGTGACATACGAGTGCAAAGGGTTAAAAATATACATATTTGGGAATGACAATTTTTCCTTGCCGCCATTTTGATTTTCAGCTCTACTCAATCCTACTAGTTTCGTCGAGTTCAAAATAATTTAACGAAAACTCACAGAGTTCCTTATGACTAATAGAGCATACCCAATAGAATTCCTTATGACTTTTTACTTACAGAAAAGTATGAAAAAAAACTTGACAAAAATTTTTTTTTTTTCTGAAGTTTTTTTTTCATACTTTTCTGTAAGTATAAAGTCATAAGGAATTCTATTGGCTATGCCCAGTTTTACTTACAGAAAAGTATGAAAAAAAAACTTGAGAAATTTTTTTTTCTCAAGTTTTTTTTTCATACTTTTCTGTAAGTAAAAAGTCATAAGGAATTCTATTGGTGCTCTGTCACTCTGTTTCCATGAACGCTAACTTCAACCACAAACAAAAGAAACAATCAGACTCCAAAACCAATGAAAAATTTATGTTTAAATCAATATCTCGATGTCGTTACAAATGGGAAAATCTTTCTAGCGGCTGTTAGTAGAAATGTTAGTTAATACTCAAACCCCATTTTGGTCTACATATGTGCTCAATACATAGTATTTCTCGCTCAATATATTTATTTTAAATACGCGCGTGAACAATTGAAAATTTTTATATTTGTGTGGAGAGCATAAAAGAAACAAACGGAAACAACAAATTCAACGTATTTTTTTTTTTCGTTTGAAAGTATCCTTTCTCTTATTGTATGATTTATATTTAATAAAACAGAATGAAATGAAAACTAAAACGCACGTATTATGAATATACATATGTATGTACTATTTAAAATAAAATGTGTGTACGGTCGATAATTTCTTGTCCTTTAAGACAAAATTAAAACACGTGACCACAAAAAGGAAGAGGATTTATTTTAGATGTATGTGTGTAGCTAATAAAAATAAAATGTGAATAAATAATCAATGTGATTATGGTTTGGTGTGCTGCATGAAATATAATTTAAAAAAAAAACAAATATGTGGAGGAAATGTTACGAAACATCAAAAATTTATGAACGAAAGCGAAAAATATTATAATTAAATTGTTTTTAGTGATTGCAGTAATTATTGATTTATTTATTTATAATGAAAAAAGTCTACAAATTTGACTTGAAATATATTAATTTAAGAATATAAAATAAAATAAATCCGCATTGGATTTGAAAATTTGAAACATAAAAGTAAAGTAACAAGTAAAAAAATCACTGAGAGGCATAATCTACTTTTAAAATTAATCTACTGTTGAATTAATCGACTTTTAAAATTATCTTTTGTTAAACAAAAATCAAATAAATAGTTAATTCTATTGAAACTTTTACACATCATCTTCACTGGTTCATTATCGCCATAGTTGGTTCTGTGTCTATCTAAGTAGAGGAAGCTAGGAGCTCTTAGTTGTCTACCAGGAACCTTTATTTTAATTGACTTTGATTTACAAATATAGTACATATTACATATTTGGGTTTGGTTACATTATGTATATTTATATGCCTACATATACTGGTTTGTCCAAACTAAATACATTCATGACTTAATTTTTCCTAAGTGTACTATAAGGATGATATATGATTTAAATTCAATAATATTAAAATACCTAAAAATTTTATAAAGGATTTTATTTTTGAGAAAATGAATAAAATCAGTTTACACCGGAAAGATGTATTTGGGAAAATGTACTATGTATTTGGATTTGCCTCCAAAAATTGGTCAAGCACACAATTTTTTGTTAACATTTTTGAAGCATGGTAGCATGGTAGCTAGTCTTGATTTGTTTCGACTAGCTTTTGAACACATTTTAAGACGTTGAAAATAAAAGCTAGTTATTGATTTTAAACAAATTTGCATTAATATTTCGATATAGTTCACTGAGATTCTCACAGATTTTAGTGATTTTTTATTGTTTAAAATAACATCAAATTTTTTGTTGTTTAAAATATCAAAGGAATTATTGAAGACTCTAATAAATTTTATTGTTCCACTACACCCTTCATTTTGTGGCAATTTTAAAACATTATCACAAAATTTTAATGCATTTGCTACGGAATTACTTATTGTCTGAACTGCTAAATGAATTTTCATTTTTTGGCAATTAAAAAATATATGGGTCTTTCGTAATTTATTCGCGAGATGGAAACCTTCGTTCGATTGAATCGGACTAGCAACTTTGGAGTACGAAAAGATTCTGAAGTGAGGCAAGCAGTTTTTAAATTGGTTTCGAATATATTCATAGGCCTTCGGAGAATAAAAGTTTAAATTAAAAGCAAACTTCCATATTTCTTCTGGATAATTCCTGCCTAACTTTCAATTTCTAATTTTATCTCTTATTTAAAAAAATTCGAATTTGGGTTAGAATGGTTTAAACATTTATTCTTCTGGCAAGAACTATTTAAATCTTTCTCTTCAAGTTCGCCTATCAGGTGGCCCTAATTAATCATTTTTCTTCTTTGTCTCATATTTGTTTGTCGTAGGTTCCCATTTTTTTCAAATTTGTTGTATTTAATCCTTAAAAACCGTAGCTTTTGTTTTTGTAATTCGTTTCTTGAAATCGTAGAAAGATCAGCACCTGCTGAGGCCATTGCTCGCTTTAACGTTATTTTATTAAATTGTTTGTATGTATGAGAAGGTTTTATACTTTTACAGATCAACCCGCTTCATATCATTCTTCCCGTGTCAGAAAAAATCATGATAAAAAGCGGGTGGTGATAATAAAAGAAATACCGCTTAATATCACGTTCCATGATATTAACCAAGTTCTTGCTTTATATCACGATTCATGACATTAATCGAAAATTTATTTCGAAACTTATTCGATTAGTTAAATTGGTAACCTTGTTCCAAGATTCTTTAACTAAAAGTAAGGCGTTCAATAAATTATGTTTTTTTACAATTTTGGTAACTAATATTTGATCTGTGGAAGACTCAATTTCCGCAAGCAATTTTACCACAAGCAATCTTCTGTAATGGAACTTAAAATTACGGATCACACGATTGAATTAGTGATGTCACATTACGACTTTCGGAAATCAATGCTTTATCACATTCTCGTAACCATTCTTCAAATATAGAAGATGTCATCGATCCATGCATTATTATTGCTTTTGTACTTGACTGGCAACTGTTTTATACCACGAAAACAACGTGGTGTTTTAGACTTGTCAATTACCAAAACTGATTGCTTTTCTCCATCCATACTTGCATAAAGAAGAATTGTTATTTTTTCTTTTGAAATTTTAATGCCAGAATATTCAGTTGTCTTGAGATCCACTAGGCATTGCACGCCACAAAAGGCCAGTTTCGTCCTCGTTGAATATATCCTTTGGTTCATAGGTACGAAGAACATTAACTAAGGAAGTAGCTTGCTATTCATTGGTTCCAGCAGCAGTGCTGGAATATCTACATCAACTTTCTCACGATGAGCTTTTTTATAAACGATCCCGTATCTTTTCTTCCATCGATCTATCCATCTATTTGTGGGTACGATGTTTCATCAGCGTGATCTTCAGCTTTGCTATGTCGTTTTCTATTTACATTTAATTTTACGTCAGACAACATATTTTGTTTTTTATAAATTTTGGTGATAATTGATGGATCAATGATGAATTTCGTAGCAACTGCTGCATATGTTTGTTCAGGTGGGCCGTCGGAAGCTGCTATAATTTGTAGTTTCTGTTTGTCAGTAAGTGCGGTTCTTTTTCGTCCTGTCATGTTTGCACATGTAGCTCTGTTTTCATGGTTATGGGGTGAAAAAAATTGTAAGTTACACTATGAACAGTCATTTTATTTGAAAAACAATTTATTCAAAACACGTAGCATTTTACCTGTTTGCATAAAAATTATAGAAAAAGCTTTTTTCTGTATGATTTTTTTTAAAAATGAAAATTTTATTTTATTTGTTTTTGATTAAATTGTCGATTGGATACACATAACATTTAATAAAAAGATGGCGATTTCTGGACTTTACCACAACTTTAACTTTAACCATATTCTAACACAGTTGAAAATTGAACCGAATCAATCAACAACTAAAAACTATTTTTTTCGTCTCTTTTCCCGTTTACCTATAAAAAATGTATCTACAAACTCAAACAAAAATTAAATTAAAAAAATTTAAGGCCATTTTTACATGTAGATTTTAGTTTAAATTTTATTTTCGAGAGAGCAATATAGCAATAAAAAAATCTATTACGACTTATTTTGGAGTAAGAAGTATACCTAAAAGAAGTAGAGTGTGGGAAGGACCATTTTTATTATACTTGGAGAAGAATACATCCATAAAAATCGAAACGTAACGAAAATAAACATTTCAAATTCGCATGCGCATTATATTGTAATATTATATCATGAGAGGAGAATCATGATTTAAAACGATTTTGAACCAAAAACAAAGAAAATGTTCGTGATAATAAGCGGAACTGGATATTAAGCCGACATGATAATAACGGAGTAAAATGTATGTAATTTAGTAGAGATTGGAAAGTCGATTTTAAGTATTAATGGTTATAACCGAGTCGTGATATTAACCGAGATGATATTAGCCGGGTTGGCTGTATTACCAAAATAAGAAAAACTAGTACCATTACGATTGCTAGTATTACTACCACCAAGAGGTGAACTATTTACGATTTTTGTAATGGTTCGCAATTTCAAAGGATTTTTCTTTAAATCGGATATATTATCGTCATCCAAATTTTACATCTCTTTACGATTATAAAAATCTATATTAGTTCCGGATACCATCAGTTCAGATACTTCGTCAATTGGTGGTATATAATCCTGGTTTTCTACATCAGAATTGAAGGGTGTATAGTCATGATCTTTATTATTTTTAATTAAATGCAACGACTTGATTGCCACATCACTTAATAAGTTCAACGCATAGATTGGATCTTCCTCAACATGAGAAGAAACTTCAAAATTAGTCCCAATAATATCGTCAGCATCATTTGTAGAAGTTCGATAAACGTCTTGAGAAACAAATTTTGAATTAGAGTATTCGGAGCATCCAACCATATTTTCTTCAGCATGATATGGAATTTCGATGTGATTAATATTGGTATTTTTAAGATTATTTTCAACGACGTCAAATCCACACGTTGATTCGTCAACAAACAAGGTGAGAATGGCCGATTTTCTTAAAAATCTCCGCTGATTCACTTTTGCCTGTTGCATGAAATAATGCTTTTCAAAATGTACGGAGCAAACAATTGAATTTCCACTTAGTACATCTTGTTCACAGAAGCCAATTGATTTCAACCATTGCTTTTTCAATTCTCCATATTTTGGTAAGCTAAAACAACAGTTTACATTATAATTTCTGTAAAATATTGGAATTGTAATCAACAAGCCTTTGCTGAAACGCAATTACATCCAGAGAAAATCACTGAAATAACTGTTTGGTGCGCTTCATGGGCCGGCGGGATCATTGGTCTATATGTCTTCAGAAACGATGATTGGTGGAATGTAACAGTTGTAACGAAACCTGTGTGATCGTTTGGATTTATCCTCGGTGAAGGATCTCTCAGAACGTCGTTTCTTGTTCAGAAAATAGAATACTGATTCATTGCCCTTGCGCGGTCAGTTGAAGCACGCCTAATGCTCAGGAGTTTAGGGGTGGGCTTTGCAAGGGTTGAATACAGTCTTGTCAGACCGCTGGAAAGAACCATTTAATAAAAAAAAATAAAAAAGAATTAAAAAATTAAATTAAATTGCTAAATATTATGGGCATTTGATGAAGTTGTAAATTTTACCCGAGTGGCTAAATTGGTATGCAAAAAAACAAGAAAATTTAAATGAAATTCAGTGTTTGGGGAAAAATGTTTAATTATGATCGAAGGGAAAAGGTTGATTTAGTGAGGTATCGCGGAAAGGGGAATGATAGGTGGGAAGGATCATCACGACAGAATTTTAATTCAGAAAACGGTTAATATTAACAGAAATAAATTTTAAAAAAATCTAGGGAGTCCATCAGTACTCTCAAGGAGATGTGTAAACATGGCATGTGTAGTGCGTGCGTACAGCTTATTTTGAAGGAAGAAGGAATGCAATTTTACTAACAAGAGTTTTTCATTTGTTTATTATCGTTAAATTGGTCTATTACTCTTACGGTATAATCGACGCAATTGGATGACGGTAGCTAAAATAAGATACATATACTGTCGACTCTAACTTTTCTAATTTTCATTGAAAACTGCACAATGGTCGTCCATATCTCGTGTAGATATATTTCGATCTGAGTTCATGTGCAAATCGAATTCGTCTCGCAGGAAGTTTATAAGTGGTTCAGCTTGAGGAACACCAAACTAATATTGAAATCCCCGATCATAATCGTCGACAAAAGATGATAGTCTACTTGGAGAATTTTTGAAATTCTTTTAGAATATGGAACACGGACAAAATGTATGAACTTCATTATGTCTTCGACAGATTTATTCGGCGAGGTGAATACAACTACAGAAAGCATCTTATTCTCATTGAGAAGTTCAGCCGTGTATATATCATCAATGGGTTGTGTTAATGTTACGCTCATACCAGTTGTTTGTCCAACGATGATTTCCTTATGCACCTCGCTGTTTAAGTTATCGGAAAGCAAGAAAATTGAGCATTTCTGCGTGACTGTATCAGGTAGGTCGAGGTAATGTGACCTGAGACTTTGGCAGTTCAATGTTAAAAACCAGACGTCATTATCATCTCGTACAAAATTCGCCATTACAACCTGAGCTATATTTAGCGGATTTGTAGTGAGGCGCGATAGTTCAGTTTGATGAAGACCCATTGAGGTCCCATTTTTACATCCATGGTAGAAGACATGATCATCGATAGCCGACGTGACGAGCAGTCCTTCGAGACTCGTAACTCATGATAAAGCAATATACAAGTTGTTGACAGTTTCTTTTATCATAAGAGTATATATACTGACTATCTCGTTATAGTTACCACCCTGTGATGCATGAATTGTGGTGGCACATGCCGGTATGACTGGAAAATGATTACGCTTAACATTAATTGTCCCATTGGTGTTTCGATTAACAGTTGAGCTTTTTATAGAAATAGGCACCAAACATCGGTCGATATTTGTTTTCTGTGCCCATCCAGCTTTAAGCCGCCTGAACTTCTTTCCAACTTGTGAATTTGTACCGAAATACATACAGAGTTGTTTAACATTTTGACGTTTTCATCGTTCGCGTTGTCCCGGTCATAATGGCTGCATTCGATATACTTCTTTCCAACTTGTGAATTTGTACCGAAATCCATACAGAGTTGTTTAACATTTTGACGTTTTCATCGTTCGCGTTGTCCCGGTCATAATGGCTGCATTCGATATACCCCAGACAGCCCCTAGTTCCATTCGCCAGTCCATCTGTTACGTCAATATTGGTTTTGAGAAGGTAAGGTTTCGGAAAGCAAATGAATTGAGCATCCCTGCGTGACTGTCACCTGAGACTCTGGCAGTTCAATGTTAAAAACGAGACGTCTTTATAATCCCATTTAGTAGTAGAAGACATGATCATTGATAGCCGACGTGATGAACAGCTCCTAGAGACTCGTTACTCGTGATAAAGCAACATACACAAGTTGTTGAGTATGTTTTTAATCGTAAGACTATGTAATTTCGTAATCGTAATTCGTATTTCGTATCGTAATTTTTTTTTTTTTTGGTTTTTTTGATCGATGGAAATGTCGATGGTTTCTATTTCATTTTTTAAATTAGTTTTTTTGTTTTTCCTACTATTATACATATACATACAAGCAAGCCATGTATAATACAAAATTGTTTTTATTGAATTTGTTGCTTTTTTTCAAACGAAGTTGGTACGTCATTTCCGTTCGTTTCATTTACAAGTTTACTCTAATACAAAAATTTTTGGTAGGCGCGAGTAAAGATGTTTACACATCAAAAACTAGGTGGATTACGGTAAGTATAGTAGAAAGAACACCTGCATAAAAATGTACCCGCCATTGCACTACCTATCTGATCTCACGATAATTGCTTTAAAATCTCATGTCAAGTATTTATTAATAATAAGAAAATTATTTAATTTTTTCACCAATTCCCAAAATTAACATAATGATACTTTATTTAATCAAAAAAAAAAAGGAAAAAAACAATAACGAAATTAAAATTTAACAGTAACTTAAGTAGAATAATCATAAGATAAAATTATAGGCGCAAAATTAAATTTTAATAAACATCCTATTCTAGCGCTACCTAAAATAAGCTAAACTTAAACTAGCTCTAATCTATTTAATAATTAACTAAGCCTAAGAAAATTAATAAAAATTTAATTATATAAGAAAAATGATTTCATGATTTAAATAATAAAAAAAAATTATTAAAAGTAAAACAAATTTGTTACTTGGTTTCGCAGACAATATGCACGATGAAGCTGTTGCTAATGTTGATTGTAGATTTCTCGAGATGAATGTATTCAATTTGAATATTGTCGACGCAAAATTGAAGGTGAACGATAATAATGACGTCATTCACATTAATTTTATTATTCTCAAATGATTATTATGTCGGTTTTATTACTGATTTTCGATTTATTGAAATATTTTTATTTAATCAGAATATTATCACCTTATAGTTTTACAGTGCTGGGGAAAAAAAATTGGGCAAACATATTTTATTGCAAATTGGAGTCTGTTTTTGCTAAAATTACAAAACTTTTGAACGCAATTGGCTTATTGGTGCATTTTAAATACATGTATGACGTAATTTTTTGAAAAAAAAAATTACCTGCAACTTAGGGGAAAAACCCCAAAAAATGCCAAAATATTCAATTTACGTTGATTGGAGTTAAAGTAATGGAATAAATTAAACACCTATTTTTTAATTTTTTTTTGTTTTCTATTGATTTATAGAAGTTCTATCTTTAATATTAATATTTTGTTGGACCGCCTTTTGTTTTTGGTACACCGGTACAACCCCGCAACTGATGTGCAAAAAAATTGGTCAAGCAATTATTTTATTTTACGCCTACCATTCTTGATGTTTTATTGCCTGTAATTTTTTTTTTGAGTATCAATAGTGCATGTTTTGTAATATTAAGTTATTTTGTAAGTGATCCTAGTCAAATAAAGAATAAAGTGCAATTTTAGTTAAAAAAAATGGGATAAGTTAGTAAGCAGTGTAAAAGCAATATGTTGATTTGGGCGCGAGACCCTTTAACCACGCGTGAAATAGCAAAAAGATTAAACATTCCTAAAAGTACTGTCGTGTGGAATATTTAACAATTGCGAGAGATGGGCAGTACACAAAGAAAGAAAGGCTCTGGAAGGCCCAGAAAGACAACGCCAGTGGAAGATAGTTTCATAATATTACAATATCGTCGGAACCGTTTTAATACTGCATCGGACATAAGACGGGTTGTTGAGCGAGCAACGGAAAAAGAAATTTCAGACAGCTTAGTGAGAAAAAAACTTGTTAAAGCTGGTTTGAGAGCACTTTACTAGTGAAAAAACAACTTTTGCTATGGGCCCAGGAGCATATTTCTTGGAATCCGGAGATGTGGAATGATGTGATTTTCCCCGATGAATCAAAATTCAAGCTGCGTGTTGGAGATTGAAGAATTCTCGTAAGAAGAAAACCGGGCGAGAAGCTTGGCAACGAATGTCTTTTAAGAGTTGCACCGAAAAATGAAGGAGTTATGGTCTGGGGATGCGCTTCTGGAAGTGAAACCGGTCGATTGTGCTTCCTTAGTTCCAGCATTACAGCAGTTGTTTATCTGCAGGTCCTACATAACGAATTTGAGCCTTCTGTGTTAAAGCTTTTTGGCAGGACTTGCAAATTTATTTTTCAACAGGACAACGATCCGTGCCATACCGCCAAAGTTGTGAGTTATTAATTTTCAATTGTAGATAGAAAAATTGGCTTTCAGATAAACATAAATAATTTGTTGAAAACTTGTTTTTTTATCTTATCTTTTCATTTAAAGGTAAAAAAGTACTTCGAAGAAAGAAGTATCGATGTGTTGAGCTGGCCTCGGTAGAATCCAGAGTTAAATCCCATTGAAAATATTTGGTCTATAATGAAGCTAGAAGTAGCGAGAAAGCGCCCAGAATCGATTCAAGCTTTAAAAAGTTTGTTAATGACAATTTGGGAATCGATACCTCCTACGACTTTGAAAAATTTATCAAATCCAATGAACCGAAGGTGTATCGCTGTAATAAAAGCAAATGGCAGTCCAAAAAAATATTATTATTAAAGATTGAACTTCTATAAATCAATAAAAAACAAAAAAAGATTAAAAAATAAGTGTTTAATTTATTCCATTACTTTAACTCTAACGTATTTCTCGTATATTATGGTTTGAGTTTTAATTTAATTTCAATCAAACGAGATTTACACTAATCTCAAGAATCGCTGAACTAACGCTCGGATTTTACAATATTTATATCATGTTTATGATCACACATCAGTTTATCGTTCGAGCGTATTGCGGTACACAAAATACTGTTCCCACAGTATATTATTGCAATTGATATATATTTTAATATTAATTTCGGTCTCGCAACAATTTAATTAATTTACGCACAATGGTTAATCAAAGTTTATCATTTTATGATTTAGGTTTTGCTTTTAGCCATCATTTACAAAGTTTATCACATGTGGCACACACTGATAACTGTCGCTTAATTTCAAGAATGTCCTTGCGACCACATTTTTCCCAATTTACGAATAGTATATGATCACAGTTTTGGAATTATACACAGCCACAATTTCATTTATATTAGCAGAACTATTATATTAACTATAATACTTATATATAATACACGGTATTATTAAATAATTTGAGTTCATTTATCTACTTTTGCTGGGACATATAATTGTTCACCACGCGATATATTCGCAAAATTAGCGGTATCTAGTCCCGTACACAAGAAAAATAAAAAAAACTGATCACTAAAAATACCATTATTGGTTTCGTACGAACTATCAATTTTAACTTTAAATAAATTTTTAATCGTTTATCTTATTAAATACAACATAACATTTTAATATGAAATTTTAAAGTTTATAATGACCGATAATATAATATAATTAGGTGGATCCGACTGATCCAAAATTAAAAGGTTGACTGTCTTATTCAAAAAAAATTACTGACCACTTCAAATTGACAACCAAAAACAACCAAAGCCGAAGTTTTATATACATAAGCACACGATATGCATTCGTGTAGATGTATTGTACGACATTTAATTACATAACTACTTCAAGTACTGTATTTGCTGAATGAGTGGTGGACAGCGCTGCGTTACACAGTGAACGGTATAGAGACATGATTTCTAATTTTTTCTGCCATAAATCTTGCTCATACGTGGTTCAAACAGCCACACAGCGCGGGATACAATTAATTTACTCAAAGAAACATTTGATGAAAGACTAATTTCACGTAATGGTCCTGTTAATTGGCCAGCGAGATCGTGTGATCTTACTCCATTAGATTATTTTCTTTGAGAATATATGTTAAGTCACTTGTCTACGCTGATAGACCAGAGTTGATTGGAGCAGAGTTTCGCAATTGCTGTGAAAAGCGTGTGAAAATTGGAAATCCAGATTGTGCCGAAATCATATTCAAGCATTAATGGCATAAAAATATCTATCCAATAAAGCTAGTTTCAATGATATTCAATATATTTTTCTTTGTTCTATTTTAATTCAAAATTGTATACCTCTAAAAAACACCTTTTATGTTAGCGCGAAATGTTTTTTTTTATTAAATTTAGATTTTGTGTTCCGTTTTTTTAATTTTATTTTAATTGGGTTCGAGTATTTTCTGGGACTTCCGTGTTCGTGATCCTGTCTTTGGTTTAGGTCATGTCGAGCAAGTTCAGCCCACTGAAGTCTTACCGAAAATAAAGGCATGTTTCATATAAGGTTTGGAAAGGCCTCACTAAAATCTGTGAGACTATATATGAATAAGTAAGTATTACTAATATTGATGGATTACTACACATTAATTAAATACATTTACATAACCACCAGTTTCAGAAAATTCACTTGACGCTGGGATGTTAATGTAATATTTAGTTAATTTTTATATCTTCCAAGTCCGTAGTACATTTCTCTTAAAATTTATTTAAATTTTCAGAAGTTTAGGAGAAATTAAACTATCAAATATTTATGATTTTTAGGAATTGGAAACTTTGGAGAATCCAATTATTACGTATTAGGTTTTTTTGAGTTATGCCTGTTGCTGTTGTAAATTCCAAGTTAGCTCCTACATCTTCAATCTTTCGAGGCTGTCACTAAGATCGAAATCACCACTTCTGAAACGTTTCTACCAATAATTACGCATTTCAGAAGACACAAGGTCGGTTTTCCTTAACGAAAATGTATTGTATATAAAGAAAAATTTTGTATATAAAAATAATAAAGAGCTCAAAAACTAATAAAGTGACTTTTGCACTCTCCCTGAAGCTATTATTATTGCAATAATTTATTATTCTTGCATTCAACCTGAAAATATCTAAAAAATTATTTTTAGAGATCAAGAACACTACAAATTGATTAACGTAAAAGTGTTTTTTTCTTGTTGGATTTCGTATAGAATACAGTGCCGAATGTGATGTTTATCAGTTGCCATCGTAAGCTCTGCTACTCTGAGAGGTTATGTAACTCACGTAGACTTGTCGTTCGTTGTTCTGAAACCTTGCGTCAGACCCTGTAAAAACCACAAAATACCGTGAAAATATTTCTATTTTAAATATAATTTTAGGCTCGAAGAAAAAATCTGTAGAAATTAAATCATACACCTAATAAATAAAGTGGGTGGCTAAATAAATTTGTTTCCATTTAAAGTTGCAACTTAAAAATCGAATTGCACTTCTGATGAGGATTATAAAGCGATACCCGTTATCCGATATTGAAATGTCTCTTTTTGAAATTTTCAAAGAAGTAGTAATTTATTCTAGAGAAATTTGGGGTGGTTTTCATAATAAGGGGTGGTTGGTATCTGAAAAATTGCAGTGTACTTTTAATGTGAGCTTGTAAATGGATTGACAACAATGAACAACGAAATATCTATTTAATATCATTTTAAAACCTTAGGTTTTTACTTAGGGTTAGCAGTTTAAAAAAGGAATTACAAGGACATTGTGTATACTCATAATTCTATATACCACAACCGACATCGAAATATTAACGTTTTTGCAAATTTGGTTAAAATCAATAACTAGCTTTATTTTCGACGTCTTAAAATGCGTGCAAAAGCTAGTCGAAACAAATCAAGTTCTACCATGCTAAAAAAAGTGTTAACAAAAATTTGTGTGCTTGACCAATTTTTTTGGAGGCACATCCAAATACATAGTACATTTTCCCAAATACATCTTTCCGGTTGTAAGCTGATTTTATTCATTTTCTCAAAAATAAAATCATTTATAAAATTGATAGGTATTTTAATATTATTGAATTTAAATCATATATCATCCTTAAAGTAGTCACTTAGGAAAAATTAAGTAATGATATGTATGTATTTCATTTCGACCAATCAGTATAGATAAGCATATAAAATATACATCGCTCATTTGCTGCAAAAGTGACATAATGCAAAATTTTTAATTTTCCAGTAGAGCGATTTTAAAATATCCCTCAAAATTGTTTGTAAAAACGGCGTTTTCCAATATTAAATAAAAATACATTCTGATTAGTAAAAATATCTTAAAATGTTAATTCCTTTCGCGAATTGCGTGATTTTTTATATGGAATTTTACCTAATTTACTAGATATTTCTCATACTGCATATGAGAGTATGTTTTGATACAAAATAATCAAAATGTGAATTATTGGGCATCGGTTGATTCGAATTTCTTAGAAATGAGTAAATTTTGAGTTGTGTCACTTTTGCAACAAATGAGCGACATAATGTAACCAAACACAAATATGTAATATGTACACTACCGCTCAAAAGCGTTTAAGCACTGTTAAAAACAGCATAAACCATATAAAAACTCTGTAAAAATGTGATAATATTTATTTTTAGGTACATACACACATATATTAATGGCAATATACTAAATAAATGTCAAAATTAAAATACTTAATTAAAATTTTACTTTCATTTATGTGACCGCTTCTTGATTGAACAATCGCAGCGCACAGTCGAGGCATTCTCGCAATAAGTTTTGCAAGAGTTTCTGGCCTTATTGAGTTTCAAATTGATTGATATTTGTTCCACATAACAGAAGCTGATGTTTGAGCTGATTGCTGTACTTCCCGGTTCAGTTCTTCCCACAGTAACTCAATATGGTTCAAGTCAGGGCTTTGGGGGAGGCCATTCCATATTTTTAATCGTTACTTCATCCTCTAAATGGCGAAGATAGTCTTTACATAATTTAGAGTAATGTTTTGGAACATTATCTTGTTGAAAGATAAAATCGAAAAGTCGAATTCCTGAAGGTATTGAGTGGTTCTCCAAAATTTGTCGGTACCGTTCATTTCTTAGTATTTCGTCAATTTTCACAACATATCGCCTACACTAGGACCAGCAAAATAGCCCCAAATCTATTTATTTATTTATTTAAAGAAATCTATTTTGTAATATACATGTATGATTTCAGATTATTTACAGTTATAGTTAAAATTATATTAAAACAATAAAAAAACTTTAAAACAGAAAAAAAAATATAAACCAAATTTTGGTTTAAGCAATTAAAAATTTAGAAAAAAGTAGGATATTTTTAAAGTTGTCCTTTGATAAGTTGAAGTCAAATAGGTCGTCGATTAAGTTGAAAGATTTAGACATCCTATTAATGGGGTTGTTTTCTCCATAGTTGGTGGAATGGTGTTCAAGTGCTTAAAATTCATGGTTTCGAAATGTTCTGCATGACACGTGAATTGATATGTTTTCCAAGATGTAAGCTGAATCAACGTGACCAAGCAAAACGTTACCAATAAAAGCAGAGCCCAAAAGAAGTTGTCTATTTTCAAGCGTGCATATTTTGTAATCCGTGCATCTTGTTGTGTATGGAGGTAAGCGGGCCACATTATCATGGAATGGTAAGTTGTGCTCGTAATCCCAGTCACTTTTCTTTAACAGAAAAATCAGGAAATTTTTTCGATTGCTTTCGATTCTTTTTATGTGCACAGCATAGTATGGATTCCAGACCATTACAGCGTATTCCAGTTGAGATCGAACATAAGCGAAATAGAGTGAACATAAGGTTTGAATATCTTTAAATTCACCTGTCCATCTTTTAACAAATCCGAACATGGCATTCGCTTTCGCAATACAATTTTCAATATGCCTATTGAAACTGACGTTTTCGACAAATGTAACACCTAAGTCTATAATTTCATTGACTCTTCGCAGTACTTCGTTGTTGACTTTGTATGAAGTAATTACCGGACTTCTTTATGGAAATGATTTTGCATTTCTTAATATTTAAGTATAGTGAGTTTCGATCACACCACTCACTTAATCTATCTAAGCAAAGAATTTCTATAATAAGAAGCGAATACACGTACCAAAAAGTTGAGAATACCACTTTTTTTATAACTCCACGAATTTACGAAAAACCACATACCGGACGATTTTATAATCATAAATACCCCGAGAAACAAACCAATCATGATTATAGACATTATGATTATAGAAATTCTTTGATCTAAGTCTTCTTGGAGTTTCTCCGTATCTAACAATCCATTAATAGTACGAAAAATTTTCACATCATCACATCATCTGCAAATATGAGCACGTCTGAGTTTTTGATTATCTCGGTTATTCGGTCTTTGGAAACAATAAAAATCCAAGGCCCGAGGTGTAACTGTACACCAGATGTAACTTTAATAATGTTTGATTTCTCATTTCCCATTATTACAAATTGGCGCCGGTTTGATAGATGTGATTTAAACCAATTTATGTAATCGAGAGAAAACCCAAAATTGAATAAACTCTGGAGTGCTTTATGATGACAGATAGAATCAAATGCTTTACTAAAATCCGTGTACGCTACATCAACTTGACGGTGTTTTTCTATCTCGTTAATTAGTTTACTGGTGAATTCGTTAAATTGTGGATTTAAAGCTGTTGCATAATACTAGCTCAAATAATTTTGGAATTGATGATGTAGTTGATATTCCTCTGTAGCATGACATATCATCACGTTTACCCGATTTAAAAATTGGAGTAATTTTTGAAATTTTCCATTTTTCAGGAAACACGCCGGTGTTTAAAGAATGATTGAATAGAGAACATAATGGAATTGTTAAAATTTCAGCGTACTCCTTCAGAATAGAAGAGGGTATATCGTCAGGACCGCAACCATCTCCAAACCCCCCCTCCAACTTAAAGCCGATAAAATGTTGTCCTCAAAAATAATAGGAGGAGTTGTTGATGTGTTGTTGTTGCTGGGTTGTTCGTGCAATCCACTAGTAACGCTCGGTCATGACTGATCATGTTCAATCATGACTGATTGAAAAAACTACGCGAACATGTTAGCTATATGTTTGGCGTTTGAAGAGCAGCTATTGTTGTACGTCATATTAGCAGGGTATCCTTCAATTTCGCGTTTATTCCTAAAGTATTTCCAAAATTGTTTTGGATTTACTTTGATTTTGTCTTGAATTTGATTAAGATACGACCTGTATTTTGATTTGAAATAAATTTCAAATTCATTGCTATGTTGTAGAAACGTAGTTTTGTGCGCTTCTAACCCGCTTTTCAACATTTTGGCATACGCTTTCGACTTCCGATTTTTTAAGTTAACTAGTCTATCATCAAACCAATGAGGGTGAGCATTTTGTGGTTTACAGCATATAGGTACATACAGTTCGAAGCCTTGAAGCATGATGTCATTAAATTTGTTCACATTTTCGTTTATATCATTGGAATTGAGAGTTATTTGCCAGTTGATGGATTCCAGGTACCTTTGTAGCCCCACACGGTTATTTTTTTTAAAGTTGTATTTCATTGGTTGTAGGTGTTCTGATCTCGCCATTTTAGTTAAGTCAAATACAATATCCAAAGATTTGTGATTAACATCATTTATGACAAAAGGTAATAGGAATTTAGAAATTTTAAAGGTGTCAATGTCGTTGCTGAAGACAAGATCCAATAATCTATCAAGAATATTAGCAATTGTGTTTATTTGGTTCAAATTATAACCAAGCATGGCGTCCACAAATAAAGATTCCGCATCTGTTGTTATATTGCAAGGTAAAATACAGTTTAGTTCTGGGTCCAAATTCCAAGTTATATTTGGAAGATTAAAATCACCAAGCACAAGAACTAAATCTGACGAGTTTGTTGTATTAATAACTTCATCAATCGCATCAATGCAAGTTGCATAATGATCACTATTTGATTGAGGTGGTATGCTGCGTATGATTAGATTGGTTTGGTTGATTTTGATTTTTTACACCGATCTGTTCGACTTTCGATGGGGTTAAAGTTACTGGAGCATTAAAGAGTTTAGAATGTACTGCTATCAGTACGCCACCACCCGATTTCTTTGAACTAGTTTCAGGAGACCGATCGCATCTATAAACAACGTAGTCATGGCCAAAAAATTCGCTGCTCCTTATGTCGGGTTTTAATGAAGTTTCACAAATTACATAAATAAGGTAGTTTGATTTTAAAACGAATTTGTAGAATTTAGATGCTTTTGATGCCATTTTGCTTACGTTTTGATAGTAAATTGCACATTTCTCATATACCGATCTTTTCTTGGACTTTATGGGCTGATTTACCTTTTGAGTAATAGTATAAGTTCGAGCTTTCATTAAAAGTGAGTGTAGTCTATCATTGGCCACCGGAGAAAAATATTTAAATGATTTTGTGTGTCTAGAGATTTCAACTATGGCATGCGGTACACTATCGAACAGCTCAAGAGGTTGAGAATTGGTTCTTATACATATTACATTTGGTGAGGTTAAACCTTGTGCTTCATGGATCGTCAAGACTTTATTGGTTTCTGGTATCTTAAGCTGAGAGATTAATTGTTTATCAGCTCTGGTAAAAGTTATATAGAAAGCGTTCTCTAACACAGGTAATGATGATAACGTTGGTGGCAGGTTTATAAATTGGGCTCTGTGTTCGTACTAGTGATGTTAGGGTAGTATTTTTTGAGAGCAGAAGTAACATCAGCTGGGCATCGATACGTTACATTCAAGTATTCAGTCTTTGTTACGAAAGCA
Organism: Nephrotoma appendiculata; assembly: GCA_947310385.1. Lineage (NCBI taxonomy): Eukaryota > Metazoa > Arthropoda > Insecta > Diptera > Tipulidae > Nephrotoma > Nephrotoma appendiculata. The sequence goes on from OX371224.1 coordinate 208,400,547, forward strand.
CTTGCATCGGAAAATTTCATATTGACATGATGTAATCTGTCAATATATGGTATTTGGTTTTTGTCACCCAGAAGATATATTTTAGAACATTTACTTTTGATAACCATAAGTCCTATATATGCAGCATGCACCATCATGTACTCATCAATAAAAACTGTATCGTAGGTCCGGTTACCATTTATTAGGTATGAGGCAATCGTTTTGTAGTTTAGTTTGATGTTATTAAAGTTAGTGTTTTTGTGCTCGCAACGTGATGTTACCTTTAATTTAATATCTGCAAGTCCTTCTTTTGTAGCACATAGAACAAGATCAGTGCTCAGATTATGGTTGTTTATAATCCATGTTGATTTACCACAGCCAGGTATACCTTGAATATTTGTAATGTCCGGCATCTTTATGTTTGTTTTAAGATAGATATTGTTTAACGAGTTGTAAGTCTGGTGATCTAACATAATTACCGGACCCGATGAACAAAAAATGTATCTGTTTGGAGTAATAAATGTGTTTGTGTCTTCACACAGTTGCACCAGATTATTCCCATCAAAGCCAAACTGATGTTTTGTGGTTGGTTCTTCGAGATACTGTTTGGTAGCGTTGTCAAATATAAATATGTTTAATTGTCGTAAGGAAGAAGCGGAGAAAGGCAGTAGATTTACATATGTTCTTAACGTAATGGTCCTTTAAGTGGCTTTTTATTAGGCTGTTTGAGTGTTTCCTGTAAAACATTATTTCCATGATCGAATTTTTATAGCTGGACTCTGCAGACAACACCTTGTGAAAAGGCGGAGATGTAGATGGAAAGTCAGTACAGTTTCCATATGAGAACTTCGAGGGATCTCCTGTAATCCAACGGGAAGATAACATTCTCTCATACTGCAGTGACATATTGAAAGGAATATTTAAAACCCATTTGATGTTGTTAAATGGAGAGTTTGTAACATAATCCAACACTGGCAAAAGCTTGTTGAAATGGTGGCTAACATCCAAGGTAATTATGACAGGCTCATTTTTTCGATGTTGCAAGTACGATGTTAAAGTTTCTAAAGCGTATATTAGATCACTGCAATCAGTTGTAGATTGATGAGTAACCACAATAACGTAGTTACCTCCAATTTTATAAACTTTTGTAACTTCATTAACTGATTTAATGTAGAAGTTATGTAGTATAAGTCCATTTCGGGATAGATATTTTTTAAGATTGCAATTATCCAATTTTTCTTCAAAAGCAACAAAAATAAAATAGATGATTTTATTAAGTCTTTGCCATTTAGCCAGGTTGAAATCTGTGGTTCAGCATGCATGAATTTTTGAGATGGGATATTTTTAACAAACTCATATCCGTTTATATAATCTTCTTGGTGGTTGTTACTTATGCTTCCTGTTATCATAAGTTTAAATTTAAATGAGGAGATGATTGATTTGTTGTATGTTGATTTGATGTAAATATGAGTTTGAGTTTCGCAGTGTTTAGATATGCACTTATTACCCAGTCTTCATGTTCAGAAAGGTTGTTGATTGGTGTCCCAAGTCGAAAATTTTGGCGACGTCGTTTCCATTCGAATTCTTTTACCAGTAGTACAGAAGGCCATAACGTGGAATGTAATGCAGTTAAAAATTGATTTGCTAGTAAACTAACACGGAATGATGTATAGTCATACATATGACCGTTTTCCTGGTTGCGGGAAATTTTGATACACACGGCGTTATCGAATTTCATTTTAATTTTTAGAAAGTCTTCGAATTTTTCTTTTGTCACAGAGTTTTTTGAATTCTACTAACGAAGAGCCATCGTCGGGGTTCTACAGCTTTTATTTCATCAGATGCTGACTGATATGACTGTTCATGTGTAAGATGTGAGTTTAGTGAAGCTGCAGTTGTGGTTACTGATGGTATAGGCTTTAAGTGCGATGATTCCGTTGGCGATACAAATGTTGTTTTTGGGGTTATCGCTGATGAAGGTGTTCATAAAGAGTTAGATGTTTGAGATAGCAGGTCTGTGGTCTTCGATACAGACGGTATCAGGATATCAGTAGATAAATCATCAGTGAACCACCCTTATGCTTTACGGTAGCTGCAATACACTCTTCACTGGCACGTTCACTCACAGATCTTCTCACGAATATTCGTCTTCGGGTACTGATAATTCAAATTTGGGCACATCCGTTCATAAAACCATGTTGCAATCTTCTACCGTCCAATGATGGTGTTCACGGGCCTCATCCGTCCATAAAACTTTGTCGTCGCTTTTGCTTATTTTGTTTACGTAGTAATGGTTTCTTCATAGCAATACGGCCATGGAGTCCGGTTTCTCGTAGGCGACTTTTAACCGTAGAAACATTAACTGGTTTTGGTTGACCAACATTTAATTCTGCGGCTATTTCCGTTTCTAAAAAACAATTTAATTATAATATTTTTCCCTTTCGTTCACAAATTTTTGATGTTCGTATCATTTCCTCCAAATATGAGTTTTTTTTTAAATTATATTTCATGCAGCACACCAAACCATAGTCAATGTAGCTACACCACATGCATCTAAAACAGACACTCTTCCTTTTCATGGTCACGTGTTTAAATTTTATCTTAAACAACAAGAAATTATCGTTCGTACACACATGGTGTTTTAAATTGACGATTGGAGCATCACGGATTCCACGTAGCGGATTTTTTTTGAACTATGATAACTACAAATTTTAACATTTATGCCGGTTATGCATAAAGAAAATAAACAATCGGCAACATTCGCGATAATTCATCTTTTTTCTGTGCTAGCATTGTTTGGTTTAATTTTGTTTAAAAATATTAATTAAAAATGATATAGGTTTTGTATAATTAGTGATTTTGAGGCTTATGTATATACAAAACATGAATCTATGTATATACATGATTTTTCAGCATATCGATCAAACATGTCATTTTTTGTAGTTAAGTTATAGTTTCAAAATCTAATCCACCAGCAGCACTTTTCCAACTTTTACAATCGTCAATAGTACATACATATGAATATTATACATAATACGTGCGTTTTAGTTTTTATTTCATTCTGTTTTATTAAATATAAATCATATAACAAGAGAAAGGATACTTTCAAACGAAAATAAAAAATACGTTGAATTTGTATTTTTCCGTTTATTTCTTTTATATTGTACACACAAATATAAAAAATTTTATTTGTCGCGCGTATTGAAAAATTATATTGAGCGAGAAATATGTATATTGAGCACATATGGTTTGAGTATTAGCTAAGCATTTCTCTAACAGCCGCTAGAAATATTTTTCCATTTGTAACGACATCGAGAATTTGATTTAAACATAAATTTTTCATTGGTTTTGGAGTCTGGTTGTCTCTTTTGTTTGTGCTTCAACTAAAGCAACTTTCAACTCATGGATGTATGTAAACAATAAAAGACGAAGCAGCTTCTTTGAAGTAGTGTGTAGAACCGCACATTGACAAGTAACAAGACAGTGCGTCAGTTTTTTATTTTGTTCTTTGGACCTGTCCGAATACTGTGATAATTATTGGGGTATTTACATGTAGAAAATTGTTTTCTTCTACAAATTTTTGCAGATAAATAAGAAGGACCCGCTATATAAAAATATTCAATATGCCAGAAAGAAATAAACATATAGTAATGGCGTAATTTTTTTATAGGATTATTATCAATTTATTTTTAATTAATTCAAACGCGAAATTTACATTTTTATCTATGGCGTCTGTTTTTATTATGAATTCTCAACATTTATAAATACGAAATATTTTTTTCTTGTTAATTTTAAAAAGGTTGCCATAAAAATACTCGGATCGAATATATTTTATGGCAACATTTATTTTTATGGCAACATTTTATGGTTTTTGCTGTATAGTGGTTTAAAAATCTTCTGCAAAATTTTAGCTGTGTTGCTTTCAAAATATTACAATAACAATTGCATTGTACTCAAGCCGATTGTTTTAGAATGTTAAGAAAAAAATTTTTAGGATTAGGGGAAATAAAATCATTTTATGGTCATGGTGTTTACCGCAAGGCGTTATTTTTTCAATTTTTCTCGAAAAATTTATCTTGTAGAATAATTTAGCATTTGTTATTTGATAGCAAAATACCGAATTTGATTTATTCTATTTCTTAAAATAAAAAAAAATAAAATAAATATTAAGAAAATGAACCAACACAGAAAAATTAAAACGCATTAAAAAATTAAATCCAAAAGTTGTTGCTTTCACATTTCTTAGCTAAGCTTAGCGGATTAGCGAAAGCAACACTACTTTTGCAGAAGAAAAATGTTGCTCGCATGTAATTGGGATATAAATGAGGTATATTTCTATTGTAATAATTTTGACAGGGTTCTGAATGCAACTAAATTATTACACCAGCTATGTGTAATAATTTTTGATGTAACTGAAATAATTTTTGTATTATTTCGTGCTTGTTGTTGGAAATTCACCATTTTTTGAATAACGAATTTATATTTGCCGAAGTTATGAAGGTAACAAATTATTGCTTGTTCAACTAAATTAATACAATTATTGAAATATTGGATCTAAAATAAGCTTCAATTATATTATTTTCTGTATGCAATAACGAATATTACAATTTTTTAATAATGTCAATAACATTCCAGTATTCGGAGAGTAATCGAACTCTAACAAATTATGGAAGAGAAAATTATTTCACTAATGTCAAAATTATTACAGATAACCCCCTCCAAGGACACGGTATTCGAAGAACACGGATTCGAAGAACACGGATACCCATTTGCTCAAATTACACGCGGTTTCAAACAACACGATTTTCGTTTTCCCTCTTAATTTTGTTTTTTGTTTATCATAATAAAAAATGTAACGCTTTTTATATTTTCTTTTTGTAGTCTCGAACAACACGGTTTTAAAGAACACGGAACGAATTAATCGTGTTATTGGAGGGTTTCCTGTTTATAAAATTAAATTATTAAGGTATTCGGACAGGTCCTTTGTGATGTTTTCTCATATAATTAGAATAAATTAAAAAAATGAATGACAGCAGCTGTCAAGTGAGTCAAATTCGGAGGGTAATGGGCCTATTCCATGGAAATAATCTGCTGTCAGCAAAATTAAAAGCGAGAAAAAAATATAGATATTACAGGTTGTGTACGAAACAAAACATGTTGTCAGTAAAATTTTGCTGAGAGGGGAAGTGTGATAGGGGAAGTTTGCTGCCATAATGCTGCCATAAAAAATGTAAATTGGAGTATTTTTTATGGCAGCATTTTTCACACATCTACAAAAAATGTGTGTAAAGATAAGAAATTTTTCTCACACTCATATAAAATAAGTTGTTCGCCATTTTTATACCCAAATGTCGATTTGTTTTTTCTTTTTGTGTTGAAATTTGTTAACGTTAGTGGTTTTTTGTGATATGTATATTAAAATTAAAGTATATAAAAAAAAATCGAATTGTGCGAAAATGTACAAATTAAAAATTTTATGATATTTTTAGGTTATGCCAACCATAAAATTTTACTATAAAATGAAATAAAAAATGTTTCTGTTCTTTGTCACTCTCATGAAATTTAAAAAAAAATTTTTTTTGCGTATTATCAGCAAAAAAACTGCTGTCAGCAAATGTTATCCATGGAATTAAAGCATAAAAGAGAAAACGAATAAATCAACGGGATTACAAAAACAAAAAAATAATATAAGAACCCCACGCCACAACCAAAATTGTTTTCTTAATTTTTTCTGATTTATAACATAAAGTAAGGATAAATTTACCACAAATCACTAGCTTCTTAACATAATTTACATTTTACTTTATATAAACACACAGATGGTAAAATATTCTTTTTCGAATTTTTCGATGCGCATTTAGCAACATTTCACAAGACACTTCATTTTACTTAAAATTGTTTGTAATATTTTTTATCAAAAGATGCACTACCACGCACTACACATAAACCATACACTATTTTATATTTTTTTTTATTATTTTAGTGAATTTTAATTAATAATTTTAAAACCACAAAATTAAGTCATCAACATAGGTTGTCACTGCGCACATAAATAAACAGATGATTTGGGGTTCTTATGTTGAGATATGAGTAAGCCATATGCATTATTTATATAACCATCCTGTTCCCACATGACTCAAAAGAGATAGCAAATATTATATTGATTTTATTTGGGGCAAAAAACAGTTGCTGCTCTACTTAATGTAACTCTATATTTGTTTTCTTGTTGTGTGTTCTGTGTAAATTAACGTGAAGTTCTTTCGTTTGATGTAAATCAAATATATTTGATCGAAATTAATTTTTTACGTTCTATGCGACACAAAAATGACAGATAGATTTGATTTAAATCTGATAAATTTGACCTAAATGAAATCTATATTTTTTGAAAGATTTTATATTTTATCGATTTGATCTACACTATTTCCACCAAACATTATCAATTATTGTTGACAAGTAAGCCCGAAAGTGTGCCGTTTCTATAATTTGTTATTTATGCTTTTTTGCTGTGTTCAAAAGTATTTTGTGTAAATTAATATAATAAACAAATTAATAACCATATTTAGCATTATTTATCATATACGTATACATTTTGTTATCCCTTTTCCTGCCTGCAAACACAATTGTTTGGGTAAGGCAAAAGAATCATGTCAAAAATTTGGTTTTTATGTATTTTGAACCAAGTTACGCATTTGTGCATTCTACTTAATTCGTTTTCGTCCAAAAAATAACATTTATTCGCCGTTAAAGCGCCGCTAGAGTCGTCGTAATCGGCCGAGCCAATGGTGGTGTAAATTAATTTATATGTCAAATCGCACAGGAAAATCATGCAAGATAAGTTTTTATTTGAATATTTATTATTTTGCAATATATTACACCCTAGAAGAATTTAATAAATTAATAATAATAATAAATAAAATATAAATATATTTTAATTTTGGGAAATCAACTCAGAATTATTTACGAAAATCACCTTGAAAGTGCCGACTTACAATTTTTTCCAGCCGTAAGCTTCTCTGTTTTGGTGGTTCTTTTGTAAATTTACGCATGGGTAAATTTATTATTGGAACGGCTGTGTTCTTCAAATGTTTGTGCGTTTCTCTTAAAATTTTGCTACTTCAATGTATGTATCTCGAATTTAAAGTACCAAATCATAAACGAATAAGAAACTTACTTTTGTAATCGTTATTTACGAAATGACTCGAACAAATAAAATAATTCTTAGTGATGGGTTTAGGGATTAGTGCTACATGATGTCATATTTTTCTTAAACGGGCATTCTTCGGGAATTGATATTGTTATTGTAATATTGTTTATTTTGTCAAGAATGTGTTCTGTAGGTGAGTGTCATAATTAACACTCAGCCACAGAACACATTCTTTTACTTTGTTGGCATACTCCAACAAGTACCACGGGTAGAAAAACAGAAAATCTTAGAATATTTAAAAAACTTGGTCGAAATATTTTATGTTTGTACTATTTGGGCTATAATGCAACTAACACTAACTGTTTTGGTATATATATTTTTATCAAATTACTGTAATTTGCAAATTACTGATGTAAGACGTTATTTTACTATGCAGTTTGACATATAAATAAATTTATAACACTATTGGCTGTAGTTAAAATATATCCGGCAGATGTCAGCTACTTTGCTTTAAAAAGCAAATAACTACAATAATAGTAAAATAATTAATATATTATCAAAAACAAATAATTAATATGTTATGTAATTTATATGTTATGAAATTATCATGTTTTTCAAAAATAATTCCGATTTAACTAAGATCCGTTAATATCCAGAAGACATTACAACCTATCATTTTTACTCACACAGTTGTGTGGGTTGAACTTAAATTGATGCTATTTTTTTTTCTCTGGTAGAAAAAGAGTTATGTCATAATTCTTTTTTCAGCTAACAGCCCCAATAGAATTCCTTTTGACTTTTTTACTTACAGAAAAGTATGAAAAAAAAATTTGAGAAAAAAAAATTTGTTTTTTCAATTTTTTTTTCATACTTTTCTGTAAGGAAATGTCATAAGGAATTATATTGGGGATGCGCTGTAACACTGCATCCCCAATAGAATTCCTTATGACTTTTTACTTACAGAAAAGTATGAAAAAAAAACTTGACAAAAAAAAATTTTTTTGTCAAGTTTTTTTTTCATACTTTTCTGTAAGTAAAAAGTCATAAGAAATTCTATTGGGGATGCAGTGTGCATCCCCAATGCAAAATACTTTTCCTTATGACTTTACCTTATGAAGAGCATCCCCAATGAATAGGGAAAAATCAAAGTAAAGCTAACGTCATTGTACAAAATCATTTTTTGTTTAATGCCAAAATCCTACCGCCTCGATTAATTTATGTACCATTATTTATTATTTTTCACAAAACACTTCGCTAAACAATAATTGTAAAGAAACAAGTATCATATTTTTTATTTTTTGACAACTAGAAGAGCAACAACAACAATAACCAATTTTAAAAATGCGAAACTTCGTTGTATTTTTCATAAGGCAAAAGTTAAAAGTTTGATAACTTTTTTCATAAGGAAACCACCAACCTAACAAACAAAAAATTTTTTTTCTCCATTTTTTTTCATACTTTTTTGTAAGGCAAAACTCATAAGTTTTCTATTGGGGATGCGCTGTAACACGTTGTGAATTTCCATTCCAAATGCATTTTAACAAAATATATTTCTTCACGTGCTTTGACAATGTACTCGTAACAGTCATTTCTCATCACCTGTTACAAACCCAATCCGAATAATCTAAGATACGTATTCAAGGAATGCGTATGGTAAAGACCTTGACTCCATAATTTTGAAGATCATATTTTTCACACATGGGATATCCCCAATGCCACTCATGGTAATCCAATTTCACAACATTATGATAAACAGGGTCATTTGCATTCAACTACTCGTTTCCATTTGAATATAGTATAAATCAGCAACAATGTACTATACATATTCAGATTTCAAAACATTAAGGTGAAAATCGCAAAAATATTTCAATTATCAAAAATGCAATCAATGCATTTTCTTCATTATATACTACACACGTTTAAGAATGAATTTAAATGATGGTGCTTATTTTTAGTTTAAATGAATTGAGGCGTGGTTTATTCTTTTTATATATCAATTGTCAGCATAGTTTCTACGTTTAATTACGAATTTTCCCTCTTTTTCGCTGACAATTGAAGTAAAACTGATAAAAGATTACGAAAAATTCGTCGAAGGTTAGTCGGTCGAGTTTTTTCGAGTGTCTTTAAGTTTTCGGGTGTTTTTTTTAGTTTTTTTTGGGTAATAATTTTGGGTATATCGTGTTAAGTTTTGAGTTCTTATTTTGGGTTTTTTTTGTGTTTCTAGTAAAAATTTAAGTAGATTCAAAATATTTTGGATATATAGACAATCTGAGTTTTGTGATTTTATTGAACATTAGTATTTTAATTTTTTTTTTTTATATATATAAACATTTTGAGTGTGTTGTTTTGATTTTTTTTTGGTTCGAGAGAGATTTTTGAATTTTCCTGTTTTGGAAAAATTCGATCTTTGAAGGCTCCATACGAAGACAGGTAAGTTTTTGTTGTTTTTCTACTCTTCTAATTTTTTTTATTTTTATGTGGCTTACTCACCGACACGACTATAAGGATGTGAGTAAGCGACACGTAATAACCATGGTGGATTGAACCCACTTAGAGAATTGATTGTGAGTAATCTCTACCCGGGGAGTCCAATCCCTCACCAAGTCCTTGCCCGTTTAAAATTTATTATTACAAAGTAGTGATAAACTAGGCTATCATATGGCATTCCCTGACCCACGACCAATTAACCTCCCATTTGAGCTAGCGGGTTAAGGTCACTGGGGATGCAGGAACAAATGAAGCAAATATTATTATGAGATCGGGCAACCTCTACCTTTGGTTTAGGTTCCCGTTTCAACAATTATCAAAACTTGATCTATAATCGACAACAAAAACAAGAAAAACAATTTTTACGTTCTTTGACAACTGGCAGAAGTTGATTTACTTTTTGGTTCGATAGAAATTCACATAATATATTAAACAAATTTATAACCATATTAAGTATTATTTATTATATCTTTTTTCCTACCAGATAAGAATTTTTTTTGCTTCAATTTGTCGAACCCACATAAATGTGTGTGTAAAAAGTGACAAGTTGTAATGTCTTCAGGATTTTAACGGATCTTAGTTAAAACGGAATTGTTTTTGAAAAATACATTATAATTTGCTAACATATAAATTATTTGTTTTTGATAACATATTGATGATTTTAAAATTATTATTAGTTATATGTAGTGTTATTTTTCGACGAAAACGATTAAAATAGAATACACAAATATGTATGTCGGTTCAAAATAAATATGTACAAAAATAAATTTTTGTCATGATTCTTTTTCGTAACCCACACAATTGTGATGGCCAACTAGCAGAAATGCAATAAAACAATTTTTTTTCACGTTCTTAGAGAATTTTCAAAAATTGATTTGATTTAAAATTTGAAAATTTGAGTTATTAATTTGAGAAATTCAATGAACTCACTAATAGCCCTTTCCTGACCCGCATACACAATTGTGTATGTAAACGACAACCGAATATGTCAAACATAGAATTAGGTGACAATTGAAGACCAGCATACACAATTGTGTATACAATTTAATTTTGTTTTCGTCCGAAAAATAACAGTAACTATAATAATGATAAAATAATTAATATGTTATCAAAAACTATTCATTAATATATTATATAATTAATTTGTTATCAAATTATTATGCTTTTTTCAAAAAGAATTCCGATTTAATTAAGATCCGTTAAAATACGGAAGACATTACAACCTGTCATTATTTACATACACATTTGTGTATGGGGAACTTTAATTAAAGCACAAAAAAAAAATTTTGAACTCGAAAGGGATAGATTTGATCTAGATAAAATCTGTTAGTACGATAGAACTGCACATTATACTTGGGTAACGAGCTCTTCTAAAAATTCTAGTACTGTCATTTTGCAATTGTCTTACTACATTTTTGTTGATTAATTATTTCTTTCAATAATTTTTATTTTTCGGGGCGTCAAGTAAACGTCAATCAAGTAATATCTTGTTTCTTTACAAAAACATTTATTATTTTATATACTATACTATCTCAATCTTATTAATATTTATTCACATATTTTAAATTTTTATAAATAGTTCATTTTGGTATAAAAGTGATCATTTTCTGTGTAAATATTTCTGAAAAAATGATGGTTGAAGACGGGACTGCTGATGCCACAAGGAGGCTTAATGTAAAAAAACAAACCTTGGATGATGCTTATGCAGCGCCAGCTAATTTTCTAGAAATTGATGTCGTTAATCCCATGACAACACTAGCAACTAATAAAAAGCGATACACGGATTATGAAGTTAGGATGAGGGTAAGTTGTGTGTTTGTTTATTAATATAATTGTGTTTTCTGTGTTCAACCATTTATTTTTTCTCCCATTACAACAAATAGTTGTTTCTTATTTTAATCCGATAGTTACGACTATGGAATCCTGGAAAATTTTAATGTTATTAGATATAAACACGTTTTGAAAAAAAGTTTTTTCTTTTACAAAACTATGGCTCTGTCGTTAACTTTAATCGAGTTCTTTGTTTCATGCATGCATATGGCTAAGATTTAATTTTGTTAAGTGTTTGTTTTGTGTAGTTTTGTTAATATCGAAATTCACGATTGAAATTGACAAACAAGAATATTTCTTGTATTTATTTCTATGAATTAATGTTGATAAACGAAATCTGTTTTAATCATACATATTAAACAATTTATAAATTACATACACATGTATTAAGTAGTCCACCATTATGGTTATGTACATTTATTACGCTCTTCTGTTAATCCACGCTTTATGTTTATAAACGCCTCTTAGTAGTAGTACATACTAGGTAATTTAATCAAATGGGATCGGTTGTTTAATTCGTAGTTCACGGATTTAAAATCTGTTCTAGTATCGCTCGCCTGCTCTTGTTATGCTTCTCGATATGCTTTTTAGATCCCCACACCTACGCCCCAGGGGTTGAAATGATAAATAAGCCTTTAGAAGGGAAGCTCCCACAATTCCGTAGAAGCTGCCTATCCTTTTAAAGCAGATAACTAGAAATTTTGCTCGGTGAAGTTAGCCTTCTACCTATTCCTCAATACGGTTCAATACAAACTATACTCCGTTGTGTTTTTGAATGAAGCTGGGGATTGATTTTAATGTCTGTTATCGAGATAATGAGCCATGATTCCATGATGGCCATGATTATTAAAATTGAGGCTAATATATTTTTGTTACAATATGTTTTGTTAAATTATGATAGGTACTAGAGCCCTACATCGGATAGTAATTATCCGCTGGTATCCGCAATTATTCGCTATCCGCGGATAAAGCGGATGTATGTATATGCATTAATTTCTGACGGATGAGTGTCGGATGCGGATTTAGAAATTTCATCCGCACGATGTGGATTTTCCGTACGGCTGCGGATAATCGTGTTGTATAAATGTATACTACAAATAGGCTAAAATTTGCAGTAGAACTGATTTTGAATGGCGGGACTATAAAACAGAATTCATGCTATTTGTGCGGGCAGTGCACCGAGCGCCTTTTTTCTGCATTAGCCAATATTATAACTGATAAAAAAAATCTTATTGATCCTGATTTTGTGGATGATATCTAAAACAATGGTTGTGTTTGCTAAAAGCAATTGGGACGTATTATATATTATTTCATAATTTTAAAAATTAATAATGAATTAAAGAGTTTTTATTACTCTTTTTATTAAATTATGTTAGAAATTGATAAAAGAAATGACTGGTGAAATGCGGATGAAAGGACAAACGTGATTGATGTTTTATTTTCTAAACCAAATTGTTTAATTAATGCCTAGACAGCCAATGCATAAAAGCCTGGGGCCTTACTATTGAATTGGACATTCATTTTCGACGGCTATCGATTTCCTATTGGCGATTTTCATCGAATGTAGATAGCGTTGGTTTCTACGTCTACAAGGGGGACGAGAATTGTCAAATCCATTGTTATGACAGTTTTAATCCCCCTTGCTTCATAGCAAACTATGATTCAAATTTTGTTCACCAGATGTCAGCTACTTTGTTGCAAATCGCGAATAGTAAGCGTAGAAACAAAAGAGAAAATAGTAAAAACTGCATATATTTTTCTTTTTTCGTCTTTTGTCTACTATTCGCTTGGAGCTTTGATTTAACTGTCATCTTGCGCCTACAAAAAGTAGGCCATTTTTATATCTGACAACTAAAAACTTTTAAATAGTAAAAAACATCTTGTAACACGGCTTTCTCGAATAATTTAATGTTCTTATGAAACGTAATAAAACTTGAACTTGTGTGCGGCAGATTGCAAAGGAGAAATATTCTAAGGGAAACTACTTCTATGAGTTGTATCCTCCAATTAAGAAACCGAACCCGCTCACATTAAATGTGATATTTCAGAATTACCTGATGGATCTCCTTTACGATCAATGATGCTTGAATCAGCCAAATATTACAATTAACAACATAACAAATACTGAGACATTTAAAAATTATGTATGCACTTCTATTTCCTATATAGACGTCAAATGAAATTTATAAAATGTCTTATTTCCAAATTTCGACACGGCGAGCAGTACCTGTATTTTTGTTCTCCCTTCCACACAAGCGCTCTAAGCGAATAGGAAAACGAGACCCGTGGGATGTACACTGTTCGGAGTATTTTGGTTAATGTAACAACCATCAAAATTGTATATTTTGTTATTTATTTATCTGGCATTCTATTTAGGGATTTGGCTGCCCCAAATGAGGTAACAATATCTGTTGTTTTCAGATCAATGATTGATAAGTTCATTAAATCCTAGCCAGATCCTATGGCTGCTGGAAGGGGCAGACTGCTGCTGGATGATGCGTAATTGCATACTGGCATACCGGGGGCGGGATGATCTCGTTTTCTCGCCAATCACTTATGTGCTGTTTCCATGCGGTCACTAAAATTTGTACGGATATTAAAATTTTTCGCGAGTGCGGATGCGAATAAATTTATATTTTTTTCGGCGGATCGGATGCGGATACAAAATTATATTCACAAACTGTAGACTTTTCGCCGCTGTAAATCAATACGAAATAAATTTGCCGCTGTAACCAAATTATATTTTATTTTAAAATAGACTATCAAATTCGATGGCGGCACTCGAGTATTGACACAAACTCGCGTTATAAATAAAATTTGCTTTGTTGGGGGTATATCATAAACATATTGAATTTTACGTTAAATTAATTAATCAAGAATTAAATAGAATGTACACATAAGAATGTATTGCATAGTTGTCAAGCTACATATTAATACAGTTGGTGTCACTCGTTTGTATTCGCGATTTCTAACAAAGTAGCTGACATCTGGTAAACAAGATGCAAATCGCAGTTTGCTATGAAGCAAGGGGAATCAAAACTGACAGAACAATGGGTTTGATATTGATCGTCCCCTTTGTAGACGTAGAAACTAACGCTATCGACATTCGATGAAAATCGCCAATACCTAAAGAACAAAACTTTCTGTTTTTCTGTATATATCCCAGACAATCTATTTGTTTCGACTGTATATATGTATTGCACTATCAACATTTAGGTGAATATTAAGAAAAGTTATAAATCTTAAACAAATACATACATCTAAAACACGAATCAGCTCAAAAGCTACAATTGTCATTAGCTTCAACTTTTGTTGGTATAAAGATGTTATTGGTGACAATATATCCCTTTTCCGGTGAGGCAAAATATTTTTAAATTTAGTTATTATAATTATTATTAAAGAAAAAAATTTAAGTCCACCGTACACAAATGTCTACGTAAAAAATGACAGGTTGTAATGTCTTCCGGATTTTAACGGATGTTAGTTAAATCGGGATTCTTTTTGAAAAAAGCATTATAATTTGATAACATAAATTATATAACATATTATTTGTTTTTGATAACTTTGATTAATTATTTTATTATTATTATAGTTGTAGTGTCATTTTTCGGACGAAAAGGTTTTAAGAGGTATGCACAAAATACATACAAAATTAAATTTTTGCCATGATTCTTTTTCGTACACGTTCAATATGTCGGATTTTGTGATAACTAACAACATTTGCGGGAAGTGTTAATTTTTTGTTTTAATTAGGAAAAGATGCAGTTGAAGAACATTGAATGCTTGTAGAAGTTTACGGTGACAATGCTCCAACTGATATATCATGTAGAGAATGGTTTTGACTCTTCCAAAATGATGATTTCAGTGTTAAGGTTATCCTCGCTTAAGACAGCCAAAAAAATTCGTAGACGATGAATTAGAAGCATTGCTCGATAAAGATCCGACTCAAACGAAAGAGGAGCTTGCCGGTACATTGGAAGTGGCCCAACAAACAGTTTCCGTACAATTGAAATCTATGAGCATAATTCAAAAGCAAGGCAATTGGGTCCCTTATGAATTGAAACCAAGAGACGTGGAAAGGCGATTTTTTTCTTGTGAGCAGATGCTTCAAAGGCAAACAAGAAAGGTTTTTTTTTACATCGGATAGCGACTGATGATGAGAAGTGGATCTTCTACGATAACCCCAACCAACTTACACATTTGTGAATTCCTTTTTAACTTATTTTCATCCGAAAAAACACTATCTATACACACAATTGTGTTGATTTTACTTCAAATCAAGCGAAATTTTTTATCAACAACGCCATTACATCACACTCACACATTTATGTGGGTTGGACTAAAATTCAGCTGTTTTTTTGTTTTTCTTGGTTGAAAAAGGGATATATAATCTTGCGATTCCATTGCAGGCGAGCGGTATATACTGCAATTAATTCGTTTGAGCCGTGCATTACTAGAAAAACAACCGGAATATGAAAGGCATGATACAGTTATTCTTCTGCATGAAAACGCTCGGCCTCTCATTGCAAAAGTCGTAAACAAATATTTGGAAACGCTCAAGTAAGATATTTTAACGCACCCGCCGTATTCTCCGGACATTGCTCTTTCTGATTACTGCTACCCTATTCCTGAATACGATACGAATCGAAAATATACAAATTCGTATGATTGGTATTCCTGCTGCCCTATTCCTGAATACGATACGAAAACGAATGTACAAGATTCATATTCAATTTCAAATAAGAATCGTACGAATCTGGTTCAATTCAAATATGAATTTTGTATTTTCGTTTTCGTATCGTATTCAGGAATAAGGCCTGAATACGAATACGTATAATTCTAAATACGACAATGTACGATACGTTCAAAAATTTCCCCTATTCTGCAATACGAATTCGAATGAACGAATTTTTGTACGATGAATATTAAGGCCCTTTCCTAAACACCGACTTATTATAGACTTATTTAACGCCATCTTGAATAAGTCGGTCAAGTCTTTCCAATTCATTGGGCGAAGTGAATAAAAAAAGTATTTCCTTCAAAGTTTTTACTTCCAAGTAAAAGCAAATGACCAGATTTGTGTGAATAACCTTTTACTTTTATTTTAATGTATCAACTTTTAAGACATTTCAATACTTAAAATTGTTTTAGTATTTACTTTGAAGAAATTTAATCTCAAAAATATTGGGATTGAAGTGACATACCGGGTGTACAACATATTTTTGTATTATTAAAAATACAGTGATAATTTGCATATCTAAAAACAATTGCTTATGTATAAAAATGGATAGTTTCGAAGTGGATTTTGTACAAGACAAATGCGTGCTAAAAACTATCAAATTCTGCTAAGTAAATCACAATTTCCGAGCATAAAAAATGCAAAGGAAGAGGCAATGGTGAAAATGATCGATGATTCAAAATCTAAACGTGTGTGTAATCGAGGGCCCCAATAACGTTCGGTATCTTAAACATTTTCAACCATAGATCTTTTGCAGGAATCATTTCTTGATCAGTTTTGGCAAATACTACAAATTCATGTTATTTTGCAATCACATTATCTAGCACTTGAGGAAATATTTAGTCTAAAGTTCTATGGACCCTACCTCTTCGCCTCCTCCTTGAAACCCCGTATCACTCAAGCAGCGTAAAAATATTTCCATTTTTTGTTTATTTTACTCCCTCGCGTTTCATTTGGTAAACCGATACATATTTTCTAATATACCTATTTTTTGTCTAAATCAGCGGTTCTCAAATGTTTTGAGCTGCGGAGCCCTCCAAAGGCATAATAATTTACACGGAACCCGCTCGAATTCTTGTGTAATTTTCAAGCTTTTCATTCTGCTCATCTGGAAAATAATGTTTAATTGAGTTTAGAATATCATCCAAATGTTGACGAATTTTATCACACAACATAAAATAGTCACTTTCTTCAATGTTTCCCCATTAATTTTATCAATAAATTCTTTAAGTGTTGGGAAGCTATCTAGCTCACGAGTGCGAATGTAAATGATCCAAAACTCCAATTTATTGTTAAAAGGTTGAATCTTACCATTGGCTGTGAACACTGTTACATGTTTTCCGTGAAGTGACAAATTCACTTTGTTTAGCTTTGAGAATATATCGGAGAGGTATTCAAGTCGAAACAACCACTGTTAGCCTTTCTTGTAAATCCATTCTGTTTACCATCAAAAAAGTGCCCAATTCGGAACCGAGCTCGAATAGTCGAACAAGAACTTTCCCTCGTGACAACAATCGTACTTCTGCCCATATCTTCGCAAAGAATCTTAAAAAGCCGTGTTTGCAATAGTCTCGATTTGATGAAATGTATGATCTTTACAGACTCATCAATGACATGTTTCAAAGACATTGTTATTTTATAAATACTGCAAGTGCTTGGAGGTGTCGAATGCAGTGGCTACTGGTGCAGTTTGGTGCTAATTTCTTGATTTTAGCAACAGCGCCAGCGGTTTCTCCTACCATTGCCTTTGCACCATCCGTGCAGATATCAATACAGTTTTTCCAATCTAAACCATTAGTCTGAAAAAATCATTCACGACATTAAATATTTCTCCACCAGTTGTATTATTTGGCAATGGTTCGCACAAAAACAGATCCTCTTGAAGCAAATTTATATGTTAATATCGGACAAGAACAAGCAAGATTGCAAGTCCAGCTGTGCTCTCGTCCATTTGCAGAGAAAAATTATAATTTTTCAGGCGAAATATCAATTGAGACTTCACGTTAGCTGCTAAATCTTTAATTCGACGAGCTACAGTGTCATTGGATAGCGGCACATTAGTGATTTCTTTTGCCGCCTTTTCATCGAATATACATTTAGCTATATCGACTGCACAAGGCTTGACCAATGTCTCAGCTAATTTCTAGTTTTGAAAGTGGAAACAATTAGGCTTTGGCCGTCATATGTCATAGTATGAGAATTTACTTTTTCTTTTTCCTTAAATTAATTGTAACTCTTAATAAATTACTCATTTTTACCATAAAAAGTTGCTATCTACTTTACTTGTATTTTTCAAGTGTTGAAATGTCATGTAAAAGTAGAAGGTAGTCTTTATTCACATAATTTTAAATAAATGCTGGGAAATTTTTGGTTAAATTAGTAAGTACTTGCCTTAAACTTTCCTAGTAAGTTTTATTCACTAACTCGGTAGTATTTACTTGAAAAAAGTATTTACTTTTTTTATTCAATTCACCCATTGTACCGACTTATTTGTGACGTAATAACAAAAAAAAACGCAATTTCTATTATGTGAAAAAAAAAAAAATTCTTGACATGTTGGTCGTTGCCACTAGATTAAAAAAAAACTGCATGTATTACATCATAAAGCAAAATATACATAAGAGGACTCATGTAGAGATTCCGAGGTTAATCTATGTTACTATTGGCAATCTGTATTTTGTATTTACTATTGGCAATCTGTTGCTTAACAAGAACAATGAATTATAAAATAACTATGCCGATATGTTTATAAGATTCGTATATATGGATTAAACATAGAAAATAATTAAATTTGTGTATATAAATATACTAAAACTATACAATAAGATTAACCTCAGAAAAACCTGCTTATAAAATTTGCACTACTTGATTTCTTTTATACATAATACATTTATTTCTCGATGATTACATTTAGTCAAGACACAGTTTTGGAGACATTTCTGTGTAGACATACTTATTCAAATAAGTCTTCTCGCGAGGTGACTTATTTGAATAAGTCGGTGTTTGGGACACAGCCTTAGAAACGACTTCATAGAAAAATTAAAAATATATTTCTAAAGAGTTCAAAATAAAAGACATTGGGCCTGATTCTCATGACATAAAATTGCTGTTATGTTATTTTATTTCCCCGCTTCCTATTGGAATTTGTATTGAAAAAACAAAAATAATATAACATAACATAAAATTGTAGATCCCAGATCGACCCCATTATTTTATAATAATTTTAAAGAAAATCTTTTACAGAAAAACGTCGATTAAACGGACTAATTGGGGAGTCCATTGAATCCGAATGTCCGTTAAATCCTAATGTTTTTAAATTTAACTCGTTTATCTCTTAACCGATTATGAAGGGATTTTGTTTGTTAGATGGAAATGAGATTCATAAACAGTTTTTGGAAGTTCTGACATATGGTCATTTGGGACGGAGCTCATTCATTTCTTACCCGATTATGTTGGAATTGGGTAAGCTGGATGAAAATGAGATTATTAAATGATTTTTGGAAGAAGTTTTGGAATATGGCCACCTGGGACGGAACTCGTTCAATTCATAACCATGATGGGATTGGGTATGCTGGATGGAAATGAGATTCTTAAACGATTTTTGGAAGAAGTTCTGGAATATGGCTACATGGGACAGAGCTCGATCAATTCTTAACCGATTATGATGGGATTGAGTTGTTGGATTGAAATGGGATTCTTAAATGATTTTTGGAGGGACTTCTGGAATATGGCCACCTGGGACGGAACTCGATCAATTCTTAACCGATTATGATGGGATTGGGTTTGCTGGATGGAAATGGGATTCTTAAACGATTTTTGGAAGAAGTTCTGGAATATGACCCTAGGACAGAATTTGGGCATTGTAAATGAAATGAGATTATTAAATAATTTTTGGAAAAAGTTCTGAAATATGGCCATATGGATTATGCGCTCTTGTATTGTAAGTACCTCAAAAATGTAAATTTCCGCTTGGTTCTAAAGCGCATGCTTATTATCGAGTTCCGCCTTAGTTTAAATTACCGAGTTTCGTGGCGATATTCCAGAACTTCTTAAACAAATCATTTAGGAGTTCCTTTTCCATTCGACATACCCAATCCCATCATAATCGGTTAAGAATAGATCGAGTTCCGTCCCGGATGGCTATATTCCAGAACTTCTACCAAAAATCATTTAAGAATCCAATTTCAATCCAACTTACCCAATCCCATCATAATCGGTTCAGAGTTGAACGAGCTCAGAAACCCCAGTGGCACTATTCTGGTTTTCCCTGGGAATTGGGAATTGGGAAAAATATTTTCATAGCATTTTGATCTAAATTATGTTTTTCTGGCCTACTGTTGGAATTAGTTGGGTGTAAATATTTTTGAAACAAAGATATATTGGGAATTATATTTCCCTATAAAAATTTTGTGGAACAAATGTTTCCCAATCAACTTTGTTTCGAAAATATTTACACCAAGCTAGTTCCAACAGTAGGCCAGAAAAGCATAATTTAGACCAAAATGCTATGAAAATATTTTTCCCAATTCCCAATTCCCAGGGAAAACCAGAATAGTGCCACAGGTGGCTATATTCCAGAATTTCTTCCAAAAATCATTTAATAATCCCATTTCCATCCAGCATACCCAATCTTATCTTAATGAGTTAAGAATTGATGGAGTTCCGTCTCAGGTGGCCATAATGCAGAATTTTTTCTAAAAATCGTTTAAAAATCCTATTTCCATTCAGGACACCCAATCCCATCATAATCGGTTAAAAATTGATCGAGCTCCGTCCCAGGTGGCTATATTCCAAAATTACTTCCAAAAATCATTTAATACTCCCATTTCCATTCAGGACATACCCAATCCCATCATAATCGGTTAAGAATTGATAGAGTTCCGTCCTAGGTGGCCTTATTCCAGAATTTCTTCCAAAAATCGTTTAAGAATTCCATTTCTCCATCCAGCACATCCAATCCTCTCATAATCGGCTAAGAAATGCCTGTATTTTTTATTATCCACCTTGCTGGCTATTCGTATTACTTAAAAATAGTAGATGATGACATATATCATTTGTATTTTCGTAACGAATATCATTTTCGTATCGAATACATTTTCGTATTGTATTCAGGAATAGGGCTCCTGGTTGTTCAGACGGATGCAACATGATTTGGTCACCCACTTCATCCCACCTCACTTTTTACGAAGAAATTGAAAATTGGCTTCAAACTTGGATTGCCTCAAAAGACGAAAAGTTTTTCCGAGATGGGATTCGAAATTTGCCTAAGAGATGAGAAAAAGTTGTAAGCAGCGATGGACACTATTTTAATTAATCTGTTCATTCATTTTATTTTAAAATAAATACATTTTTAAAATTAAAAAAATGGATCGAATTAATTTGTACTACCATTATTAATACCATTTTAGTCTCTCTCTCTCTCTCTGGCACTATATCCCGTCAAGGGATTTGGCCGCCTATAATGAGTGATTAATTCATTGATCCTAAACCAGCCGTGAATTTGTTTCCTTGTCACCACTGGGAATCGAACCCAGGACCCCTCCAGTCGCTGGAGCAAGCATGCTGATCACTTTGCCACCGGGCGGGGCGGCCACCATTTTGGTACATATCGGAAATTTTACAGATACAGAGCTTACATACAGTTTGTGAATTAGGCCCTTAATATCTGTGTGAGTCAAACTCACATGAAATTTCACCAAAATGTTTACCAGGCCAAGGATTTTGTGCGCTTTTTTCACGAAATATTCTTGAGAATTTGTATACGTATACAGTGTATACACTTTTCACTTTTAATATGTGTTCTGTCATTTTCTATCTTTGTGTGTTTGTCAAATTCTCATGAAGTTTCGCCAAAATGTTGACTCGATTTTATATATATGCATTGTTGAGAAAAATACATGACATATTTTATATTTCCCAGTTTAATTATACATTTTACAAAATTTTTGTGTTATTTATGGAGAAATAATATTATGAAGATAAAATTTAATAAATTATAAAGTAGATTAATTGAGGAACTATGAATGATAATGAAATAACTTTTAGATTTAATTATTAAGAATTAGATTAAACTATTTAGGAAATTAACACAACACTTTATTAGTTTAAATGGTTTTATTAGTTTAATGGAAATTAAGAAATTCTCGAATTATGTACCTAACATATTATTTTGTGTTCTTAAATGACCCTTTTCATCACAATGATATCATCCGAAATATTTTTTTAATATCGAAAAATAAAATAAAAAAATACATGCCAAAAATGTACTGGACATTTTTTTTATTACTACTTTAAAATGTTTATTTTATATTTAGACACAAATTTATTTTATATTGTTTTATTACTACTCTCTCAAAAATCAAATTTAAACTAAAATCTACATGCCAAAAATAACTTTGAAATTTTTGTTTTATTTCATATTTGGTTGTGTTAGTATGGTGAGACTAGAGATACCATAAAAATTTTAGTTGAAAAATGAATCCGCAAAAATCCGGTTTTATAAGTAAAGGAGAACAAACATTAGCAAAAAGTACAAACAATAAGCAAAATATACCATTGTGCGTCTCCACAGTAGGGTAACTTTATTCCGATAACTTCTTTGTTTCTTTCCACTTTACCTATAAAAGCGGTTTTATCGGTAAAGGGGAAACAAACGAAGAAGTTACCATATTCAAGTTACCCTACTGTGGATGTGCACATTAGGTATAATAAATTCCTAATAAACCATTTCACGGAATCGGAATATGAAAATACCGTTTAGTACAAAATTCCACCGCACTACAAATTTCTACAATCAGAATATACCTATTATGAAACATAAGAATTATCAAATCCACAAAACGAAATGTTTCATTATGTATTTTTGTGTTACGAAAATTGATTGATTGATTGACTATAGAACCACGTACTGGACAAGTGTCACGGATAACGCCGGGTCTATTCCTACAGCCTGTTTACACATACGAATGAGAAGGATACGAAAAGTATTTTTTTTTGTTTTTTTTAGAACGGAACGACCCGGTTGTAGACACATAGCTATCATACGTGTAACAATTAAATTGTTAATAAATTCGATGATCGTATCATTACGGTATACATATTCAATTGGTATACATACGGCACAATTCTAATCTACTAGAGCAGTGATTCTTAACAGAGGGCCGTAACCTCCTGGGGGTCCGCTAGAAGTTTGCCGGGAGGCCGCCAAAGTTTGCAAAATTTCCTTCAGAATATAATAAAAAGAAAATTGATGTATACCCCAATATCGTAATGAAAAGTGAAATAAGAAAGCTACAATTTTCTTATTTAGTTTTTTTTATTTATTTCTTCCTACATACAACTTTGTTAGTACAGAAGAAATAAATGTAAATATGCTAACCGTAACACAAAATTGTGAAGCATGAAAGTTAAAATAGATAATGAAATAATAAAGTTATTTTTTATATTTATTATATTATATAAAAAAATAAAGGATCAATAAAAAAATAATTTTTTTATAATTTAACAAGTATAAATTATTATTAAAAAAATGGGGGCCACACAAAAATTATGAATTATTTGGTGGACCGCGAGTAAAAAGCTGTACTAGAGGCAACAGGTTTAATGGTTAACAATCATGGTGGTCATCAAAAATTGATTTTTTAAATCAGCAACCTAACAAAAAAAAAAAAAAAATTATATTATTTCACTGGACATTTAATTATTAAATAATACTTTTCGGTTTTCTAAACAAAATTGATTCTAAATGTACGATCAAGTTTTTGCAGAGGATTTCTCAGATGACGCCAGGCCCACCGCACGATCCTTTTACACATAACAAAACCAATCCTTCGGTTTGGTGATAGGTTTATTAGGTTAGTTAGTGGGATGAAAACACAATTCTAATCTGCATAATCAACCAATTAATAATACATCTTCTTCCATCACTGACACTCTAACATGAATTTCCTAAAATTTAATTTTTAGCTACCTAGTAGTTTTACTTCAACAATTCATTAATTTAAAATTAATTAATAATAATGTCGATATAAAAGATAATGATGTTTGTATGAATTCCTCTAAACTAAATCAAAGCTTATAATATATAGAAATACAATAATTAATGCATCATTTTAAAACCTCAGTTAAAAATCATTATTTCAATATTCAGCCATTTCACAATAAAACTTATTTTAGTTTTCGGCTCTAAATAACCAAACATTAAAAGTCACCTATAGCAAAAAAGAATCCTTGTGAACATGTTAATTTATCGCATAAATTTTATCAGGAGTATTAATTAGCATACCACTAGTAGAAAATATAAAAATTTAAATCTTAATATTTAGATTAGAATATTAATCTAAATATTAGGATTTAAATGAATTGTATTAATAGAGAATAACTCATAGCACATACAATCAAATTAGATTTTTCATTTGAACTAAAAAACGAAAACAAAACAAACTTCTGATAATTCCAATGTCATCGTTGTATCTGTGATTTTTCGTTAAACTGCGTATACGTATACGCAAAAAAACATAATATATTTGATTGTATGCTGCTATTTACAGAAAACGAAATCGCAGTTTAAATTTTTACGTTTACATAGGATGAAATATCTGTTTTAGGTTGTCTCAGCTCATAGTATATAATATACTCAAAAAATTAGGATCAATTAAATTTCGTTGTTACTCTTCGTAAATGTTTTAAGCTGAAATTGTAAATTGTTTAGTAATTAATTTTGTGTTAAATACGTTTTATTATTGAATATTAAATCAAGTTAAGTTAGGTCTTACCATAATTATGATTTAAGCTTAAATTATCTTTAGCAAAAAAAAATTGTTGAAATATAATCAAAATTATCTACAAATTTACATAAACCTGCATCCAAACTCAAAATATCGATCAGTTACATTTTGCATTTTTGTGTTACGACAATTGTGATATGAAATTTAATAATTATTAAAAGAGATTTAATAACTTAATATACACATTTTATTAAATACATACTTGTTTTTCTATTTCGCAAAAATTAGATTTTTGAATATTTTAATTAAAAAATTTGTTCAAAAAGTTTAAAAAATCACTCGATCGATTTCGACTTGTTAGGTACATACAAGTATTTAATAAAATGTATTTATTAATTGTAAGTGTGTTTCGCCAAGTACCTACGACAAATAGTGTCAAAAGAAAAAAAGATTTAATAGAATTAAATAACATAGTTAATCTAATTTTGTTGAAAAAATTAAATTTAGCATCAGCTCGTATTTTTGGAAAATTGAATTGAGTTTCAAAAACTCCATTCATAGTGCTTGCTTACATCATATAACAAATTTCCAAATGACCGATCCTTACTTTTATTGATTTAGATTTTACATTTCAATTTTTCTTATTTTGCAGACGAATCTCCCTGTGTTTAAAGTAAAAGAATCAAGTGTCCGAAGACGATACAGTGATTTTGAATGGCTGAGAAATGAATTAGAAAGAGACAGTAAGGTAAGATTATTTTTATTAGATTTGTAAACTGGAAGTTTCGTACGGACAAAGAAGAGCGTCCTATAAGTGTTTATATAGAACGCTATTATTCCTTATAAGCATTTTCTGTTTGTTTTACATTAAAGAGATATCACAATAGTTTGCACACAATTTTGAATATGTGTAAAAGTACGTTGCATATTTGAAAGTTGCTCTAGGTTAAGGTGGATGTCCGCTTAGAAAATGGTGTATACACGGGGCATACACAAGATTTGGTCCGTAGTCGTAACTATTATCTTTACATGATTTAAATGTATACATAACTTATTGTGATTTTACATATTTTTTTGCTGAAAATATAATTTTTCCGCCATGCATTATTTCTTATTCGTTTTGTAACCGCTGATGATCATATCTAGTAGTAGACTTCACATCATTATTTCATTCCCATAGATAGTATTTTCTTTTTAATGGTAAGTTCTTACCAAATGCCGAAAATAAATTGAGTTTTTTATGTGCCAAAGAACTCCATGTAAATTTCCAATTGTAATGTTTGGGCGCGAGTTACATATTTTTCTCGCTTTTCGGCACTTGACAGCTAAATACCAAAGATTATAAACATATTAGAATAATTAGAAATTAATAATTCAATAAATGGTAGAATAATTCAATAAATTATTTGTACCAGTAGTGCCCATGATATCGTAATGAGATTTTACTGTCTAACAATTTTTGAATATTTTAATTAAAAAACTGGTTCAAAATGTTTAAAAAATCACTCGATCGATTTAGACTTGTTAGGTCATCATCAGGAGTATCTACTGATTTGTAAAAGTAAAAATTTTGTTATATTATAGTAGAAAAAAGCAAAAAATAAATAAAAGGATTGGCAAGAAATAGGCAATAAAAATTAATCTATTGATCGTCCCAACCAACTGTAATTCATACGGAAAATTAATAAAAAAAGGGGGGAGGAGGATAGCAGGTAGGCGATTCGCAGTTACCGGTAAGTTTCTTTTTCGCTTTAGAAATCAAATCAGTGTAATCGAGATCTATGTATACATTTGTGGTAAAAGGTGGTGGCCACAACATATTCACCCCTCCATTTTTATACAAGTTTTTTCGGTAATGTTTTGAATTTTTTTTATTTTTTCCCATTCTAATAAATATAACAAAGCCAATTTCAAAAAAAAAAAAATATTTCTTATTTATTTATTGTCTTAGAAGGTGTTATATATTAGCTGTTTCTTGACGCTTGATCTAATCCAGTTCAGTTCATGTTTCATGAAACAACACAAAGGCGCTTGCTAGATTTAAAATCAAATTTTGTGATCTAAAACAAAATTTGGATCGTATTTTCCATATAAAATTTGAACTAATCCGGATCAATGAGCGTAAAGAAACACCACACTTATTATACAGCCACAAGGCTGATTCCATCAGTATTTAAATATATCGAACCCATTGAAATATATTTCAGGGTAATTATTCATTATTTGTTAATCACTTGTGAAGATTTTGAAAGCACTGTTTTCGATTTGACATACACGAAGCTACTTTGCAGAAACTGTAAGACCACTTTGTTCATCGTTTTTCCGCACGTGTACTGCAGAATGCATATCGCCTCAACGGGTCATATTCAGCATATGCTTCGCCTGAAAATTACTGTGAAATCATATAGAGGAAGATAGCAGTACCGCATTTGAAACATGATATAGCTGAATATACCATTAAGTAGTTAGGCATTAATTTTTAAATTTGGGGTATATACAAGAAACCACAAGGCCTCAAACGGTTAAACAAATGAATGAAAATTTAGACAGAAATATCAAATTTTTTAATTAATTTATTCATTTTTTATTGAACAAATATAAAAGCTTGTTCGATTATTCCATTACAATTGAGTTGGTTTATTGCTTTGCGATTTCATTATAGACCTAGGAGGTTTTTAGTTCCTAACATAAATCGGTGAGGTATTTTATTACCTCGACGCTTTTATTTATAGAAATTGTTAGTTGCGGGTTTCTCTGCTTAGCTACGGAAAAAATCACCCTATTCTTTCATCAAATTCACCAGTTATTTTCTTGGAATATGCATATTATTTTATATGCTTCAGAATAAGCAGAACCTACAGTAGCGTGCAACCCTTGTGTTTATTCTTGTGAATACGTTTTTATTTATATCGAAATACATATATTACGACAGAAAATTGTTAAAATAAATTCTTACCAGCTGGGATAGGAATCTGGGTAATACTATAAAAATAAAATGTTATTTTACTCGTCCCAAGAAATCTCTCCGGTATCTATAACCACAGACAATCAAATTAGATTTTTCATTTGAACTAAAAAATGAAAACAAAACAAACTTCTGATAATTCCAATATCATCGTTGCATCTGTGATTTTCCGTTAAACTGCGTATACGTATACGCAAAAAAACAAAATATTTTTGATTGTATGCGGCTATTTACAGAAAATGAAATCGCAGTTTAAATTTTTACGTTTACATAGGATGAAATATCTCTTTTAGGTTGTCTCCTGCTATAACTATAATAAACGTTCACTAGTAAAGGGTTATCCAATTCAAGCTTGATAAAGTAAACTTAAAAAAAACACACAAAATATTCGGAATGTATTGTAATTTTTATTTCATTTTACAGATTGATCCTTGCCATTTTTAGTTAAACAAGATATCATTCAAATGTCCTCCACGGGACTTCTTACAGGCCTTGATTCTTTTGAGGTAATTTTCAATGACTTTTCGGCACATTTCGGGCGGTATCTCGGCCATTACCTTACGAATATTAGTTTTCAATTCGTCAAGAGTTTGAGGATTGTTTGCGTAAACACGATCTTTCGCGTAGCCCCACAAAAAGAAATCCAAAGGCGTTAAATCACAGGATCTTGGAGGCCAATTGACATCAGCCAATCGCGAAATCAAACGTCCAAGAAATTTCTCTTGCAAAAGATCTCGATTTGCTCGTGTTACGTGACTGGTTGCTCCATCCTGCTGGAACCACATATCGTCAAGATCATAATCTTCGATTTTCGTAAAAAAATAATCGGTTAACATGCGGCCATAGCACCCAGAATTGACGGTAACGGTTCGTCCATGGTTGTTCTCAAAAAAATACGGCCCAATCACACCACCAGACCACAATGCGCACCAAACAGTGACTTTTTCCGGGTGTAATGGCTTCTTTACAATCAATTGTGGATTTTCTGAGCCCCAAATTCTACAGTTTTGCTTATTAACGCATCCACCAAGCGAAAAATGAGCTTCATCACTGAAGAAAATTTTGTTCGAAAAATCAGCATCAGCAGATTTAATAATTTTAACGCGTTGGTCGATTGTTAAATGCTCCATATTCTTAAATGGCAGAATGTGAACTAAATAAATGACAGCATACTTGACGTTTATCTTTGACAGATGTCGGTATACAGATTTCTACTTTATCAACCTCGAATTGGATAACCCTGTATTTTATGCGAAGATTTCGAATATTGATTCACCATTTTCCATGTAACAGTGGTTATAGATACCGGAGAGATTTCTTGGGACGAGTAAAATCGTCCCAAGAAATCTCTCCGGTATCTATAACCACAGACAATAAAATTAGATTTTTCATTTGAACTAAAAAATGAAAACAAAACAAACTTCTGATAATTCCAATGTCATCGTTGTATCTGTGATTTTCCGTTAAACTGCGTATACGTATACGCAAAAAAAACAAAATATTTTTGATTGTATGCGGCTATTTACAGAAAATGAAATCGCAGTTTAAATTTTTACGTTTACATAGGATAAAATATCTCTTTTAGGTTGTCTCTGCTATAACTATAATAAACGTTCACTGGTATTTTATGCGAAGATTTCGAATATTGATTCACCATTTTCCAAGTAACAAAACTAAGCTAAAAGATATAATTATAGAAATAAATAAAGGGTATAACGCCCTAATCGTTTATTATTAGTTAGTTTTACCAACCATGTTTTAATTATATTTGCTTTTATGACCTGTATCTCTTAGTTTTGTTAAAAATATGAATTAAATTAATCCGACTTCATATTAGTAAGAAATTCGAACGATTTTCAGAACAGGAATTTCCATCTCTTGCTTAAATACCAAATAATGTAAATCCATAATATTAGAACAAACGTTATTAATATACAACTAATGAAGATAAAGTTTCGTTTCTGCTTAGTATACAAACCTCTACGGGGAAGGGTAAATTAATTCAAATGTATTTCAGTTAGTGCTGTGAAACGATTCAAAATTAATTTCGTTACAGTTTCAGTTATTTCATAATTTTAAATAATGGTTTTGGTTTCAGTTATTGTTTCACCGATATGTTTTGGCTACGTTTCCCGTTACGTTACTGTTACGTTTCGGATACAGTTACAATTTGGTTATCTCTCTCATAAATCATTACTGGGAAATAAATTATTATCAATATTAATGATATTGAACAAATAAAATTTATTCAAAATAAATTCAGTATTGTATTGTAGGTTTATAAAATAAATAATAAATAAAACATACATATTAAATATATTTTTCAAGTCTGTATTGGTTTTTTTTTTTGAAAGAAAAGAAAGAGCCAATATAATACGAGAAAAAATAATAAATATATGTAACTTAATAACTTTAAAAATAATTCGGATTTTTGATTCGTTTTTCGTTACAGTTAAAATAAATTTTCCGTTTCGATTTTTCGTTACGATACGAAAATTAAATTTCGGTTTTCCGGTTTTGCGTTACGTTACAATATCGTTTCACAGCACTGTTTCAAGGCTCAGTTTACTGCTGCATGTTAACTGCTTTGACGAAGCCTCACATAAAATAATTAAAAATATAATTAGAAAATCTTGTTCATGTATTGGCTTTTATATTTAATGCTTGTTTGTCGACAGGAGGTTTTCCGGAAATACTTAAAGTTGGTGTTGTAAAACCGCTCTTAACACGTTCGCGGACACTTTTAAAATGTGTTTAACACAAATTTGATAATTTTTGTAATTCCAATGATATTTTGACGCGGAAATGAATGTATTGTTAAAAATTGACAAAAAAGTCGTCTTATTTCCTAAAAAACGGAAAAAGTGTATGCTATAGCATCACGTCCGCGAACGTGTTAAAAAAAATTCTCAGTTAGATAAGAATAACTACCTACTACAATACTCTTCTGAAAACTTTTTCTAAAATCTTTGAAAAATCAATTAAGCAAAAAAAAATTAAACAATTAATTAAATTAGATTGTTAGATTATCTTGATAAAATTAAGTTTCTCAACGTACGACAGTACGTTCATCTTTTATTAAGAATTCTTCAACGGAAAAAAATTTAAAATGATAATTAAAATTCATTGATATTTCTAAAGCTTTCGATACTGTTAGTCATAGTATTTTATTATCGAAGCTATGTAATATTGGTATAAGAGGTGTTGCTTTGAATTTGTTTAAATCGTATTTTATCAATCGTAAGTAGTGATTGCAATCCCGGACCATTTTACCAATCTCAAGACTACGGGATTGAGTTATTTTAAATCCCGGGATCCCGGGATTAAGGCTATATACGAGGGTATATCAAAAAGTCTTGCAATATCATATGAAAAAAAAGAGTGAGTGAGACAACAATATATTTTTCAAAACCATTTTTTGTCGCGATGAAACTTCTAGAAGAACATTTCGATGTAAATTTTACAGTTCGTTTGTTTTTGTCAATTTAGTAACAAGTGTTTTGAATTTTTCTTAAAATGAATGAAATTGAATATCGCGCCGTTATTAAATTTTTCTGTAAAGATGGACAAAATGCAATTTATATATTCAACTATATATCAAAAGTTTACGGCGAATCTGCACCATCATATGCCACAGTAACAAGGTGGGTAAAATTATTCAAAAGTGGTCGGGAGTCATTAGAAGACGACAATCGCTCGGGTCGCCCAGCAGATGCTATTAGCCATGAAAACGTAATTTTGGCCGAATCTATTGTATTGGAGGACCGGCGTATTTCTGTTCCACGGTTAGCGTGGAGACTTTCTCTTTCATACGGTACCACATATACTATATTACATGACAACCTTCACATGTCGAAAGTAAGTGCGCGATGGGTTCCCCGTTTGTTGAATGCAGAACAAAAAAAAATGCGTGTTCAAATTTCAAAGGCGATTTTAGATATGTACAAAGAAGATCCAGAAAATTTCTTGGATAACATAATAACAGGCGATGAAACATGGCTTCATCACTGGGATCCGGAATCCAAACAAGAATCGTTGCAATGGATTAAACGTAGTGAACCACCACCAAAGAAATTTAAAACTCAACCGTCTGCTCTTAAGGTTTTGGCAACAATTTTTTGGGATGCTGAAGGAAATTTGATAATCGTTTATATGCCACCGAAAACCACAACCACAGGCATATATTTCGCTGAGGTTTTGCGAAAATTGAAAAAAGTGATCCGGGAAAAACGGCCAAGGAAAGTTAGGAAAAAAATCTTGCTTCTTCACGACAATGCACCGGTGCACAAGGCTAATATTGCTCAAGCTGCATTAAAGGACTGCGGCTTCGTGGGAATTCCGCATCCACCGTACAGTCCAGACTTGGCACCCAGTGACTACTTCCTGTTTCCCAATTTGAAAAAAACACTAAGGGGCCGAAAATTTTCCAGTGATTATGAAGTGCAGTCTGTTGTAAATGAATATTTTATGGAGCAAAAGAAATCTTTTTTTTTAGAGGGTTTAGGCAAGTTAATTGATCGATGTGACAAATGTATAAACCTTAAAGGAGATTCTGTCGAAAAATAAAAATATTGCTGTCTCACTCACTCTTTTTTTTCATATGATATTGCAAGACTTTTTGATTTGCCCTCGTATATACAAATCAACAAAAAAAATATACATATTTTAAATAATTCAGTTACCTAAGAAATATTTTTATTCAAAAAATTTAAATTCATATTAAAATAAATGAAAATTCATATTAAAAAAGAAAAAACATTATTTGTCACAGGTTAGCCAAGACGCGAAACATTATCTTTCACATTATTCTTAAAATATAACTAAAAAACAAATAGCATCGATGGAGTGATCTCATATTCTGTTCCGCAGCTTGGAAATTACAAATCCTGAATTGCAATTAAGTCACGCGAAGTTACACGCGAATGCATTTATCATTAAATAAAAATGAAAAGGAAAAAAAGTAAACGAGTAATCTGAATGTGTTCTGATTAAAGAAAAAGTACTCGTATGGTGTCGAATTTGCTAAAAATAACGGGGAGACACAGTTTTAGTTAGTTTTGTACATTACACAATGATAAATATTTTTTAAAGAGAATATCATATCAGGTTCCTAATGAGACTTGTACCCCTGTGCTCTCGCGGAAAAATTACTACGAAAAAGAGTTAGGCATGCTTTTCTATGAATTATCTATGAAAAGTGATATTGGAAAGTTTAATATTATTTGTATATTGTATTGAAATGTAAAAACTATAAATTTATTTACAATTATTTACAGTTAATATATATATATATATATATATATATATATATATATATATATATATATATATATATATATATATATATATATATATATATATATATATATATATATATAAGGGTGGCCCACGTTTATATGGGAAAAAAAAGTGTTGAGATATTTAACGGGACACCCCCTAGAAATGTGAGGTTATGCTAAAAACTTAACCAGAAAAAATATTGGGTCGATCGAAGGTCGTTTAAAGGTCGCGACTTGAGCGCGAAGTTCGATAAAAACGGTGTTTTTTTCGATTTTTCACGTTCAAACGAACAGACAAATTATTTAAAAAATTGTCTTAGACTAAATAAAAATTGCGGTCAATAGAGGAGATAATTACCTTTCCAAAACATCAAAGATGTCGAAAATCGGTT
The DNA here is from genome assembly GCA_947310385.1 of Nephrotoma appendiculata. Classification (NCBI taxonomy): domain Eukaryota; kingdom Metazoa; phylum Arthropoda; class Insecta; order Diptera; family Tipulidae; genus Nephrotoma; species Nephrotoma appendiculata. The sequence goes on from OX371224.1 coordinate 208,434,087, forward strand.
AACAAATAGCGAGATTATTGCCAATTTTCGAAACTATTAAAAACTTAAATAATAAACGATTTTTTTTTAAATCCTGGAAATTATCTTCAAAACTACAAAAAAATAAATAAATAAATAAAAAGGAGATATAAAGAATAAACAAAGGAATGTTTTATGATGTCATAAAAAACCGTATGTGTCATGAGAAGTTACCATAGTTGTGATTTATGATGCCATTATCATAAAACCCAACTATGTTAAGTCGTTATGACTCATTTGACTCATTAGTTATTGTATTTAAAATTTAAATCCGCCTACTGCACTAATTATGATCTGATATGGCCAATATATTTCATTGTATCATATACTATATAAACAAAATAAATGCAAATTAATTTCAGTTTAAATCCAAATCTCTCGAGAAAAGGACACAAATTTGTAGAAATTAAATCTAGTCATTTTAACAGTTTTATTAATATTTTTAAGAAAGTGCTATTACAGTTGATAAAATGACAGCTAATTTACGGTCCACTACAGAAATTTATCTTCTTGGGCATGAGTACTGTCAAATTATTGGTGCTAAGTTACCATCAAAAAAGCAAGTGTTGTGTCTTTTTTTTTACAATCACCGTACTGTAAAATTAACTATTCGTGAAAGTGCAGCTCTGACAATCCAGGAAGTGTCTATTTTTTGGGCAAAAGCACGAATTCCAGTGAAAAAGGAACAACATTCTATTGAAAAATTGGAACAATTGCATGATGAGTGGAAAAATCTACTAAAGAATAAAAATAAACCTTTAAAAGTTTACCGTGAAAGAGAAATTGCCTTTACTAGTAAACTGGATGATATTTTCGATATCGCCCATACTAATGCCTTATCGATGATGACTAGTGAAGACGACAAGCGATTCCTCTTGTCACAGCGTGAGAAAGGGCGCCCCGGATATTTGGCTGGAGTCAGGCAATATGAAATCGAAAAAGAAAAGCGGAAATCGGAACGTCTGATGGCAGAAAAAAATCGTAAACGAAGACATCTTGAAGAAAAACGTAAATCAATTCCAATAGACTCACAAACATTATTTTCATCATCGGAGAGTGACAGCGAAAGGACATCTGATAACGACATGAGCTTTGAAAATATTGATTTGCCCGTGCTAAGCGCAGAAGGAGCCTCTATAGGAAGCAAATGTTTCATTACTCCTAGAATATTGTCAGCTTTGGATAAGTGGAAGATTACAGATCGTGCAGCAATGCATTTAATCAGTGCCGTTGCCGAAAGTCTTGGCCATTCTATTGATGACCTCGTTTTGAGTCGAACAACACTGAAGCGTCTTCGTGAAACAAATAGAGTAGAAATAGCAGAATCAATTAAATCGACTTTCAAGTTTACGACAGGCGTAGTACATTGGGATGGAAAATTACTTCCGGAGTTATCTGCAACGGAGACCGTGGATCGTTTGCCGGTGATTATTTCCCATATAGATGGAGAACAATTATTGGGCGTTCCCAAAAATATCAAGAGCAACTGGTTTGGAAATGGCGGAGGCTGTTTTCCAAAGCTTAATTGATTGGAGAATAGCTGACAATGTCGTGGCGGCTTGCTTCGATACAACATAATCAAATACTGGAAGACTAAATGGAGCAGCTATTATTTTAGAGCAGAAACTGGAACGAAGTTTATTATATCTTCCTTGTCGACATCACATATGTGAAATTACATTACGCGCTGCATTTGAATCGAAAATGGGCAATACATCAGGAGTAAATGTTCCATTATTTGTGAGATTCAAGAATGACTGGAATTCCTTGAATAAGAATAATTTTAAAGCAGGCATAGATGATCCCAACGTTCATATACAATTAAATGATGTAAAAGCGGAATTAGCGGGTTTTTGTAACAACGAATTGGCAAAAGAACATGCTCGTGATGACTACAAAGAATTATTGGAAATTACTCTAATTTTTTTGGGCATGATACCAACTGAAAATGTCCATTTCCGCCTGCCGGGGCCTATGCATCATGCTCGCTGGATGTCCAAAGCCATTTATGTATTGAAAGTATTTATCTTTCGGGAGGAATTTAAGTTAACAGCACAAGAACAGAAGAATTTACGGGACATTTGCATTTTTGTCGTAAGATTTTAGGAGAAAATTTGGTTCCATTGCACAAAAGCTGCTAAAGCACCACAGCTGGATTTCAACTATTTACGAGATATTTATTTGTACAAAACACATGACGAAAAGTTGGCGATGGCTGTACTGAATAAAATATGTGGCCAATTGTGGTATTTATCCGACGAAAGCATCGCATTCTCTTTTTTCGACGAAAACGTCTCTAGTGCGGAGAAAAGAAGAATGGTGCAACAGTTGGATATGAAGAGGGATGTTGAGGCCGAGTCAATTAAGCGCGTCGAGTTGAAAATTGATGATGTAAAAACATTTATTACGAAACAACTAGCAGATTTTGTTACACCAAACACTGGCGATCTTTTTAAAAGGTTCAATATTTCTACAGATTTCTTGAACAAAGATCCGGATATGTGGCCTCGGGATGATAATTTCAAGAACGGAATGAAGATTATCAGTCAAATAAAAGTCGTAAATGATATCGCAGAACGTGGTGTTAAATTAATACAAGATTATTAAGAAATTGACAAGAAATGAAGATAACATGCAATATTTACTACAAGTCGTAAAGGACTACACACAGAAGTTTCCAACATACACCAAAACAGCCTTAATGGGTAGAATATCAACTTAGATTGATTATTTTAATACTAAAAATTAATTTATAATATCATTGTATAGAAGAAACATTATGCATTAATAATAAAAAAAAATATAGTAATAATTTGACTTGTTTTTATATTTTGGAAATTTGGCAATAATCTCGCTATTTGTTAACCGATTTTCGATATCTTTGATGTTTTGGAAAGGTAATTATCTCCTCTATTGACCGCAATTTTTATTTAGTCTGAGAATTTTTTTTAAATAATTTTTCTGTTCGTTTGAAAGTGAAAAATCGAAAAAATACCGTTTTTATCGAACTTCGCGCTCAAGTCGCGACCTCTAAACGACCTTCGATCGACCCAATATTGTTTCTGTTTAAGTTTTTAGCATAACCTCACATTTCTAGGGGGTGTCCCGTTAGAAATTGGAACTTTCGAAAATTTGGACCACCCTAATATATATATATATATATATATATATATATATATATATATATATATATATATATATATATATATAAAGCCGCAAATTTTTATGTTTAAAATTTTATATAAATTTATTTTATTACAAAAAATATTTTGTTGTGGCTGGATCAACTACCTATAATATATATATATCTGTTTTTATTAATTCTTCTTAAAATACTTAAAATATAGGTGCACAAGTATGAAATGCGTTTTTTTTACTAAAAGAACATGTTAAATTCGGAAGAATTGCTTTATTCAAAGTATGCTCCATCGCATGTTATACGATTTTCCTATCTTTCGGGCAACTTTATCGAGCCATTTTTTCACACCTTCGTTCGAACCAAAGTGCTGCTCTGCAAGTGCGTGATCCATCGATGCAAACAAGTGGTTATCGGAAGCCACTTGGGGTAGAACTTCCCACCTGAGTGATTCCAACGTGTCGCGAACCGCTTTTGCCATATGTGATGGAGCATTATCATGAAGAAAAATGATTTTTGTTGCTTTTTTCGATATTCTGACATTTTTGTAAGCAGCGAACAGTTCATATCGCAGCGAACTGTTCATCGTATTAATCGTGTCCTCAGGTTTTAATAGCTCATAATTGCTCACACCTCTCTTGTCCCACCAAATACAGAGCATCGTCTTTCTGCCAAAACGATTCGGTCTTGCAGTCAATGTGGATGATGCGCCTCGGTCTACTCATGACTTTTTACGCTTGGCACTCTCAAAATAAATGCGTATTTTGCATCCCCTGTAACTATATGATACAAAAACGACTTCTTTTTTACCGAGCAAGCAAAATATCACATGTGTTTTGTGCTTTTTTGTGCCTGTCGCGCAACTGATGTGTACCCATCTACCGATCTTCTGAATCCCATCTCTCGTAGCTGAGAGGAAACAGCTCCTTGACTAACGCCCAATTGCTCGGCGAGTTGTTTTTGAGTTTGGGATCCAACATTGCTTGCAATTCCACATCTTCGTATTTTTCGGAGGTTTTCCACGATTCTTGTCTGCAAAATCGAAGTCACCACTTTTGAAACGCCGAAACCATCGTTCACATATATCTTGCGATGGAGCATGTTCACCATAACACGGCTTCTTCACCTGCTATCTGAATACTATTGCAATCTATTTTCTCTTTCTGTCAAAATTTGCCAAGATAGAGTCTGGTGTAATCTTGCTATAGCAAGATGTCTGGTAATCTTGCTGTAATTTGACGTTTAGGAATTATTCTTTTGTCGATAGTCTAGACTACTAGTCAGTTGAATAAATACCTAAAATGTCAGTACTGTCAGTATTGAAATAGAAGAAACGTCAAAATATGCATGCTATATACATGCTATCTAGTTCTGCCGACATAGCATGTATTCATAGCATACAGATAGCATATAAATATTATTGCGAGTCTCCAATTGCCATTTGATCGAAATTTTCTAGCATAACTAGATAGCAATAATAGCCGTGTTTTAATATTGGAGCACTATCCGGAGCCAAATGGCAATTTTCTACTGAAACTGTAGCTATTATTCACTGGTGTCGCTGTACTATAAAAATTAAAACTAAATTCATCAATAAAACAAACATTTATTACCTGAAATATATTAATTGGCATTTATTTTGACATGACGTTATAAACAAGAATTCATTTTGCTGCGTTTTAAATTTTTATTGTAAGATTTAGTTTCTGATGGTTTCAGGGGTTTACAAAACAAAAGCCTTTTCAAATTTCCCATTGAAATGGATAGCGCTCCCGATAGCGGCTCCCGATAAATAAGTAGATCAAGATATTTTTTTATCGATTTTTACCTAAAAAGTTGAATGAAAAATCTTAGTTTAGAGTTAAATAAATTAATTATATGCAATAATAGCGCGCTAAATATAAGTTTTGACATAGAAAATTGGCTGCTCCGGATACAGCTATCGGGCGCTAATAAAAAAACACAGCAAATAGTGCCCTAATTCTTTAAAAACCAAGATAAATTGCAAAGTGTAACAGTGATAACTATTACACATGAAAAAAATGTCGTAGAAGTCTAAATTTATATTGGATATCGTGATGTTTTAGTAAATTTTTATTAAGATAAAATGTAAAGTGGCAAGATAAATTGAGGAGTGATTTTTCAAAAGGGCTTATTTCCATTTTTGGTGAAAAGTGATATTATTTCAGATTTCACTTCAGCGGCTTAAAATTATTGTGGATATTATTGTGTATTTTGCAGAGATGACCTTTACGTAATACGTAAATGTCATCTCTGCAAAAGGCACAATAATATCCACAATAATTTTAAGCCGCTGAAGTGAAATCTGAAATAATATCACTTTCCACCAAAAATGGAAATAAGCCCTTTTGAAAAATCACTCTTCAATTTATGTCAGAAAGTATCACCAACAATTTATCGTTGAATAACTTTACTTGAATGGGTAAAAGGTTTTCGTTTGGATAATATTTATAATTAATTGCATTTTTTGATATTTTAGTTTATAGCTTTATTTTAGAATTAATTCTATGGACTGTTATCGTTGGAATGAAAATATTCTTTCAGTAAAGTCAAACATTCGAATATTTTAATCGATCGTCTTCATTTTTACCTATACTTTTGCTTAGTTTTATCTCCACTATTTCCACAAAAACAACAAAACAAATAAATTTATTATTTATGTATGATTTTATGTTTAAAGCAGTAAATAAATAATGTACCTATTTATATTAGAAGAAGAAGAGGGGTAGAATATCTTAGAACAAGATAGTCTGTGGATTACAGCAAAAGTGTTGTCAAGTGTTTCAAGTGTCTGTTTGACAACATCTAAAATGAACCCATTATCCACATAGCAAGCAAAGCTTTCAACTTGTTGTGCACTTGCAATATTTTACTTGATCATTACACTTGCACAATTAAGAAAACTGACGAGTACGATAAATTTGACGGCCTATAGAAAAACTAAATTAGTTAACAAATTTTAGTTTATTGTTGTTTAATATTTCATTTAGAGGCAAGATTAGCTCTCAACAGTCTTTAAGATCTTACAATGCTTTAATCCTAGATTATTTATTAATTTGTGTTTGAGAAATTGATAATTAGCACAAATTTCGAACACTAATGAACGAGTACAAAATTTAATTATATTATGCATTAAAAGTTAAAACTAGTTTTTAACTAGCACTAACGTCAAACAAGATGTATATCGTATAAAATCGATTTCTAAAGTGCAGGTAATTGATCAAAGTCTCACCTCCTACTCGTTACCGACCCTTAGATTAACCCAAACATTTTACAAAGATTAAAAATCAACTCATGGTAAATTAGCAAATCGTAACACTAAAACGTCCCTCCATAAAAATCCTACATCAAATACTAGAAATGGTTTCGATTAACAAATTTTCGGTGTTATTGAGGAGGCACATAAAAAAAATATTGGATGAGGAACTCGTGGAGTTCAGAAAACTCGCAGTGACTTACTAAATTTGATGGTTAAATGAGCTTCGTTGCTTAAAACGCATAACTTTTTGTAGTTTACTCGAAATTCTAAAATTCTAATAAGATAATCCCGGGCTTTCCGAGATCCGACTATTATACTTAGGTATTGTCAACTCGCATGTGCGGAAAGAGCTAAATAGGTCATCCGAAAGAGCTAATTAGGCCTTCAACAACGAAATACACTGAAATTATGATCTGATTAAGACAGATTTTATTGGATTTTAAAAACATATCGCAAATAATAACACTGCTTGAATTGCGAACTTTTTTTTCGTGACAAGCTGGGCATCCGGGGGGTAAACCTAATTCGAGTATGCTGAATTCAACGGTGCTAGTCCCATTTCAAAGTTAGTCCCCATTTTTGAGATATCGGTTTCGACATGTTTTGGCTCTGAGTCAAAATATACCCTCATTTTCACGTTGATAGCTCTTGAACCATTAAGATTGTTGTTATGCTTTGTTCTGCAAAGTTGTTGCGCAGGTCAAGACCAACAACTTTGCCGAACATATCAAGACCGAAAAACCACATCTAATTTTTTTCGACGAAAAACACTGTTTTTATCATTTTTTATCATTTTGTTGAATTTAAATCGACTAGAATCGATCAAATAAACATTGCATTGACAAATATAGATACAATAGAAACTATTTAAAAGAGTTAAAAAAAATTAAATAGATTCAGTTGATTTTATGGTGATTTTTCCTAAAAAGAAAATTCCTAAAAATTAACATTTTTCTTCTCTTTGACAAAACAATGGCGTGCCGTTGCGATGGTGGATAAAAATCCTGAGTTTTTCCATCCCATCGTTTTAACCAATTACATCACGTAAATTATACACGTAAATTAAAAAACATCTGCATCAATATATCAACCATCAAATGTCACTGCGCCATTCATTCACAGAAACATACGACGGATAAAAATCTCGGATTTTTCTATCCCAGATTATTTTTTAATTCTTTTCAACTTTTTTGTATGCAAAGTGGCGTGTCTGTTGTACGAGGTAAATATTCGAGTGATGAAAGCCGAATTCAATTCATAAAATTTCTGATATCAAATTTGTGCCGAAAAAAACAATTGCATTCGATTTGTCAACGATTTTTCGGAATGTAAGTGCATTCGCACGTTGTTGTTGAACATTCCGAAAAATCGATGACAAATTGTTGTTTTTGACAGCTAGAAAGAAAAATGTAAACAAACGCGCCGAATGTACTAACATTCCGAAAAATCGTTGACAAATCGAATGCAATTGTTTTTTTCGGCACAAATTTGATATCAGAAATTTTGTGAATTGAATTCGGCTTTCGTCACTCGAACATTTACCTCGTTAAGAGGTTTTTTATTTGATATCAATGATTTTGGCACGGCAAATTGAAAATGAATTGAATTGCGATTCGTTTTATTATTGTCAGTCAAAACAGTTCACACACACTCGATAGCAATTCATTTTTGATTCCTTAAACAATACAACAAAATATACGTATTTTAGTGTGTTAGTTGGAAACAAAAATTAATGGTAGCTACCCTCTCGCTGATATTCCATTTTCATGCAATGGGAAGGGAGATTAGATCTATTTTTTAAAGAAATCATCATAAAGATTAAAAAAATATCGATGTTATGCAAGAAGACTGTCAAATGTTCAATGTTTTTGGTGATTTTTTCGATCACATCAATTTGTCAGTTTTTTCATTTTTTTTTTTTTTTGTTATGAAAAAAGGGTTACTAGTAAAAATTCTCTTAGTAATGATAATAATATGATGTATTTATATTTGTTGCATTGTAATACGTTGATTCACAATCATTATGAACCGCAACGGACCGATATTAGGGTGCATTTGAGCCACCAAAAAATGAAATTTTGCAAAAAATTAAGGTGGCTTTTAAGTTATGGAGGTCAATATCTAAAATATACGAGTTTTCTGGGACAAACGGTTGATGTGATATTGTAGGTGAGGTTTGTGGCTAATAATCCTGAAAATATGAACCAAAAGTTTTGGGCTAATTTTTTAGCAATTTGGCCAAATGTGGCCGGCCGATTTGGCATTTTTCAGTTTTTTTTGGCCAAAATGACCTTCAACCTTAATTTTTTGAATTTTTTTTATATGCTATTTGATAGCTGTCTATACCTTTGTAACGATATGCATATGTCCGGGGTATGTCAAATAAGTTCAGCGCTGTGGGCGTGGCTAAAATGGCCAAAAATGGCCTTTCAGAGGCTAGCCGCGGCCAACATGGCGGCTAAATCAAAAAGTTGTAGAACAAAAGTTGCTTAGTTTTTCAAGTACTACAAACCCTGCAAATATGAGATCAAATGAAAGAAGTACGGACAAACAAACAAACAAACAAACATATATACCAAAGCAAGATTATATCGTGACGTCACAGAAAAATTTCCAAATGTCATAACTTTGGTCAAAATCATCCATTTTGGACGTTTGAGGTGTCGTTGAATTGGTATTGACGTCTACAATCATAATTTGCTAGTTAAAAAATAACTGGGGCACTCTTTGGGGCAGTTGTACCTGAAAAACTAATTTTTTGCAAGTCGAACTCGTATATACGAGCACTTCCAGCACAGTAGGTGCTTTCGTCACCCGTTTGGACTGCCGTCCAAAGTGATAATTTACGTGATGTAATTGGTTAAAACGATGGGATGGAAAATTCAGGATTTTTATCCACTATCGCAATGGCACGCCATTGTTTTGTCAAAGAGAAGAAAAACGTTAATTTTTTATGATTTTTTTTAGGAAAAATCACCATAAAATCAACTGAATCTATTTATTTTTTTTTAACTCTTTTAAATAGTTTCTATTGTATCTATATTTATCAATGCAATGTTTATTTGATCGATTCTAGTCGATTTAAATTCAACAAAAGGATAAAAACAGTGTTTTTCGTCGAAAAAAATTAGATGTGGTTTTTCGGTCTTGATATGTTCGGCAAAGTTGTTGGTCTTGACCTGCGCAACAACTTTGCAGAACAAAGCATAACAACAATCTTAATGGTTCAAGAGCTATCAACGTGAAAATGAGGGTATATTTTGACTCAGAGCCAAAACATGTCGAAACCGATATCTCAAAAATGGGGACTAACTTTGAAATGGGACTAGCACCGTTGAATTCAACATACTCGAATTACGTTTACCCCTCGGATGCCCAGCTTGTCACATTTTTCAACTAGCACAGTGTAATTACATAATAATGCGATTTTGTACTTAGTTTAAAGAATAACCTTTAAACAGATTAGAATACATAACATTAATCAAAATTCAACAACTTTACCATGCGAATTAAAGAAATTTTTGACTGTTGTAATGTTCATTTCAAACATTTGGTTTGTTTTACAAGTCTATCTAACCGTATCTTGATTTGAATTTCAAATAACGCCCGACTCCGGTTATTTTTCAATATGATTTTGGGGGCTAATGTGTGATTCTAGATGGTTTTGATGTATATGCAACAATTTACGTTCACACCAAGCGCGGCGCGTCAAATTCTAAATGTTCCATACAACTCGACGTGCATATCCGTTCACACCAAGAGCAGCGCGGCCATTTTTTTGTTTTGGATAATTTTGAGAATTTTGAACTTTTGTTTGTTTAATCTTTAATATTGGTAAATAATATGAGTGCTTACGTGAATGACGAATGAGAAATATAAGGACCACAATTAAAGTACCATTATTTTTAGGTTATGTTCGGCGGCGATGGACGAATTTTTTAACCTGTTGGTGTGGGACATAATTTAGCGGCGGCGGGTTCAACTTCATTCGATACAATTTCTTAAAATTTTATTTTTCCTAATAAAAATCCAAAAGTTTGTAATGTTTTTTTTAGAAATAATTGGTATATAATTGTTTATTCTATCGTTTCTGTACAATACATTAATAAATTAATCCATATTTAAATTCGACGCTCGCCGTCGACTCATGGTAGTCCTTTATAATGGATTAATAAATTTCATGCAAATATAATATAATATATATGTATGTACTTTAAATAAAAAGGAACTGCTATTTTATAACAATCCAATAAATAAACACATTTGATTAACACTAATACAACACTATATTCACTATCACATTGTGTCACAAAATGAAATAAAGCAAATAAACCAACAATTTAAGATTTTTACGTATTTTTATTTATTTCATTCTGTTGGTAGAATAATTAGTGCGTGTGTCAAACGAAAGAAATACCGCATAAAAAGTTAAATTTTTTAACTGTGGTAAAAATAAAAAATTTACCACAATTTTTAATCGTTTTGCTGTGCCCATTGTAACTAGTTAAAAAATTAAATTTTTGACGTCTAATTATTACTTTTTTATTTTTGTTTTGTTTTCTTTGCGAATGGTTCCACAAAATAATTAATAATTTTAATTTAACTGGATATAAAAATGTATAAAATGGGTTCTAATTTTATAATTAAATATATGCACATGATTTTTTTCGAATTAACGCTTGCCACTGCTGGCGACACAAAGGTGGTGTTTTAAACATATTCTCACTGATTTTCCTACAAATAAAGTAGAAATAAATGTTTATAACTTGTCGCAATGCAATTAAAAATTACAAATTACCATCCGTCTCTTTGATTTGCGTTCTTGCCGGTGAACATCAAATCATACTCGATTCTCAAATTTAATAATTTAGTTTTTTTCTTCCTCATTCCCTAAAATATATTTAAATAAAACATCTTAATTATAAATACGTATATAAAACCGACATAATTTAATTAAATTCCCACTTACATTTGTTGTACGCACTTGTTACAGTCCGTTTACGCTTTTCATTATCCGGCTTTTAAATGTGTGGTATGTTATGTATGTATATGTAACCCAAACACAATTGCAACTGTCACGATAAAATAAAAATTTTAACTGGTCACGAACCAGTTAAAAATTTTATGGTGAATAAAAACTCAAAATTTTAACTTTTTAACTTTTTATGCGGTATTTTTTTCGTTTGACACACGCACACTAAATAGACTAAAAACGGCAAAATAAAAATGTCTTATTTGCATTCTCATCTGAGCTTTGCAATCATTTGCAATCGATTTTAAATTTATTTTTTTTATAGTATACATTCAAAAAAAATTCGTATCGGTATATCCCTTTTACAACCAAAAAATTGGCTCAATTTCAGTCCAAACCACACAAATGTGTGAATAAAAAACCATAGTATATAATGGCGTTGTTGACAAAAAATTTCGCTTGATTTGAAGTACAACCAACACACAATTGTGTGTATAGCTATGGTGCTTTTTCGGACGAAAATAAGTTTGAAAAGGAATGCTAAAATGTGTAAGTTGGTTCAAAAACATACAAAAATAAATTTTTGACATGGTACTTTTGCCGTACCCACACAATTGTGTTACCGGGCAGCAAAAGGGATATACATTTTTATACACACATAAAAAATTACAAAACGATTTGCAATCGAAAGTACTATGTATATATCTTTCTGCTTTGTAAATTTTGCAGTTAGTAAAAACACGGCAAAATTGACAACCATTTTTTTTATTCGTGCCAAAATCGTCAAATTCATTACAAAATAATTGTAATTAATAAATGTATATTTTAATTTAATAATTTGTTCTTTCTTAGAAACACGAATTTAAAAATGAAAACTTGTTTTGTCTTATAATGTCAACATTTTTTACTACCACTAGAATAAGAAATCACTAATACAAGTGGCATAAGTAAAAAATTTCCCTTTGCAAATAGTATTTGCAATGCATTCAGATGAGAACCAATATTAGTGTTGCTTTCATAAATCCGCTTAGCTTAGCTAAGAAATGTGAAAGCAACAACTTTGGGCTTTAATTTTTTAATGCGTTTTAATTTTTCGGTGATGGTTCATTTTATTAATATTTATTTTATTTTTTTTTATTTTATGAAATAGAACATATTAAATTCGATATTTTGCTATCAAATAACAAATGCTAAATTATTCTACAAGATAAATTTTTCGAGAAAAATAGAAAAAATAACGCCTTGCGGTAAACACCATAACCATAAAATGATTTTATTTCCCCTAATCCTAAATTTTTTTTTCTTTACATTCTCAGCCATTCGGCTTTAATACAATGCAATTGTTGTTATAATCTTTTGAAAGCTACACAGCAATATTTTGTTTCTTTTATTCATCTGAATGCATTGGAAATATTTATAAAGCGAAATTTTTGGCTTGTGCGACTGTTACTATTGGTTTCCATTTAACATGATTGCAAATATTTGCAAAGGGAAATTTTTGTATCATTTAGTTGTATTTGTGTGTTATTTTCATTTATAATTGAATAATTTTGACGTTTTCCAACACAAATGTCTTAATAACAACATAAATAAAACTATGTAATCTATGGATTGAATAAAAATTCTAAATATTGCCAGCAAAATTAAGAATTACAAAGAAAAACCACTACACGATACGCTTCACTATTGACGTTTTCTAAAACAAATCTCATATTAAAAACATAAACAAAACTAATGTACAATAAATTTTTGGTTAATGATTACAATACAATTTCCAAATATTTGGCAAGATTGAAAGAAGAGCTACTACGCGACGAGCTTCGCTATTAAATATATTCATTTTATTCTGGGAGCAACAATTTAATCCAATTAAAACAATTTTTTATATTAAATAACAAATAATAATTGAAAAACAAAGACGTTTATTATTCAAATCAATCTACGGCCATTTATTAGCAAAACATTTTGACATAACAGTAATGTTTGTTGTTGTGTTTATTGCAGGGTTTAAAATTTCCCTTTATAATATTGGGACATTTTCGATTTCGCTTTGTACATTCAAAATTTGCAAAGCAAAATGTCCGACTGCTTTTGATTGCAAATCGCTTTGTAATTTATTTATGTATGTGTATAAAAATGTATATACCGACACGGAATTATTTTGAATGTATGCTATGGAAGAAACCGATTGCAAATAATTACAAAGCAATATCAAATGGAAACGCACAGTTAGTAATTTTTTATTCTATTATTAAATAATTCTGACATTTACAGACAAAACAAATTTTCATTTTCAACCCTTAGGTCCGGAAGTATTAAAAGTTTACTTCCCATCAGGTCCAAGCTATTTTTCTTACGAAGAGAAACTTGTGGTCTTATTGCCGGGTAGGTGTCCAGAACTCAAGAAGTTCTCCACAATGTACGCTCCGGTTGGGCGTGGGCCCTATGATGCTTTTGTGTAAAAGAACTTATTGTTTATCCACGATTTTAGGGCATGGCACAATACTTAACGTGTTACTAGTAATAACAACAATAACAGTAATAAAAATAATAAAATGTTTATTGCAGCCATATACGCGGCATTTGACCCAGTAAGTAAAAGTGTCATGTCGCTTAATATATGGCGGCATTGGTCCGTTAAGGGTTTATAAAAAAAATAAATAAATAAATTAAAATATACATTTATTAATTACAATTATTTTGTAATAAATTTGACAATTTTGACATGAACAACAAAAAAATGGCTGTCAATTTTGCTGTGTTTTATGCAGGGTCGAAAATTTCCTTATATGGAATAAGGGAAATTTTCCACTTTTTGTATAAATGAAAAATTTACAATGCAAAAGGATGTACGAGGGCAAATCAAAAAGTCTTGCAATATCATATGAAAAAAAAGAGTGAGTGAGACAGCAATATTTTTATTTTTCGACATAATCTCCTTTAAGGTTTATACATTTGTCACATCGATCAATTAACTTGCCTAAACCCTCTAAAAAAAAAGATTTCTTTTGCTCCATAAAATATTCATTTACAACAGACTGTACTTCATAGTCACTGGAAAATTTCCGGTCCCTTAGTGTTTTTTTCAAATTGGGAAACAGAAAGTAGTCACTGGGTGCCAAGTCTGGACTGTACGGTGGATGCGGAATTTCCACGAAGCCGCAGTCCTTTAATGCAGCTTGAGCAATATTAGCATTGTGCACTGGTGCATTGTCGTGAAGAAACAAGATTTTTTTCCTAACTTTCCTTGGCCGTTTTTCCCGGATCGCTTTTTTCAATTTTTGCAAAACCTCTGCGTAATATATGCCTGTGATTGTGGTTTTCGGTAGCATATAATCGATTATCAAAATTCTTTCAGCATCCCAAAAAATTGTTGCCAAAACCTTACCAGCAGACGGTTGAGTTTTGAATTTCTTTGGTGGTGGTTCACTACGTTTAATCCATTGCATCGATTCTTGTTTGGATTCCGGATCCCAGTGATGAAGCCATGTTTCATCGCCTGTTATTATGGTATCCAAGAAATTTTCTGGTTCTTCTTTGTGCATATCTAAAATCGCCTTTGAAGTTTGAATACGCATTTTTTTTTGTTCTTCATTCAACAAACGCGGAACCCATCGCCCACTTACTTTCGACATGTGAAGGTGGTCATGTAATATAGTATATGTGGTACCGTATGAAAGAGAAAGTCTCCACGCTAACCGCGGAACAGAAATACGCCGATCCTTCAATACAATAGATTCGGCCAAAATTACGTTTTCATGGCTAATAGCATCTGCTGGCCGACCCGAGCGGTTGTCGTCTTCTAATTACTCCCGACCACTTTTGAATAATTTTACCCACCTTGTTACTGTGGCATATGATGGTGCAGATTTGCCGTAAACTTTTGATATGTAGTTGAATATATAAATTGCATTTCATCCATCTTTACTGAAAAATTTAATAACGGTGCGATATTCAATTTCATTCATTTTAAGAAAAATTCAAAACACGTGTTACTAAATTGACAAAAACAAACGAACTGTAAAATTTACATCGAAATGTTCTTCTAGAAGTTTCATCGCGACAAAAAATGGGTTTGAAAAATATATTGTTGTCTCACTCACTCTTTTTTTTCATATGATATTGCAAGACTTTTTGATATACCCTCGTATGTGGACGCATTAGTACTTTCGATTGCAAATCGCTTTGTAATTTTTTATGTGTGTGTATAAAAATTTAAATACCGATACGGAATTTTTTTGAATGTGTACTATAAAAATGAGAAATTTAAAATCGATTGCAAATAATTGCAAAGCAAGCTCAGGTGCGGGATTTTGTAACATCACAACTTTCGATAATTTATCGAAATTTATGGCTCGCTTCTTTAGAATAATATTGAATATTATTTCATATTTTATATCATTCTAGCAGGCTTGAAATTAAAAAATTGTGATATATCTACTCGATTTCTATCATCAAATAATTTGTTTACGATACTTCAACGAAACTACAGAAAGAGATAATTGTCACATTTATTCTAGTAGGTTGTGATAGCAACATTCTAGTAGGTTGTGATAGCAACAGAAAAGAAATAATTTATAAACGAAACATATGCCAATTTCAGGTTAGGAAAAAGAGATATAAATTTCGATAAAGTATCGAAAATGTGATGTTACAAAATCTCGCCCCAGATGAGAATGCATGTGCCAACCAGTCAAAAATAAAAACTTAAAAGAAAAAAGAAAATTTTAATTATCTTTTTTTTGACATTCCAGCCATGCACAACTTATAATTCTGAAGTAATAACAAAATCATCGCAATGTTAATTTACAACTTTTATGAACAAAACATGATTAGATTTTTAAATACTGTACACAATTCATCTAATTTTTAAGTTAGGTTTCATATATATGGTTTACATTACGAGGCGAGTCAAATTGTATTGTGTGCGAAAACTTAGTAATGTAAATGTACCATATTCCGGACTGTTAAAGGTTTTAAAATTTTAAGTTGATTTTTTAGTTTCAAGTGGAATTCAAAATGTAAAGCGATAACTTTCATATTAACATATGATTTATTTACAATAAATTGATTTTTATATTATTTATTGATTAATTATTCAGCACTGATTTGTCTGTAATTCCGTGTTAAAATTTTGTCATTTTAACTAATTCCGTGCTAGCATATACCTTATTCCGTGCGTTGTATATTAATTGTGAGCACGTGTACATGTCTCATTAAAAAGATCAAATTGGAATAAAAAATTAGTGTTCAAATAACTTCAGCCTTTATTAATAAATATTTAAATAATTTAAGTAAAACAAAAATAAAATACATAATTAAATAAATATTTCAAATTTCAAAATTTCTTGAAATAAATCACACGTCGAACTGTCAATAAATACGGAAGGTTTATTTTTTTAATATATCTGTGGCATAATACATTAAGATATCATCTTGATCAGGCCAACGCCAATTAATCCCGCTCAAATTCATCGTTTTAACTTCGTATCATAATTCCGGGAAAATTTTGCCCCTCACACAATAAACAAAATAGATTTTCATTGTATGAGATATTTTAAACAAATAAATGTTATTAGAAATCAACTCCTCGTTTTTGATAATTTTTCCTCGTTGGTCCAGCTCCATACGAAAACATACCATAACGATCAGCTGTTAAGTCTAGTACATTTTGTTTTTCTTTCAATCATGCTATTCCTACAGTAGCTTAGATATATGCTAACATTTTGATAGCTAAATTAAAATAATCACTTGTATTATGTCATAAAATACGATTGATTGATAATAAATGTTTTAATTATATTTCTAGATAATTAAAGGTAAAAGTTGGAATAAGTTTACGTTACACATGGAGTTGGAAATTTTGATCCTATCGAACCACTCGCTTGTATGTTTTCCTCAGCTATTTGACTGGATACGGATACAACTGGTTTTCATATCCCCTGAAGAAGAAGATGCAGCTCATGGATTGTTTTCAACAATCAATGACTCCTTCCTGTTCGTTTTATACTCATTGTTTTCTAGATGATCCGGTGTGTCGTTTTCACCTAGTAATTCATCTACAATTATACAGTTTTCTATCGGAATTGAAATGATTGAACATCCATTCTCTTGTACTTCTAGATCGATTACTGTGACATTTTTTGACTAATCGATACTATTCGTAAATGTTTCGGTACAAAAATGTGCCTCCAATGTAGAATTACCAAAGTCAATTGATATTATTCTTATATTCTCGGTATTATTATCCAAATCAGTTTTAACACTTTTCCAAAAGTAATATACATTCTCATCTTTATATCTCCTACCCATTCATCACCATAATTCAAAAATGTGATTAATTTGACATTTCCTAACCTTTTATCTAATAAGTATGCAAATTCGTATAAGTTCCCTTGATTTAATGGTGGTCGCCATAGTTATCTACATGAGTGGAGGTGTTAGCAACTGAACCTTCGTTAGCCGTAGACTTATTTTTTGCATAATCTAGCGTGTTTGTCTAGAACGGAAATAATCCACATGAACGAAATCCATTTTTAATTATTTCCGGTTTGAGTATTGATTCAATACAACCTTCAAGTAGTGGTCCAAACTCCACGTTTTAAACGACTTCCATCGTTTTCCATTCTCGACGAATATATTAATTTTCTCCAAGAACTCTTGAGACTGGAAAACAGCTACATCCATGGGCTGCAATAGATGATTCGGATTTGGTAAAGCTGTTACAATAATTCCGTTACCTCTACAAAATTCACTCAAAGGTAAAGATAAATGAAACGAATGGCCGTCCAAAAATAAAACTTTGTTTCTTGATATTTTCTTTTATCAGGAATGGGTGGAAAACATTTGTTTGACATATCATCCATCCACTATCAGACCTACCAATTGCCCATTTTTGGATATTTTGCAAGTATATGTTGTGGGATCCCTTTATAAGGATCGGAAGCAATCGATTTATATTATTAGGTAGTTCCCCGACATAGAAATAAATTACGTAGAATGAATGTACGCATCTGTCAAGCGTCACAAATTCGGAGGGTAAAAGAGAAAGCGAATTAATCAACAGGGCCCTATTTAGAATTTTTTTCGACCGAATGCAACGAAGTTAGGAAGTTAAAATTAAAAAAATATGTAAATTGAATTACATTTTTATTCTTCCAATACAAAAAAATAATTGTTTTTCCTTAAGTACAATATATTGTAGATTTAAACATGTGTCCAATCCAAATAGTTATTGGTCCTATTTAAGTAGCTTAGATATATGCTAACATTTTGATAGCTAAATTAAAATAATCACTTGTATTATGTCATAAAATACGATTGATTGATAATAAATGTTTTAATTATATTTCTAGATAATTAAAGGTAAAAGTTGGAATAAGTTTACGTTACACATGGAGTTGGAAATTTTGATCCTATCGAACCACTCGCTTGTATGTTTTCCTCAGCTATTTGACTGGATACGGATACAACTGGTTTTCATATCCCCTGAAGAAGAAGATGCAGCTCATGGATTGTTTTCAACAATCAATGACTCCTTCCTGTTCGTTTTATACTCATTGTTTTCTAGATGATCCGGTGTGTCGTTTTCACCTAGTAATTCATCTACAATTATACAGTTTTCTATCGGAATTGAAATGATTGAACATCCATTCTCTTGTACTTCTAGATCGATTACTGTGACATTTTTTGACTAATCGATACTATTCGTAAATGTTTCGGTACAAAAATGTGCCTCCAATGTAGAATTACCAAAGTCAATTGATATTATTCTTATATTCTCGGTATTATTATCCAAATCAGTTTTAACACTTTTCCAAAAGTAATATACATTCTCATCTTTATATCTCCTACCCATTCATCACCATAATTCAAAAATGTGATTAATTTGACATTTCCTAACCTTTTATCTAATAAGTATGCAAATTCGTATAAGTTCCCTTGATTTAATGGTGGTCGCCATAGTTATCTACATGAGTGGAGGTGTTAGCAACTGAACCTTCGTTAGCCGTAAACTTATTTTTTGCATAATCTAGCGTGTTTGTCTAGAACGGAAATAATCCACATGAACGAAATCCATTTTTAATTATTTCCGGTTTGAGTATTGATTCAATACAACCTTCAAGTAGTGGTCCAAACTCCACGTTTTAAACGACTTCCATCGTTTTCCATTCTCGACGAATATATTAATTTTCTCCAAGAACTCTTGAGACTGGAAAACAGCTACATCCATGGGCTGCAATAGATGATTCGGATTTGGTAAAGCTGTTAAAATAATTCCGTTACCTCTACAAAATTCACTCAAAGGTAAAGATAAATGAAACGAATGGCCGTCCAAAAATAAAACTTTGTTTCTTGATATTTTCTTTTATCAGGAATGGGTGGAAAACATTTGTTTGACATATCATCCATCCACTATCAGACCTACCAATTGCCCATTTTTGGATATTTTGCAAGTATATGTTGTGGGATCCCTTTATAAGGATCGGAAGCAATCGATTTATATTATTAGGTAGTTCCCCGACATAGAAATAAATTACGTAGAATGAATGTACGCATCTGTCAAGCGTCACAAATTCGGAGGGTAAAAGAGAAAGCGAATTAATCAACAGGGCCCTATTTAGAATTTTTTTCGACCGAATGCAACGAAGTTAGGAAGTTAAAATTAAAAAAATATGTAAATTGAATTACATTTTTATTCTTCCAATACAAAAAAATAATTGTTTTTCCTTAAGTACAATATATTGTAGATTTAAACATGTGTCCAATCCAAATAGTTATTGGTCCTATTTAAGTAGCTTAGATATATGCTAACATTTTGATAGCTAAATTAAAATAATCACTTGTATTATGTCATAAAATACGATTGATTGATAATAAATGTTTTAATTATATTTCTAGATAATTAAAGGTAAAAGTTGGAATAAGTTTACGTTACACATGGAGTTGGAAATTTTGATCCTATCGAACCACTCGCTTGTATGTTTTCCTCAGCTATTTGACTGGATACGGATACAACTGGTTTTCATATCCCCTAAAGAAGAAGATGCAGCTCATGGATTGTTTTCAACAATCAATGACTCCTTCCTGTTCGTTTTATACTCATTGTTTTCTAGATGATCCGGTGTGTCGTTTTCACCTAGTAATTCATCTACAATTATACAGTTTTCTATCGGAATTGAAATGATTGAACATCCATTCTCTTGTACTTCTAGATCGATTACTGTGACATTTTTTGACTAATCGATACTATTCGTAAATGTTTCGGTACAAAAATGTGCCTCCAATGTAGAATTACCAAAGTCAATTGATATTATTCTTATATTCTCGGTATTATTATCCAAATCAGTTTTAACACTTTTCCAAAAGTAATATACATTCTCATCTTTATATCTCCTACCCATTCATCACCATAATTCAAAAATGTGATTAATTTGACATTTCCTAACCTTTTATCTAATAAGTACGAGGGTATATCAAAAAGTCTTGCAATATCATATGAAAAAACAAAGTGAGTGAGACAACAATATATTTTTCAAAACCATTTTTTATCGCGATGAAACTTCTAGAAGAACATTTCGATGTAAATTTTACAGTTCGTTTGTTTTTGTCAATTTAGTAACATGTGTTTTGAATTTTTCTTAAAATGAATGAAATTGAATATCGCGCCGTTATTAAATTTTTCTGTAAAGATGGACGAAATGCAATTTATATATTCAACTATATATCAAAAGTTTACGGCGAATCTGCACCATCATATGCCACAGTAACAAGGTGGGTAAAATTATTCAAAAGTGGTCGGGAGTCATTAGAAGACGACAACCGCTCGGGTCAGCCAGCAGATGCCATTAGCCATGAAAACGTAATTTTGGCCGAATCTATTGTATTGGAGGACCGGCGTATTTCTGTTCCGCAGTTAGCGTGGAGACTTTCTCTTTCATACGGTACCACATATACTATATTACATGACCACCTTCACATGTCGAAAGTAAGTGCGCGATGGGTTCCCCGTTTGTTGAATGCAGAACAAAAAAAAATGCGCGTTCAAACTTCAAAGGCGATTTTAGATATGTACAAAGAAGATCCAGAAAATTTCTTGGATAACATAATAACAGGCGATGAAACATGGCTTCATCACTGGGATCCGGAATCCAAACAAGAATCGATGCAATGGATTAAACGTAGTGAACCACCACCAAAGAAATTCAAAACTCAACCGTCTGCT
Source organism: Nephrotoma appendiculata (assembly GCA_947310385.1). NCBI lineage: Eukaryota > Metazoa > Arthropoda > Insecta > Diptera > Tipulidae > Nephrotoma > Nephrotoma appendiculata. The sequence goes on from OX371224.1 coordinate 208,455,718, forward strand.
GGTAAGGTTTTGGCAACAATTTTTTGGGATGCTGAAGGAATTTTGGTAATCGATTATATGCCAACGAAAACCACAATCACAGGCATATATTACGCAGAGATTTTGCGAAAATTCAAACAAGCGATCCGGAAAAAACGGCCAAGGAAAGTTAGGAAAAAATCTTGCTTCTTCACGACAATGCACCCGTGCACAAGGCTAATATTGCTCAAGCTGCATTAAAGGACTGCGGCTTCGTGGAAATTCCGCATCCACCGTAAAATCCAGACTTGGCACCCAGTGACTACTTTCTGTTTCCCAATTTGAAAAAAACACTAAGGGGCCGGAAATTTTCCAGTGACTATGAAGTACAGTCTGTTGTAAATGAATATTTTATGGAGCAAAAGAAATCTTTTTTTTTAGAGGGTTTAGGCAAGTTAATTGATCGATGTGACAAATGTATAAACCTTAAAGGAGATTATGTCGAAAAATAAAAATATTGCTGTCTCACTCACTCTTTTTTTTCATATGATATTGCAAGACTTTTTGATTTGCCCTCGTATGCAAATTCGTATAAGTTCCCTTGATTTAATGGTGGTCGCCATAGTTATCTACATGAGTGGAGGTGTTAGCAACTGAACCTTCGTTAGCCGTAGACTTATTTTTTGCATAATCTAGCGTGTTTGTCTAGAACGGAAATAATCCACATGAACGAAATCCATTTTTAATTATTTCCGGTTTGAGTATTGATTCAATACAACCTTCAAGTAGTGGTCCAAACTCCACGTTTTAAACGACTTCCATCGTTTTCCATTCTCGACGAATATATTAATTTTCTCCAAGAACTCTTGAGACTGGAAAACAGCTACATCCATGGGCTGCAATAGATGATTCGGATTTGGTAAAGCTGTTACAATAATTCCGTTACCTCTACAAAATTCACTCAAAGGTAAAGATAAATGAAACGAATGGCCGTCCAAAAATAAAACTTTGTTTCTTGATATTTTCTTTTATCAGGAATGGGTGGAAAACATTTGTTTGACATATCATCCATCCACTATCAGACCTACCAATTGCCCATTTTTGGATATTTTGCAAGTATATGTTGTGGGATCCCTTTATAAGGATCGGAAGCAATCGATTTATATTATTAGGTAGTTCCCCGACATAGAAATAAATTACGTAGAATGAATGTACGCATCTGTCAAGCGTCACAAATTCGGAGGGTAAAAGAGAAAGCGAATTAATCAACAGGGCCCTATTTAGAATTTTTTTCGACCGAATGCAACGAAGTTAGGAAGTTAAAATTAAAAAAATATGTAAATTGAATTACATTTTTATTCTTCCAATACAAAAAAATAATTGTTTTTCCTTAAGTACAATATATTGTAGATTTAAACATGTGTCCAATCCAAATAGTTATTGGTCCTATTTAACTTAATATTATTTTGATTGTCGTCAAATTTTTTTTTTTATATTCGTTATCTCGTTAACCAACAAGAGAATGACTCGTTTCTTAAAAATATTCACCGATTCTATTTTGTCTGCGGTATAAAATATTTATTTTCAAAATGTAACGAGCAAATAATTTAATTTTTACATTTTACATCTTGTACATCACTTGAAGTAAATTGGATTCAATTATTGTATTTTTATGCATAGCAAATTGAGTTCAATTATTGTATTTTTTTCCTCACATTAAGCTTATCCTAAAAAAACAAAATATGTTTTTCATATTATTTCTATAAAAACTATAATTATGGTATTCAAAAATAAAAAGTAATAATGAAAAAAGCACGTAGTAATATGTACATCCGTAGTAAGCACGTAGTAATAAGAAAAATGTGACACTGGTAATATAACATGTTTACAAAAAGAAAACACCCCACGCCAAAATTATTTTCTTAATTTTTTCTGATTTATAACTTAAATTAAGGATAATTTCACCACAAATCACTTTTTTAACATTATATTTTATTTCATAAAAATACTTGGTAAACTTACTGATCGTACGAAATTCCATTTCATAATTTTGTAGGTGTGTTTTGGCAGCTTTTCACAAGACATTTTATTTTAATACGAAGTTTTAAATTTTTATTACTAAATGATGCACACTATGCCCAAACCATTTTATTAATATTAAATTAAAAATTTAAGATTTTCTAAAAGCGCAAAATTAAATCGTCACTTCGGACAAATAAAAAAATAGTTCGGTTGGGGTGTTTCCTTTGACATATGAGACCGCCTTATGCAATTTTTATATAACCATCCTGCTCTGGCTTGTGATACATGAAATATCAACTTTTATTTGGGAAAAAACTTACCATTCATTCTACAGTATATACCTAGTTCTATTTTCCCCGATTAAAAAATAATTTAGTAATTCACAATAAATAACGTCTAAATGGTCCAAAATTTACGATAGAATGTAATAAAATACATAGAATTTGTAATTACGGCTCATAGCACGCAATTACAGATGAGCCAAATATGTACATAGAACACAATTCCGTGCTAGCTAAATATAGATTAAAAATATATATATATTTAACGCACTTATCACTCATCATTTCCATTCAACTAATAAGTGATTACTGAATAACTATTTACATGAAACATCAAATAAACTGGAAAAGAGTTACAGCGCATCCCCAATAGAATTTCTTTAACTTTTTCCTTACAGAAAAGTATGAAAAAAAACTTGAGAAAAAAAAACATTCTCAAGTTTTTTTTCATACTTTTCTGTAAGGAATTCTATTGGGGATGCGCTGTTACTTTGGTAAATCGAAGATGACCTCATTATCAGTTGTTACAACCCATAAAAATTTAAATTCTGTAAAAAAAATCGAGGTACGTAATTATGTTAGGCTACCTTTATAGTATAAACAGAGACAACCTAAAACAGATATTACATCCTGTGTAAACGTAAAAATTCATACTGCGTATTCATTTTCTGTCAATAGCCGCACACAATCAAAAATATTTTGTTTTTTTGCGTATACGTAAACGCAGTTTAACGAAAAATCACAGATGATGACATTGGAATTATCAGAAATATGTTTTGTTTTCATTTTTTAGTTCAAATGAAAAATCTAATTTGATTGGCTGTGGTATAAACATTATCTTAAATCCAACCAATCAAAAAATTCATTAACTTATTACGACGGTTACGCTACGAACTTTATATTATACATTCTCTAATTACGTCCTAAGGACGGAATAGTGTACATGATCGAAATATTTGCTGTGTTTTTTATTAGCGCCTGATAGCTGATCCGGAGCAGCCAATTTTCTATGTCAAACCTTATATTTAGCGCGCTATTATTGCATATAATTAATTTATTTAACTCTAAACTAAGATTTTTCATTCATCTTTTTAGTTAAAAATCGATAAAAAAATATCTTGCTCTTCCTATTTATCGGGAGCGCTATCCATTTCAATGGAAAATTTGAAAAGGCTTTTATTTTGTAAACCCCTGAAACCATTAGAAACTAAATCTTACAATAACAATTTAAAATGCAGCAAGATGAATTCTTGTTTATTTATACCGTCATGTAAAAATAAATGTCAATTAGTATATTTCAGGTGATAAATGTTTGTTTTATTGATGAATTTAGTTTTAATTTTTATAGTACAGCGACACCAGTGAATAATAGCTGCAGTTTCAGTAGAAAATTGCCATTTGGCTCCGGATAGTGCTCCAATATTAAAACACGGCTATTGTGAACATAATTCCGTGCGTTAACAAAATCAAGTTTTCATCAAACAAGCATATAGAAACACATCAAACTAATTATGAATCATGTTATAGACATGCATGCGAGACATTAAATCATGAACCGAAGAAAAATTCCTCATAAAAAATATTATGGGCTTACAAAAAATTGAATCGCGCGTTGTTGCTTCACTTAACACCATCGTACGCATACTTAATATTTGTGGCCAACGAACATATAGATTATAGATATATGAAATGATATAAAATTTATACTAATACTAAACTTTTAGGATGTTCAAATAACAAATACGTATTTTCCTTAGGAATTAGGCAAGTTGCATTTAAGGCTTTTTCTAATTTTATGGTTTTATTTACAGTAGTCCCCAATTATGTACTAGCTCGTAATTTGGTACATTTACCTTAAATTAAAACAAAAAATATGCTTTCGAATTTAGATACCACTAATCGTACAAAAAATTAAAATTAATAATTTTGTTTTGTCTTCTTTTCATTTTAGTTTTATTTTTTTTTTGTTTTTCGACTCGAACAAAGTTAACTCGACCTAGAGTTAATTAAAAGTTAACTCTGACTGTTTATATTGAAGGTTCGGCCTAGATTGAATCTTCAATGTAAACGGCATAATAAATTCAAAATTTTTATCATGTATAAGTGAAAGATGCTTATAAAATTATTCAAATACGTAACTTTATATAGTAATAGCCGTCAGGCTATAGCCGTCATATTTTTGGTGATATATAGGCAAATGACGGCTATGGCCGTCCTGCATATTTTAATTAATAAAAAAAGGAACATCATTCTTAAGAAGTGTACTAATGCATTATTTTGTTAATTATTCAGTAATACATCAAAGAAAAAAAGATGTAACATTCCATTGTTCAATTGTTTTTTTTGTGCTATTTTTCATGATTAGCAATTCGATATATTTCCGCCTACAGAAACAAATGACGGCTATAGCCGTCTTATTATGTTCGCGCAAATGACGGCTATAGCCGTCCTATTATGTTCGCGCAAATGACGGCTATAGCCGTCATTTATCTATATATCACCAAAAAATCGGACGGTTGTAGCCGTCATTTGTTTCTGTAGGCGGAAATATGTAGAAAAAATGATGATGAGCAAATGACGGCTATAGCCGTCGAGAGTTTTCATGCTAAAACTGTGAGAAAATGTGATAATTTTCACTTCCAAACATATAAATGACGCTCAATTTCATATGGCAGTCATAAACAAAAAGTGTGTTTCTGAGCACGGTCGTCAATTAAAAAGTGTGCGGCAATGGGTTAATCAAAATCCGATTTTCGGTACAACTTTTTAAGTCTTATTCTTGGGCGAGAAATTTCGCTGTTTTGAGTGAAAGCTAAAATAAAAGATTCGTTAAATTTCTAAGTAAAGCAGAACTCAGTTCGATTTCACGTGAAATTTCCATACGATTTTACCAATGTGAAATTAGAAATGAAAAATTCCACTTCTGTTTTCATTTTGTGGTACTCAGTTCACCAGCGAAAAATCAAAGTGTGTTCAATACATCAAAGATGGTGCGCATTAACTCTCCAAATTATTTTCATGTGAAAATAATGTCTCGGCACATTATTTTCACGCGAAATTTTGACATTTTAAAACAAATTAAAAACAATTTAATTTAATTTATTTACATAAAATAAACAAATACATTTATCTATGTCTACAAATTTATACGTTAAAATTAAAAATTCTCCAAATAAAATTTCATTTCTATTTCATGCGAAAATAAATAGATTTTTGGAGACCGCGGTAAAATTTCATTTCATTTTGAACTGAGTACTAAGCTTAAAAATAAGTTTCCATGAGTAACAACACTGAAATAGTGAAATGTCATTTATCGCATTCTTATTTTTTTTTCTTAAGTTAAGTTTTTATTTTTGACTGGTGCCCACTTTACCGTTATTTCTTATAGATTTACCGAACTTGTTGAGCCTTCATAAAAGCCAATTTCTAAAAAGTGGGTTAGTAGTCTAGGCCTGTATTTTATCACATGTACAAATATACTCAATAATTATTAATATCAGATTGGGTATTTTCTAATACCATTAATTATTAAAACATTTAAAGCGTTACAAAGTTTAAAATTTATAAATTAATTAACAAACAAATTCAATAAATTCACTAAATTTGATTTAGGCAAATCAACAGTGTAAATAACCAAAATTAAAATAATTTCAATATGTATGAATCCCAATTCCCAATTCACCAATCTATTCCAATTGTAAACAACATATACGTGTTTGTTGTAGACTTCGTCGGCATCATGTACATATTTATATTTAAATATGGAATAAAATGATTAAAGTCATACCTAAAACAAATAATTTTATGAGAAACAAACAAAACCACAACAAATTTTCAATAAATTTTACCTTTCGGTAAAGCAAAAGTAGCCGTGTTTTTTTATTACAGTAAACCCGATAGATGTATCCGGAGCACCCAATTTTCTATGTCAAAATTTATATTTTGCGCGCTATTTTTGCATATAATGCAATAATTAATTTATTTAACTCCAAACTAATATTTTTCATTCAACTTTTTAGTTAAAAATTGGCATAAAAATATTTTATTTTACCTATTTATCGGGAGCCGCTATAGAGAGCGCCATCCATTTCAATGGGAAATTTGAAAGGCCTATATTTTGTAAACTCTTGAAACCATTAGAAACATAATCTTACAATAAAAATATAAAACGCAGCGAGATGAATTCTTGTTTACAACGTCTTCTAATAATTCAGTTTCAGTAGAAATTTCCCGTTCGGCGCCGGATAGTGCTCGATTGATAAAACACGGCTAATATCGCCGTTAACGATACAATAGGCTCATCCGGGGATCTAAAATATTTTATTGTTTTTGTTTTTTTGTCAATATAAATTCCAACAGCGGGGAAATAAAATAACAAGTTTTTTGTCGCTAAAGTTGGCCCCAATATCATGTAACTACGTTTCCAGTTTCTTTACGCAAGCTAAGAAATCTGACGGAGAAAGTGTGTCCATAAATTGTCAGGTTTTTTTTTTATATTTCTTTAGAAAATAATTCCCAAGAAATCTGAATACAATGATTTTTTTTTCAATTTTTTTTAAGTCTCAAAACAAGCTTTGCTGAGCAAGACGGGCAAATCAAAAAACAATCAAACTACGCGCCGGAGTCACGCTCGGGCAAATCACTCAAGTGGTTAATTATTATTAGGTAGTTCCTCTAACACCTCTGCAGTTAAAACAGATGTGATTTTTCATTTAGGAATTATTACGTAAAGTTCAGCTAATTTATATGTTATCAAATTATTATACTTTTTTCAAAAAGGATTCCGATTTAACTAGAAAAAATATTTTTTAATATTTTTAGAAAACAAATATTTTTTAAAGCAAAAGGAGCAACCATATATTTATATTCTAAAACGCCAGCGCCATAACAGTAACAGACTGAAATTGTGCATGTTGAACTTCAAACAAGTGAATTGTTTTTATCAAAAACGCAACAAACTATGGTTATTTACATACACTTTTGTGTATGGTGACAAATTATAGCGATTTTTTTTCAGCTCGAAAGGGTTATGCGGGTGTAATCGTTAATTGTTACAAAAAAAATGTTATCGAGAATAAGAAATATATCATAATAACATTTTGAATATTATTTTTTTTTATTCAAGATTGTAGTTCCACCTTTACCCGGAAAAGCTTGGAAACGACAAATGCCATTCCGTGGCGATGATGGTATTTTTGACGAAAATTTTATTGAAGATAGGCGCAAAGGATTGGAGATATTTATTAATAAAATTGCTGGTCATCCGTTAGCTCAAAATGAGAGATGCTTACATATGTTTCTGCAAGAACCGACAATTGATAAAAATTATGTTCCTGGTAAAATTCGTAATACATAAATTAATATTATAAAAGACAAAAAAACATTGTTTACAAAAGTAATATATTAAAATATACTATTATAAAATAAAAAATAAATATTATATATATATATATATAAAATATATATATATATATATATATATATATATATATATATATATATATATATATATATATATATATATATATATAATATAATAAATATATATAATATATATATATATATATATATATATATATATATATATATATATATATATATAATATATATATATATATAAATATATATATATATATATATATATATATATATATATATATATATATATATATATATATATAAAGATTCTATAGTTTAACAGATAATTATTATTATTAATTTACTATAACTATTTTTGGCAACATATTATTTAGAAAAATAATCATAAAAATACGAAAATTATCATAAACACAACATTACAGTAATATGTAGAATATATTTTTGGATAATTATTTTAATAATTAATAAATAAACAAATCAAACAAATAACTTCTAATAAATTATTTGGCATACAAGCAATTGCTACCATGACCTTTTCGAAGTCCTAGTAATGTAATTTTAAAGTTTAATTCGAAATTTCTGCTCAAATCGAGGCTATGTTCGTATTTTTGAATTGTTCTATTTACGACAACCGTTTTTAGATTTTGGTAGTGTATGTACATATGTTTTCAGTTTATAATATAATATTAAATTAACTGGATCAAAGAAAATGAATGTTTAATTGGCCGCAATTTTAGAATTTCAAACAAAAAATTGATGGAATCAGGCAAAATGTTTGTGGCGCAAATTTATGCTCTTTTAGAAACCTAGAACACACTAGGTAGGCATTTCATAATATAATTTGATTCATTTCAGACACATTTTGGTAAGTTTGATATTGTAAACTTGTTTGATTATTACAAATCGTTTAGCTCAAACCTTGATCTAAGTTGGTCCTGTCAAATACCAAAAATCATGGGTTTTGGCCTTTTGTTCTAGTTGTTTTGCCATTAAATTCTCTAGTAAACACATATTAGAGGTATTCGCGTTTGTTAAATCAAATCATATGCTAGAGTAACATCAGTTAAACTTGTACAAACTTACATAGAAATTTTGTCGAGATTTTATTTTGGTAAATTTTAATAAAACAACTTCTAAATTAAATCTTTTTTGCACGAAATTTTGATGTTTCTGTGTAATCCAAATTATTTTATAATGCATTTGTTATTGAATTTTGGGTTTGGTATTTTTTTGTTCCCTGCATTTTATTTGCATTTTTTCAAAAGCATTTTCTTATTTATTAATAAAACTGTACTTATATTAATATAAATATTATTTTCACACTAAAAACAAAAAAAATATATTGGTGCAATTTTCAAATATGACTATAAAACTAAACGAAATATGTATGAAATCTACTAGTCCGATAAAATAGAAATAATAATCAAACATTTTAAGTTAATATTGTTATTTTTTCAGAAATACTGATAATTGTATGAGTAAAATAAGATAACAAATCAATAATAATAAAATATTAAATGCATATACAGGATGTTTTAATGACGCGAGGATTAACTTTTTTGATTCTTTAATTAAAATAATGGTCGATTTACTCTTCGGTAGATTTTCAAAAGAGACCTTTTCCTTAAGTTATAAGCATTAAAACAAAAGCCTTCATACTGCCTAGAATTAGAATAATATAATTGTTTTAAAACGATAATATTTACTATAGCTTGTATGAGAATCTCTTAATTGGTATTCTGTTAGTACTACTCTTAAAATTTCTATTCAAAACTCTCCAAATATTTTTGGAGACCTGTCAATTGTGATTTTTATTAATGCGAGCCATTGAATTGTATTTTTATTGTTAAACGATAAAATATCATATTTTTGTAATAAACTAGACAAATTAAATAATTATACAAAAAATTGATTATATGCGGGTTATGCAGAAAATAAACAACAACAACATATTAACTTCCGCCCGAAATGTTAATTTCGGAATATTTTTTTTTTTTATAAAAATATTACATCTAAAATCCAGTTTGTGTATTGTAAAATATAATTTAATTAATTATTTATTTACACAATCATCATTTTTATTAGTTTTCATGCAACATAATAAAAATTGTAGCATTTATGATGTTTAAGACCACCTGTTTGGTAGGTATTAAGCTAAGAGGTTTTTAAGAGAACCTCTTAACTGATCAGTACGTGCAGAATCGCAAAATAGTCTTAAGTAAGAGAAATCTCTTAGTTATGTAAAATATTATAGTTAAGACCTCTGTGACTATACGTCAGAATCGCTCGGTAAATTACTAATACGTACTATTTTTCAATCGACATTAGAATCCAACGAGCAAAGTTATACATTACTAACCTAAACTCTCCACCTGCCATTATGGTGTTATGATACTGACTAGTTTTTCAAATGGTTCATGTGATTAAAAATGAAAATAGAGTAGGACAAGTAATGTAAGAAACAAATCACTTGAAAGAATGAGTGAATACAACATATAAACAAAAATTAGAAATAAATTCAGCAACAAATGATATAGCTTACTTTTGCAGCAGTTTAAATTGGGCAAATCTATAAAAAATAAATCAACATTATTTGTTTTGATGTATAGTCATTTTTTAGTAATGTGATTTGTATTGCAGCGCACGCTGCACAGATGTATTATTTTATTTCCACAACGTCAAAATCAATGCGCATAGTGTTGTCTACTGTTTAAATTAGTTGTTTCTCTTTTTCGCCTTAATAGTTTTACAGCACATTACAGCACTTGAAAACTAGTCAGTATCATAACACCATTATTACCATCGAGTTACACCATTAATATTCGAACAGGTTGGTAGTAGAGACTCGCAATACCATCGGACTATTATAATCGCTACGATAATAGTATACAATATCGGCGAAGCTTGATGGTATTCAATATTTTGACATTTAGTACAAATAAAAGTGGCGTCAATAGCCGATAACCAGTAGAAATTTTAATTATTTTATGTTCTGGTGACATTTCGATGTGATTTGGTGACATAAGACTCAAGTGACGCTGTTTAATAAACGAATGATTTTCAAATGTCAAATTTATGTTTGTTTACTGCGCCATATTAAAAATTTTTCGTACCAGGTTAGGTAAACTAAAATACATTTACTTACATAACTATGACTTTTAGTTTTCGTAAATTTAAAGAAAATGGTTGTTTTTCTGATGTTTTAGACAACTTCGAATCTCCCGATGAACAACGTGGCAGAGATGCTAAATTTCGTTATAGAGGGTTGTTAGGCTTAAACAATTTATACTTTCTTAAATTCAAGATATCGAGTTCGCGATAGCTTTCATCGAATTTTACCTAAGTTATAATCAAATATGGGCTACACTTTTATTTGTATAAAATAGTTAAAGCAGCTCTCTATGTTTAATATTAAATATTTAATATATTTAATATAAAAGTTCGATAGAACTACTAACTATTTCATCCAAATTATTTAATTAAAAAAAAAATCACCTTTCAGTTATAAATTAGCTGAATTCGACGTAAGCTATCGTGGCTTTGAACAGCAAATGAATATAATGACACTTGTATAAGCAAATTACGAGTGACGTTTTGCCATACCTGTGAGCCAAATGGAAAAATTATAAATACATGTATGGCAATTTGAGAGGCAGTGTAACGAAATTAGCTTATTGGATTTGCACCAACATAAAAATTAATAATATTTTTCCGGACTAATTTATACACTGCGCAAAACAAAAAAAGCAACAGTAAAAGATTTGAAAAAATACCCTATTTTCAAACGCTTATATCTTGGTGAAATGGTTTAATTTTTTTTTTACTTTTAAAATTTAGGAAATTTAGTTTACTTTCCGATGCTGATGTCTGTTTTTTATTATTTTTGTTTTTTTATCACTTTTTTTTGAGTCAAACAAAAATGTTTTTATCGAGAAAAAAATCCAAAACTTTAAGGCTGCCAACGAACTGTCCTGATGTATCATTTACAAATCCAAATAAGCCATTTTGTAGAGAATTTAAAAACCTTGAGAATGAGACTATTGAAATTGATGTACACAATTGATGTAACTCAACAGCGATTTGTCGTACATCAATTTCAATAGCCTGATTCTCAAGGTTTCTAAATCCACTACAAAATGGTTTATTCGGATTCGTGAATAAAACATCAGGAAAGTTCGTTGACAGTTTTAAAGCTTGAGATTTTTTTCTCGTTAAAAACATTTTTGTTTGACTCAAAAAAAAGTGATAAAGAAACAAAAATAATAAAAAACAGACATCAGGGAGTCAATTCGCGTTCTGTGAAATAATGAAAATGAAAAGTTTTATTCAATGGCAATCTAGTAGCTTCAATTATTCGGACGTAAATTTTAAATTTTACTGTGTGAAATCAAAATTTCTTATGGGGAATGCAAACCTACTCGATTGCTAATGAAAAAAAATTTTCATTTTCATTATCACACGGAACACGAATTGACTCCCAGCATCGGAAAGTAGACTAAATTTCCTAAATTTTAAAAGTAAAGAAAAAAAAAATTAAACCATTTCACCAAGATATAAGCGTTTGAAAATAGGGTATTTACAATAGATAAGTTGGGACTGTTTACGATATATCATATAAAAAATCCATTAATAAGTTTAAAGACGTTTATGTCTACTTATGCTATAATATGCTTGCTAATGAAATGGTTTACTTTTATTACCGTTTGTAGAAATAGCAATTTATGACATACACAAACTAAGTGACATTTTATTTTCCAAGAATGGAGGTTTAGACACGACGGTATGATTGATATAGTGAGATTTTCCACTATATATTTTTGCAAATCTACAAAGGCAGAAATAGAAAGAAGCATTTAATAAATTTTCAGAAGTGGATAAACCCTGCACTTCGTCAAACATTGTTGAGCATGAAAATCAAGTTAAAAATTTGAGTAAGTGAAAATAAACTGAATGTTTACCAGTTAAGTTATTATATATTAATATTCATTTATTATTGGGGGTACAAATAATTTTTGAGGGATTTAGAAAAGATGGCGTAACTAGTACTAAATCTCATCGGTCCACCTTGTAACTATATTCATGCGTCATCATTTCCCTCTAAAAATTAGTATTTATGTGTCATTTCGCCGAAATGTAAACAACATATATTTTTGTGCTCTAACTATCTCAACCTTTGTGCCAACAAAACACAATTTGCGCGATGGAAGTGGAAGGGTGTGCCAGCTTGTGTGAAGCATATGCTCCATCAATAAAAACATGTAAGTACTCGCTCCGCCGTTTTAAAAGTGGCGACAGTAAAGTTTGAAGACGCTGAGTTGGAGGCGTTATTGGATCATGATCAATGCCAAATTTAAGAGCAGCTCGCTAATGCTTTGGAAGTGGCTCAACAAGCGATTCAAACCCGTCTCAAAACCAAATGGGTGTGGTGCAAAATAAGGAAATTGGGTTCCGAATGAATTCAAGCCAAGAGGCTTCGAATGCCGTTTTTCACGTGTGACCATCTGCTCCAAAGACAAAATCGGAAAGGTTTTTGCATCGAATCGTGACGGGGGACGAAAAGTGGATGGATCCAATACGACAATCAAAAGTGTAGAAAAACTTGGAGTAGGCCCGGTCATGCATCACCTTCAGCCGTGAAACAGAATATTCATGGCAAGAATCATTACGAGTGATCTACTAACGAAATAATCATAACGAAATAATCATAACGAAATAATCATAACGAAAAGCATAACGAAACAATCGCTGGAGAACATTATCAGCAACAATTGAAGCAATTAAGCCGAGCATTGAAGCCCATCAAACGCCCACAGTATGCTAAAAGACAAAACAAAGTGATCTTTCAGCACGACAACGTTCGGCCACATGTTCAAGAGTGGTGAACGAAACTTTGGAGGCGCTTCAATAGGATGTCCTATCTCACCCGCCGTATTCATCAGACATTGCTTCTTTCGACTACCTTGTTCAGGTCGATGTCTTATGGTCTCGTCGAGCAGACCTTCACTGTTTACGAAGAAGCCATTCTTGGATCACCTTAAAATACGAGGAATTTTTTCAACGCGGAATCCCTATACTGCCCGAAAGATGAAAAAATCGTAGCTAACGATGGACAATACTTTGAATAAAATACATTGTACCAATTTCTCTGAGTAAAGCTGCTAAGTTATAAAAAAAGCTCAGAACTTATTTGTAGCCCCAATACATTAATTATTTTAAACATACTTAAGATTATTTTATTAAAATTAGAAATTATTTTAAAGCGATTATGTTAAGTTTGAAAATAATTTTGTTAAATTTTTAGTAATTTACTGCTATGTGTAAATCCAATCAAAATATATATATAAAATATATAATAGAAATTATTTAAATGTTTTTTTTAAATATATTTAAAAAATCTATACTTTGAGACTAAATTTTGAAAAAATGTAATACACATAAAATATTTGATTCGTATTCAATTAATATGGTTAACGTGCTTGTGACCCAACCAAAATCTTTCTTTTTCAATTTCAAAACTTTTGTAAAGATAATTAAATAAAGTTAAAATTTAATAAATCATGAGTTTTAATATTGATTTCCGAAAAATAAACCTTTCCCCTTATTTTTTATTATGTGTAACATTGTGTTTTTTTAAATTTATTTTAGGAATTTTTTTCACCATTGGGACTCGAGGAAACCGACGTTTACTATTAAATGACTATGCATTTTATAAATTTTCATCACTCAAAAATAAAGAGACTTGGTATTGTGCTCAGAGAAAATCACAAACTTGTAAAGCTCGGTTTAAAATTGACTTTAAATCGGGCAGGATAATGCAAAAACAAGCTATACACAATCATCCACCTCGATTGATAAAAACACAAAAGTATTATTTAGATGATATTCGACATTTTCAAACTAATACAGCGAAGGTTGTTTCATTCAAACAAAACTGATTAAAATTTGTGCTAGAAAATAAATTTATGTATTTTGAATTTAAATAAAGTTTAGTTTTCCTATATTTTATCACGTTTACAATTTACTTTCATTTTAGTTTTTGTAATTTTAGTAATAATTTCCGTATTATTATTTTGTAATGCAATTTTTTCTTATTGTTTTAGTAAAAGAGACAATCCACAACAGTGAAATATCCGTTTACGACCAAATGAAAGATTTTATCAATATAAAATCAAATACAAAATCTGATTACTCTTATGTTAATACTAAATATGGTGGGATTACATATAATAACTACACATTTCACAAAAGTGGTGTGATTAAAAACGGAATATGTTACTACAGATGCTCTCAGAGCCGCTTGTTCAAATGCAAAGCTACTCTTAGTATTGAAACTGTAACTGGAATAATAAGGCCAACAAATGAACAACACAATCACACACCAAAAGAGAAAAATTCTTTATGGATGACCGGTGAGTCTGCCTTATCTAACAAATACTTAAAATCTGAAACAGCATTAAAAATAATTATATTTAGGGAAAAAATTAATGTTCGATGGATTTCAATTTTATCGCCATAGTAGTTCAAATGATAAAATCCACTGGAGGTGTTGCAACAATGTATCGGGAAAATGCTCATTTCGATTACACACCGATCTCTGTGGTAACATAATTAATATACGAGGTGGTCATAAACAATATTGTTATGAAAAAGATAAAAAAATATGAAAATGTATTCATTCTTACAAAATATTGTTCAATAAATATAATATTTAAGTAATACGTATTAAATTTGAATTTTTATTTTCATAATGTTTCATGTATTTTTCGATTTGCAATAATAACTTTGTAATTTATTTATTTTGCAGAACAAAGATATAAAATATCACAAATAAATAAGCAAATGGAAAAATTATCAAACATCGTTGCTGCTAGCCACAGCCAAAAATTGAGTAATTTTCCATTGCCAGTTACAAGTTTTAAGGAACTTGACGAATTAGAAACGAGAATAAAAGGCAACGAAGAGGAGGCAAATCGTTTTGTACTAAAATCGCATTCTACTTGCAAAAATTAAAATATTAATTATTTTATTTTTGGTTTTAGGAATCACATTTAACCGACATAAAAGATCAAAATATTAGTTTATCCAAATATATTAGAAAAATTATAACCGACGACTTACTAAAGCATTGTAATTGGACCGGAATTAAAGGCAAAAAGGCTTTATCAAAATTATATATATTTTCAAAAATTATATACTCTATTTGGAGTAAAACTAATTCAGAAGGGTTTTATGGTTACGGTCGGGAAATGAGAATAGCAATTCGTTTTGCAAAAAATCGATTAAATCAGCGTGCCCACAGATTCAGACGAAATTATGCAAATTTTAAATAATTGTTTTTTTATTTTTTGACTAATAAACGTAAATTAATCTTGTAAAAAAATCTCAAAACATGTTTCTGGAGTTTGAATTAAAAGAAAAAATAATTGATCTGTATAAACAGATAAAATAAAAATATTAATATTTTTCATTTTCAGAAAAATATCCTGTAGTATCACAACCGCAAAGCCTAATAAAACTAGCTCAAATGGTTGAAAGACATTGGCAACCACCTCCTAATATAAATTATTACATAGACGCTTTAAAAACACATACTGGCACTATAATACCAACGTTACCTATTAAATCATGGAACGATCTACTACTATTAGAAGAAAAAATTTTAACACATCCCAGTGACAGATTTATATTGGTAATACTATAATAATATTAAAACAGAAATTAATTGTTTTTACAACTAATATTTTTAACTTATTTTAGGAGGATGCTCTCAATACAATATTTCGTGATCACAAAGGATGCCTAGTAAAAACACTAAGATGTTTACTAACTGATCAGCTATTATTTATATCAAGTTGGGAAGGAGGGGGAACAAAAAATAAAAAAGCTTTGTACGGTTTACAGATTTTTTCAAGGCTACTCTGTGGTTAGTATTCCAAAATTAATTACAAAACATATTGATCGGAAATGGTTCACGTCAGCATATGTTATTTTTTCTATACGATTATCTATAATTGGTATTTCTAATGGCGTAATAAAACGACGATCCTTTTCCCTTTAATTTTGTGAAGCTTTTATCACATGCCCATAGGTAAATCAATTAAAATTCTGCATCGTCTGCAACGGTGTAGGCTGTCTATTCCACCCACTTTTTCCATTTTCGATTTTTCCCTTTTCTACATTGTATCCCGATGATTCTTTTTCGGAAGCTTCGAATCTACTTTGCTTGATTAACAGCATTGTTTGAAGTTTCAAGTAATCCAACAACAAATCTATCTCGAAGAGCCCTGTCGCTAATTTTCCTGAATTCGGCATCGTATTAGTACTGCACATTAAAAATGCGGCGTAATTTTATTTTTGTATTTACTGTAATAGCTTTTACCGGACAAGTGGTGGAGTGGTTAAAGCTTCGGCACTTGGACCTGAGGAGAGAGTTCGAATCCCATCAGAGGCTAGATGCAAATCAAATTTTCGCCATTGATTACGATCGGTGATGTTAATAAATACAACTTAGACCCTCTGATGAAGTGCAGAAGTCAGCGCCGACCCACTGTCCACGTCAATGTATAGGTTGACATGAACCTTGAAATGTGCAGGTGGTATACTGTAGTTATGTGAGTAGGTGAATGGGTTAATGATGTGGCGTGAATGAGTGGTATCACAATGGGCCAAAATTGGCCTAAGTGTAGCAACCACTGAAACCTATAATAGCCTTTCAATTTATTTATTTATGATGATAGTTAAATGGCGTAGGAAGTTAAAAATAAACCTCCGAACCGAAACATGAATTACTATCCGCTTCTTAAAATCATTTTCATGAACACCATTTAGTGCAAAATAATTTTCCATGCGCTTGATGTAATCTTCAACATTGTCTCGCTGTATAAATTCTGCAATTCTGCAATTTCCTATAAATTCAGCATTCAATTAATAGGAAACATGCGTATTTTCATAGTAAACTATGTGGTTATAATCCGGTTTTAAGTTGATTAAATATACCCAGAGACAACATAAAAGAAATATTTCATGGTTTGTAAACGTAAAATTTCAAACTGCGTATACATATTCTAGAAATAGTTGCACACCACAGTACACTAAACCTGTGGAATTAAACAAAAACAGAATAACTGCAAAACATAAATGTTGCAATATCACATTTAAAGTTTGAGTCGTAGTGTATTTCTATGGAAGGCAATCGCCTTTTTTCTTGATTTTCCAAGAAAATAATGAACAGTTTAAAAAATTGTCCTATGTATTAAATAGAATTACAAATTCTACATCGACTGGTTATAAAAACTGGAAAAGTGATTATCTGCAGATATCCTGTGGGTATATTATGAAATTTATCCGTATCTTAAAATAATTTGAGGTTACAAAAACAAAATGACATCAATCGGATACAAATACGTCAACTAAATAGCAGTCGGATTTTTTGGAGTGTGAACGAAAAAATCCGATTCGATTTTACTTTTTAGTTTCATAATAGCACGGATATATCCGTTAACGCAAAAATCCGAGACGGATAAATTTCATAATAGACCCCCTGTTTTTAGCCATGGTTATTATTAGCGCCCGATAGATGAATCTGCACGCATAAGGACGCAATACGACTAAATAGAATTAACCAAAGTACTACAAACCCGAGTAGTTTGTCTATTCATCTTCACGAATCAAACCATTCGGTTTTTATGGAAAATATAGAAGTTGTAGAATAGGAAACAAATAACTTTAATTATAGTGTTTTATTAATTTTTAGTTAATTTGTTCGTCTTGAAAATGGATATAAATAATATCCGAAACGTCGGCGATTTGTTGTTATAAATGATAACACAATAAATATAAATATATAGGCTTAATCCAGGAGAAGTTTTTTAATTGTAATCCCATTTATGTAATTCCAAATTGGAATTGTTTTAAACCAACTTTTTTGCTGGTATATAATAATTCTATTCTACCGGTTGTAAATTAGTTACGATTTGTATTAATATTCAATATTATTCGACCATATTACTATTTAATTAGATATATTTAGTTGTGTTTTCACGTTTTTTTAACTTCAAAATGTAATTGTTCCCAACTAATCAATCTAAGTAAATACAATTTTTGGTTGTTACTTTGAGCACAATATATCGTCGTTATAGAACAAAAACTAATCATCTACATATTTATGATTTCGAGTTATAGGGTTTTAGTATTAACTTTTCTATTAAAAATCCAATTTTTTTAAATTAAATAGTTTGATTACTGTATCTTTTATAATATATAAGATACTGTAATCAAACTATTTAATTTAAAAAAATTGGATTTTTAATAGAAAAGTTAATACTAAAACCCTATAACTCGAAATCATAAATATGTAGATGATTACTTTTTGTTCTATAACGACGATATATTCTAGTCCAAAATGGATTTAGCTTGTACCAAAGTAAGACCGTAATAATTTTTCATGCCTGTACATAATTTCGATTTTCCCAGCTAGATTCTTCATTTTGCAAAATTATCATTGGGTCTATTTTTTAATTCAACCCGAGCAAGCAGGCTTACCCCGGGTAGTGTACACCGAGCAAAGGTTGTACTGGGGAAAATTATCCGGTGCGCATAGAGTAAAAAATTGTTTTTTACTTTGCACACTCTTCGTACACTGACATTAATATCAGAGTAAAATTTGAAGAACCGAGTAAGCTCGGTGTAAGCACAGTTCACAAATAAAAACGCAGTGTGCAGAGTAAAATTACTCAGGTTGAATAAAAAAACACAGAGTATTTTTTGACAGCGCACTGCTTGCTCAGGTTGAATTAAAAAATAGGCCCATTGTGTACGAAATATAAACTTACCATAATAAACACTATAAATACGTTATAAATACTATAAACTATTACAATGAGTATAACTTTTATATTAATTCATGTTTATTAATAAAATTTTAATAAGTTTTAAATTTTTAATTATTTGATTTAAAATTGAATTTTCAAGAAACACAATATGGCGGACATAATATCGTAATTTTATGCCATATAATTTAAGAATGTATAAGAAGAGAATAGTAAAAAAAAGTTTCGTTTATAGTTCATTAGTGTACCGTAAAGCGTGAATTCCACAGTGAAACAATTTTTTCAGTAAAATTAATACGAGATAAAAATATAAATCCTTTACTAGTTAGAAAGAAACAAAAAAAAAAAAAAATTTAAGTAAAATTTATGGCAAATGTTGCAATAAAAAGTATGAAACCCAATACTTTTTATGGCAACATTTGTTTTCTTTGTCACTAACGTAATTTTAATATGTATACTCTCCTCTTTTTGGCTTCTCAGTATTTTTTACTGAAAAAATTATTTCGCTGTGGAATACATGCATAATTTACAAATTCGCTTTTTTGTAAGGATAGCTCTCATTTATGTCAGCTATAAACATTTTGTATACGGTACAAGATAGTACCGAGTACGTCGCCTACTGAATTCTGATGGCATATTACTGTGTGATTTCGCGTTATGTATTTGGACAATATTCGATTTGACAGAAATGTGTTGATTCTCTTCAGACCAGGTGTAACGTAAACGTACACTTTACGAAGACTTCACTCTACTAAGGTGTTCGTAAACATTACGCGTAAACAGTACGGATGTGATACAAGTATACAGTACGGATGTGATTGTCACATGAGAAGTGACACAAATTTACGAAGACTTTTGTATGTATTAGTATACATAATAGTGTTCATAATGTTAACGTTTTTACGTAACGTTTGCGAACTGCTAATGCGTATCATTTATGAATCACTTTCGAGATACGATTATGACCTGGTTACGCGATTGATTTTGTTTAGACATTTTTAAAACAAAAACTGCGCCTTTTAATAAAAATGTACAAAATATAAAAAAAAAAATCAAATATTACGATTATTATTTTGTATTTAATTACCAAATTAAAATATCACACACGATTGTTTACTAACTTATGCTTATGTATGTATGAAGAATAAATTGCCATTTGTCAATAGGAAATACCAGAAACGACAACATATGTTCTGTATATATTACGGAATGTATATGTATGCAATTAATATATGAATCTGGTATAAAGCCTATATTGGTTTTTTAAATTATTTATTAATATATGCCGACGTTTCGACTATGTATGTAGTAGTAGTACGAAAAAAGCGTTCGTAAACGGTCCGCTTTTAATGCACACTTTTTTGCTCCGAGAGGGTTATTTTAATTATGTTTGGTGGAAACTTAAACATTGATTAGCTTATAGATTACACCATAGTGCTCCAACCGGTTAAAAGTCCTTTCTCTTATCAATCCGGTCCCTTTCTCTGAATCGAGTAATAACATTCCAAGGGACAGTTTTTTTCCAGGTTGGCTTTTACTGTTGAACAAATACGTTTTAGTTGATGAGTTGTTGATAGTCCACGTCGATATGAACATTTAATCTTTAAATTGAATCTTATAATCCTTTGCCGTTTTTTACAAATGCTACACTTTTCAACATCATTGCAAACATTGAAAAAGCTCGTACAGCAGCTGTCACTTCCGGTACACACATTTCCACCACATTTCTGAAGCTTAAGTATAAAATTTCACCCCATTAAATCTGCTCGAGTTGCCGAATTTCGGTGAACATTTTTTACTGGTAAAATTGAAAAAAATGATCTGAACTAATTTTGCTTGAAATTTAATTTAAAATCTTTCTGTTTTTAATCGTTTTTTGGTAAATGCTAGATACTTTTCAAATTTTTTGCAAAAAACGGAAAATTTCCTATGAAACCTGGCTCTTCCGGCGGACTGATTTCGGCCAAACATCACGGGGCCTACCAAGTTATTTTAAAAGTATGAAGTGTGATTCCGATTAGTTAATCCGTCTGGACTGTACAGAGGTCGAGTTATTGTTAAAAAACGGGTTTTTGTCAAAAATCGTAATTTCCGCGGAAAGCTGATATTTACATACAGAGATTTTTTTAAAACCACTAAGGTAGAAAATTCTAGTACATGAAAGAAAGTAAAATGGTATTATTGGAGTACAAAAACATATATGTAGTTTATTTCAATTAGATTAAAATTTTGTGGATTGTAAATAATTGTTTGTTTTTTTTCCAGATGTATGGCAAACCTACACGCAAAAACAAATCAGTGATTTTGAAACCGACATGAAAGCAGCTATTAATACCAATGTAAATAGAATTCATAAATCACACAGTCGTATGCGAATTAAAATACAAAAACTTAATGATTTTTCAAGCTAATGGTAATGTTTGTCTTTATCTATTCAAATTTAAAATAAATCATCTTCAAATTTCAATGGTATACTGTTGTAGTAGATATTAAACAAAACTTGTGTTGAATTTCAAAAGGTACCCCAGGTACAAAAATTCATTAACAACTATGATGTCTGCAAGGGTAGTAAGGCAGTAAATTTTTCAACCAGACCTGAAATGGGTAAGCAAATCGAAGTTCTATGCCCATTCCAACGAATCTTCATAGACTTAATGGGTCATTATCCGACAACCGTATAGCCGATACCCTCTCTGGTACGCGTTTTGTTCAGTCGCTAAGGTAATTGAGTGCTTGGAGAATCAAATATTTCATTTGTTTGGAGTACCAGAAACAATGCTCTCCGACAATGTAGTCCAGTTCACTTCAGCCCTATTTGCAAATCTGATGAAAAAATACGGTGTGATGCATGAGTATACGCCGAAATCTTCTCCGCAGGCAATTGTTTCAGAAAGAGCGAAGAGATCTGTATTATCCGCAATAAGGGCGTACATTAGAAATGGTCATCAGTCATGGACAAGCATTTGGCTGATATCGCAGGAGCTCTTTGAAATACTGTACATTCAGCAACCAGTTTCTCACCGCACTACCTAATTTTCGGGCAACACTAAATTCTTCATGGATCAACCTACTGCTTGCTGATGGATTTATATTTCCTCGGGGATATCACATGTATATTACGAATAATGCCGATCGATTAACATTACCTCAACAGAGTGTATTAAGACACTTAAGAAAAGCATACGAACATAGTCAATCGTCGTATAATCTACAAGCCAGACCAAGGAGTTACGTGCCAGGACAAAAGTTGTTGGTTCGGAATTTCGTCCACAGCGATGCTTCAAAACAGTTTTCGGGCAAGCTCAAAATGAAGTTTATATATTATAATATGAAAATGTCAGCTATCCACTCACTCATAGATAGACTAATAAACATTCCTTTGACAAATTCAAATTATAACATAGAGCTTAATATAATTCTACAAATAGCAACGAATAACGGATATGCAACTAGGACTATATTAAAGTTATTAAATAAAAAGCTAAAGCGTGAAACTTTAACGGGTGTACATCCACCGGATAGTCCAACGCGGGAAAATTGGCGTGGCTTAGAGTATATAGAAAATATGAGCAAACGGATTAGCAACATCGTGTTCGATTATGCCAATATTAGTTTTGCTTTTTGTAATAATAACACAATAAAGAAAATGATTTTTAACCATAAACCTAGAGTTGATCGCCTTTCCAAGTCTGGTGTTTAAAGGATTAATTGCAATGATTATAGTTTCTCCTATATTGGACAGACGGCGCTATTAAGGATTTAAAGCTAAAGGATTTTTTTCTGGTTGCAATCAATCAATTTTCTGTTATATCGATGGTTAGGCTTTGACTTTATTACAACAACTATGACTACTTCCGTCTTCTACTTTTTAACTCATGTGAAGTTACATACATTTATGAACGCTGTTCGTTCATTATTTAATAACGCCATCTATTAACAATTACTATATGGCTATTATACAACATGTCCTTTTCTTTTAAAGGAAATTAAATTAAATTATACAATACAATTCACGTTTATTAATTAATCTTATACATTTCAATGTTACTATTTTTTAATTTAAAATTAGACCAATATTAAAATTCTAATTCTTAATATACTCGTGTTACTAAAATAACAACAGTCGTATTCTTAAAAACTTATTATAACTTAATACTACAAATCAAGTTTTACTGGTTTCTTAATAATTCTTTTTTGACGAGATTCACTATGACACAAATTTTCAAACTCATCAACTACTTGTTCGGTACTAGGATATTGTTCATTCAATTCATTGTGACCTCTTGACCAAAACGAATTCGGTTCTTTCTTAAAATACATTTTTTGATTCAGTTCTAACTAGATCTGGCAACAAGCATTTTAAATTTTGGTCGTGTTGGGTTTTCATTTTTTGGTTTGAGTTTTTCAATATGACTAGGTAATTTAGTTCGTAATAATCTTGACATAAGTAATTCCGATGGAGCGAATAGATCTTTCTTAGGTATTGTTCTTAGATGTAGTAAAGCTAAATAAGGATCTTTACCTTCATCGTCACATTTATAAAGCAAATTTTTTACTGTTTTAACCGCATTTTCTACTAGACCATTACTTTTAGAATGATGAGGACTAGACGTTATGTATTGAATTTCCCATTCCGTAAAGAATTGTAAAAATTCTTTCGAAGTAAAGGGAGGACCGTTATCTGACATAAAGATTTGTGGAATTCCAAATCTAGCAAAAATCGACTTTAATTTCATGATTACTTGGGAAGCGTAATATCCTGATGATAGTTCGGTTAGTTCAACAAATTTTGAATAATAGTCGGTCAGAATTAAGAAAGTCTTACTTTTATACGTGAAAAATTCAACGGTAACTTTGGAAAATGGTAAATCAATAATTTCATGCGGCAAAAGCGGTTGTTTTGCATTGTTTCCCGAATACTTCATACAAATTTCACACTGTTCTATAAATTTTTTTATATCCGTTAACATATTTGGCCAGTACACAAATCCTCTAGCCAATCTTAAACATTTCTCAACTCCCAAATGGCTTTCGTGTATTTTGTTTAATAACTCTTTACGAAGACTCTTCGGAACTATAATGTTTTCATTTTTTAAAATTAGCTCATCTACAGTATGAATTTCATGATGTATATTGTAGTATGACTTGATAACTTCTGGAACTCCGTTTTTTGAGTTTGGCCAATTTGTCATAAAAAATTGTTTCAGTTATTGTAATTCATTATCCCGCGGGGTATGTAATTTTAGACTTTTTAATTGTTATTGAGACAGTGACAAGTTTTTGTGAATAATTATGTTGATGCTCAATTTTATGTCATCATCCAACTCATCTGTGTCTAAGTTCGATAATGGGGCTCGTTTGTATCAACTGTATCAACTAATATCATTAATTTACCTTGTTTGTACATTTAAATCGCATTTCCGAATCCGTAGCATCATTGGTATTGGTGGAACTTCTCACACCCAAAAACAACAGCTGTAACGTGCTCTCATATTATCGGGGTATGGGTAGACGAAAGTTAATGACCGTTTTGTTAATAGAGGTTGGGCACCAGTCTACCAGCACGTGTGGCCCAGCTTAGCTCAGATGTGAGCAGGGCGACACGGGCGACGTTTCACCACAAAATACCCAAACACAAAAGAAACGCGTTCACCTGAACACCGCAACAACCCGCTATT
This sequence comes from Nephrotoma appendiculata, assembly GCA_947310385.1. Lineage (NCBI taxonomy): Eukaryota > Metazoa > Arthropoda > Insecta > Diptera > Tipulidae > Nephrotoma > Nephrotoma appendiculata. The sequence goes on from OX371224.1 coordinate 208,480,864, forward strand.
GAATTCGGGCTATCCACAACATACGGACAAATCAAGGAAACACGACGTCGGAAAGTATATGGAACAAAAGGATGAGTCACCTGTTGACCTTCGATAACGGTTTTCCACTCCCGACGCTTTCCCGTTTGCTCGACTATTCGGCCTTTTCCGCCACAGGCACTGCACGAACCGAATTGCTTCTGTTATGCCTTGTCGCACAGCACCAAACTAAAGCTTTAGCAAGTCCACCCCGACTGCCTTCAATTGGTATTAACAATGCGCTGAAGTACACTAAGATGGAGGCGCCCCGTTTTCTTCCACAACAAATGAAATAAATCACCTTCGCACAAACAAATTACTCGATTTATTTTTATATTTAGTTCACACACTGTTCATACATAGATTTGTTTTCACTAATATTCTTGAACAACATATTTTTTTTTATTGATACATAATTACATTCTACTCGTACAACAACCAAAAAAATCTTTACATGTAGCTATGTTTATGTCCACATTAACTTTTAACTTTTCAGATCCGCTCAACTTGGCGATCAAATTTTGATTGTCATCCTTTCCGTTTTTCTTCCACCATGAACATTTCACATTTTTCGTGTTGTCGCCCTGCTGCTCATGTCCGAAAATGTCATCTTAAATTGTCGAAACACCTTCTCAACGCCATCTTACCCCTCTTTGATGATCGTGGAAAGCTCTTTCGATTTCAATTATTTTTTAGCTGATATAGCTTCTATCTTTCTCGTATCAGCTAACATTCCTTTAGCATTAAACGTATGGCCCACGTATGTTACCTCTTGTTGTGCAAACTTACATTTCTCTTTATTGAATTTTAAACCAACAGCAGCAGCTTTCGCAAATACCAATTTAAGACTTTTATTTTGTTCTTCCATACTTTTACAGTAAACCAAAATGTCGTCTACATAAATGATGACGCCTGGTATATCCTGAAATATTTCGCACATGATTCGATGAAAAATCTTGGGTGCGGAAAATATACCATAAGGTAATTTTAAAAATCGTTAACGACCAAAAGGAGTATTAAACGTGCATAATTTTGACTTTCTTCATCTAAAAGAACCATCCAGAAGCCTGAATATGTGTCTAATGTGATGAAAACTTGAGCACCATTTAATTTACTGCATATGTATTCAATATCCGGAATTGGATAATGAGATCTCAATATGGCTTTGTTCAGATTTCTAGGGTCTAAACATACCCGCAATCTATTATTAGTCTTGCAAATTAATACTAACGAATTGCACCATTGAGTAGGTTCTGTGACTGAAACAATAATATTATTCTTGCACATGCTGTCTAACTCTTCTTTGAGTTGACTACATAAACTGAAAGGAACCTTTCTTGGAGGCTCTATTACTGGTGGGACTGACGGATCAATTACTATCTTTGCCTTAACTGGTAAGGTGCATAAACCAGTAAATAAATCTTTATATTGCACCATCAATTCACTAACATCTTGCTCTTTATTTATCCAAAAAGCTTTCGCGACTAAACCCAATCAAAGATGATCAATTTACATAGATTGAAACCTGCGAACAAAAAGCATTTTTGATACAAATCAGCAAGCTCACCCACATCCTAATAAGAAAATCATGCGAAGAAAAATGTCTAAAATAAAAATAGTTTTATTCTCTCCCATGCCACACGTAAAAAAAATGCCGCATTTTTCTTCGTTTCTTTCCCCGTTTACCAATGATACAAGTTTTAATTGCGACTTAAACAAATTTTCTGTTCTACCACACAACTCAAACATAAATGAAATAAAAAATATTTCAAGGACATTTTTGACTCAGTTTAGCTAAAATTTTATTTAAGAGAGAGCAGAACAAAACATTGGTAGAAAAAACTGCCAAAATAGAAAAAATGCTCGTGTGTCATGACTCATGGGACTTTGTTGTCTATTCTCGCTCTTCATATTTTTTTTATTATCGTGGCGATCGATGCCGATTGCCGATGATCATGTTGTTGGATTGTTATTTATGTATTTAGTAGAAATATGGAAATGGAAATCGAAGGAAGATGAGCAAATATGAATATACAAAATAGTTTTTTATTTTTGCTTTTCAGATAAATGAATGGTATGAATATACTTTTTTTATTTTTGTGTGAATACATGTAATGGAATAACAGTTACATTTTTTCATACACTATTTTGGCTTCGTCGTTCAAATATTATGATGAGATGGAAAACAACGATCTAAATTTATTTTTCACATCATAATTACGAGTACGCACTAGTATTTACCCATTTTGTTTGGCTTTTTTAATTTTATTGGTTTTGATTTCGAATTGAATTAGTAACATAAGGGACATATACATAATACATGAAATAATTGGACTGAATGATTTTACTGAAACAGATTTGGTTGATTGCAGATAACGCTATTATCGGATGAAGGAGATAAAAAACGTGATAACAGATCTATATCAATTTAGATTGGATGTTCAACAAATTTAGATGAAATTTTCTTTCGGAATTGTTGTAATAAAAAGTTTGTGATTATTTGAATATTGTTTAATTTTGAAATAACGCCACAATAACTTGGATATTTTTGTTAGCAAATTTAGGTGAAATTTAATTTGATTTATTAAAACGGAATTTTAAAATAAATTTTCCATAAAGTTATGGAGTATCATCATAATTAATCGACTGCCTAAATTTTCCGGACTTCCAAACTTTTATAAATATATTATATAATTGATCGTTTTGGGATTACGATTATCGGATGATTCTTATACCGTTGGCAGACACAAAAATTATCGCGCTTTCTTCCAATCCATCCGATTTTGTAACTCTGCAAACGTTCAAATTCATATTTAATTAAAGAAATAAAACAATTTCAATGCGTATTTGCCGATTTTGAATTACATCGAATCAGTTACAACAAGTTAATATATGTAAACTAAATGTATAAATAATTGCTGTGACAATTTAAAAATTTTAAAATTTAATTTACAATCTAACAAAAAAAAATTATATTCCCGAGCCTTATACAAAAAAAAAACTACTGATTTTTTCTTATATTTCACATTTATCTTCTTCCTACAACCCGATTGTAATAATCTTGTTCTAAACGTAATTATTTATTATTATATAATCTAACATAAATTTTGCGAACCGCGCATTCCTCTTGTGCATAAATTCTCATTTATAAGATCGTGCGAGTTTCATAAGAACCAAAAACATATGTTTGAGGTCATTTTTGCTGAAACTTTCCTTGTATTCGTGCCCCTTCAACATTGTCCCTTCTATTTTTTCGGCTGTTTCCCTGCTGTAGCTCAATAGCTTCTGATCCACAGTTCAACATTTCAGTTTAATCAACTAGGTACAATTTAACTTTGAGTATCGTACACGAAAAATAAAATTTTAAATAATTAAAATCAATTTTGAAAAAAAAACAAGTTTGATAGACTTGAAAGTCAAAGGTAATAATCCTGTTTTGATGAAAAACGTGATATGACAGACCGAAGAAATATCGCGATAATCAAGAATTCATGATTACCTAGTTTGTGTCTGTGTACGGTATTAGAGAATTGGTTATATATACGACAGTTGAATTGTTTTTTTTAATTAGCGAGGTTAAATAAAAGATCGGTGTGCAATTAGTGTGCTGTAAATTAACTTTGGATCCAATTTTATGATAAGACATAGTGAAATGGAACTGGGCAATTTATTATTTCTAACAACTCTAACGAAATTCAACTATAAAAAAAAATTAAAATTTTTAAGAATTAATTTTAAATTTTAAATGAAGGTGAAAATATAAAGTGAATCTTGAACTTTAATGGAGTATCGATATTTAGAACACATATTTAGTATACCTCTCCCATTCATCAGTATTCAGTATACCTCATTCATTTTAATACAAAAAACAGTATTATTTATTGTACTATTTCTATTATATATTTAAAAAACATAATCAATTGTTTACATATATTAAAAAAAATTATTGTTTTAATGTTGCCATTTTTTCCTTAGTGTTATTTTTTTTATTTGCCCATTTACAATGCTTCCGGAGAAGTACAAGAATCATATGATCTACCATTTTTAAATGATGCTCGTAGCATTTGTTATTCTGATTTAAAAAATCAGTTTGAATTGCGCCTCCTTCAATCAATTTGAGACATTTTTTAATAATTCATTTTTTAATATTATTGAAGTGTGGTGTTTTACTAAACACCTCATAAAAAATTGATCTAAAGTGTTTTGCGAGTTGAAAAAATTCCTCTGTTGGAGGATTTAGTTTTCCAAAATCTGAATTCGCTGTATAATTTTTATAGTAAATAAAATTCACTATTTGTTGTCATCTTTTCATTAGATCTAATTAATAACCCTTGACAATCATTACACTGTTCATATTTATTAATTCTATGGAATACGTAACCCATAAAATAGTTTAGTGACGCATCATCATTATACTTGTTGTCGCCATATGCAAATTGATGTTCCAAAACTATGTTCTCTAGGCATTGAATATCGTCGAATTCATCTGAGACATTGCGGTTGCTGGCCTCTCATTGCGCTCAATTTAAGAAACTTGACGTTGTCTAACGGATCGTTGTGCTGGAGATCTTCAACGATCATTAATAATCCGTCTTCATCATCACTACAATTTGAAAAGATTGTGTTTTTTAATAATTTTATACACGATATCTGTGCAAAAATTCTGCTAAATTCTAGGATTGACGGATTTCTACAAAAGCCTCCTCTTCCTCTGGTAACTGCGAATGTATTTTCTAAGGCGTCCTGATCCAATCTTTTTGTCAAAATATATGTTACCGAAGAATAATCTTTAAAAAGTTCATCGGCCAAATTTAAAGTTCCATTTAATGTCATTATCATTGTCAATACAAAAATCTTTTGATTTTTTATTAAATTGATTTTTTTTAAATATTTTGCGTTTTCTTTAATATTTAAATAAACGGCATTGTTTTGTCTTAGAGGCTGTTTGTTTGGGTTTCTCGGAAGAAGGTCGGCACTATTTAGATTATCCCAGAGCTTATTCAATTTTTCTACAAAGTTTGCGGTTGGTATTACAAACGGTTTTACTTGTTCGGAGAATTTATTCAAAGAATAATTTGTTCGTATTGCTGCCGCTACAGTGTTGCTAAAAATTTGGACAGCAGTGCTAACCGTCATTTTTTGCATGTTTGTTGGGTAAATGTGTTTCTTCTGCAATTTTGGGCAAGCTTGGTGATGCTATGACGTTCCATTTCAAACAATTCTTTTATAACCTTCCAACTTCCTGTGCCATCTGGTGTTATTATATCGGATACAATTAAATTATTCCGAATTGGCTTAAATAAGTGTGGAACATCATAAAATGCCAACACATTTTTACCTTCGACATTGAAAGAAGGTGTATTAGATGTTATTCTAAAAGATTTGTATGCCTTCCGGTTGTTTGATCCTTGATCGCATATGGTGGCTCTTAGATCAAAACACATTTTGCGAGCCATTTCAATATTTTTTGTAATTACCTGACTAAATCTGTTCCAGATATCCCATTTTCGGTAGCATAGTATGATATGGGATATTTGTATTTGGCAAATATTCCTCGAACCATGAACGTCAGGACATCTGTGGCAACATTCGATTGTCTTCGATTTCCCAAATCGACAAAACCATGAATCATGTCGTTATGTTTATCGTACTCCAGATCGCTTCGTATTTTCATCTCGTCGTACAATAATACGGCACATCTCTGTTCTGGTGGCAGGGATACAATTTTTTTTGAAATTTGGAAAATTATGTTTTTATTTTCACCAGGAAATACATTTTTTATTGGCATCCATTTCAAAATTGAATTCCGCGATGGTAATGAGAAATTCAAGCATTCTCTCATGTATCTATAACACGCAGGAGATGTACAATATATCCCTTGTGCCAAATCTCTTTCACTAGTTGAAAATCCTGTGTATTTGCTTTTCCGTAGAAGAATACCAAAAAAAGTTTTGGAATCCTCGCTAATCCCTTGTTGCTTTACCAGTTCGTTGAAGGTTGCATTTTTGTTATTTTTTGTATGTTGTTTCTGTGACTTCCGAAGTTTCAAACGAAGAAGATTCTGCCTTTTTAAAAGGTTGTTTTGTTTTCGGTAGAAGTCGGATTGTTTAACATGCTTTAAACAATTCGAGCACGATGCTTCTAAATCACATTTTTCTGCAGCTTTTTTCGATATTATTGGCGTTTTTATCGATTGAAAATCAAAAGTTGTTAAATTTCTCGGAGGAGAACCCTTGACGTGCGAGTATGTTCTAATATTTTTGTAACGATCGTGCTTATTAGAATCATCAATATTTATTTCTGTAGTTTCATTTTGTGATCGATTTTCATGTTTATCGCTATTTATTAACGATTCGGCCGAAGAAGTGCTAGGAGAAGGCAAACATAGTTCAGGAAGAACATTTTTTTAAATCTACATTTACCTTTAGATTCAGATCTGAAATGTACTTCACAAATCATTAATTTATTTTGTAATCGTGATTCAGGTACACCACATATTTCTACCCAGCTTGAAAACAAACTTTTATTAGATGGATTGGGAAAATTATATAACTTTCGGTTAGGATGAGAACGTTTTGTTATACCACAACCAACAACTGCACAAGAAATACCACTTGTGTATCTGTTTTGTACTTTCACTCTATTTTTACACTCCATATTTTTCAATATTTTAATTGTTAATGGTTTATCACGTATATATATACATACATATTGTGCAATTTATTTTTCACAAGCTAAAACAACACTATACAAAAACTTTCGAGAAAATCACTTTTCACAATATAACCCGTAAACACTATATTCTCGATTTTCTCATAGAATCTGTTTATATTAAATATTATTTACGAGTAAGTATTAAATGTGTCCTTTTTTCGATAAAATAATTTTTAGATTTTTATTAGGCAATCACCAAACTTAAATAATTTATATTATTCTATTTTTCGTTTAAATAAATTTTTTGAAAACAAATACGTATATTTTAAACAAACATGTATATTTTATGATGTATGTAATATTAGTTGTTATCTATATACATATTAATATTTTGCAGTCGAAAGTACACGATCATTGTAAAATAATGAAGAAACAAAATATGAATTTAAAATCTCGTTTTTCTGTTCATAATATTTAAGGCGCGAGGAAAAAAAATTTTGTGGGATCAACAACACATCATAATTATATGTATTTAGTATTCTAATTTTACGTCATTTTCAAAACAAAAAATATTTGAATGTGTTATGTACACAATCGTAAGTTTATTGTTGCTCATACATTCATAGGGGAAAATAAAAAATTATTTTGTATATTCATATTTACTCGTCTTCCTTCGATTTCCATTTCCATATTTCTACTAAATACATAAATAACAATCCAACAACATGATCATCGGCAATCGGCATCGATCGCCACGATAATAAAAAAAATATGAAGAGCGAGAATAGACAACAAAGGCCCATGCCAGACGAGCATTTTTTGTATTTTGGCATTTTTTTTCTACCAATGTTTTGTTCTGCTCTCTCTTAAATAAAATTTTAACTAAAATGAGTCAAAAATGTCCTTGAAATATTTTTTATTGGCCCATGCCACACGTAAAAAAAAAATTCCGCATTTTTCTTCGTTTCTTTCCCCGTTTACCTATGATACAAGTTTTAATTGCGACTTAAACAAATTTTCTGTTCCACCACACAACTCAAACATAAATGAAATAAAAAATATTTCAAGGACATTTTTGACTCATTTTAGTTAAAATTTTGTTTAAGAGAGAGCAGAACAAAACATTGGTAGAAAAAAACTGCCAAAATACAAAAAACTCTCGTGTGTCATCAGCCATTTCATTTATGTTTGAGTTGTGTGGTTGAACAGAAAATTTGTTTAAGTCGCAATTAAAACTTGTATTATAGGTAAACGGGGAAAGAAACGAAGAAAAATGCGGCATTTTTTTTACGTGTGGCATGGGCCAAAGAGAATAAAACTATTTTTATTTTAGACATTTTTCTTCGCATGATTTTCTTATTAGGATGTGGGTGAGCTTGCTGATTTGTATCAAAAATACATTTTGTTCGCAGGTTTCAATCTATGTAAATTGATCATCTTTGACCCAATGCAACACTTGTCTGTAGACCCAAAACTGTTTGACAATCATCTCGCGTCGTTACAAATTGTACTACACTTTGTTTCTCATAAATCGCACAATCCAAAACACAATATTCTAATACGCGAATTTGTTCACCAGTAAATGTAAAATTCTTAGTACATATTTGAATATTTAATTAATGGCCTACTCATATTTAATTTATCAAAATTTTGAACCGACATAATATTAACTTATGCTCCAGTGTCAACCTGAGCCTCTATCTTAATCCCATTTATAAACAAATCCACTAACCATACATTATTGTTAAAATCTCGTAGTATGAGTTCTAAGAACACCAACAAAATAATTACTCTGTTGTTGTTCGCCATCTTGATTCGAATTGTCAGTTTCTACTACATTAACTTTTTTTACAACTTTAAAAGAATATTTAGCAAAATAACCCTTATTTTAAAATACATATGAGCACACTACATCAGTTGCTGGACATGAATATATGTGAAACTTTCCGCATCGACTACAAGGACGCTTTTCGGAACTATTCCTATCTCTATTTTCATTCACATGTTTGCTCTTAAAATTTGATGCATTACAATTTTTATTTTTATTTAAATTCTGACCATTTTTATTCAGATTTCTATGTCAACTATTAACTTTATTATTTGTAAATCTATTATTAAAACTTCTCAGATCATTATTATTGCTCCTTGATCGACTAATTGCAAATACCTGATCTTGTGTTGATTTGACTTCACCGCTCGCCATTATGATTTTTTTGTGCAACCTGCAGCAATGTTTTCGTATCCAATTCGTTCTGATTTTCATATAGTAGCAATGCTTCTTTGATCTTGACGTATTTTTTATTTAATCCAGCGATGGATATATCTTTTATCAACGCCTTTTCCATATCACCGAGTTCACATTGTTTTGCGATGTTGGTTAAAGAAGTTAAATAATCCTCAATAATCTCGTCTGCCTTGTGGTCTCGTGAAACATTTTTGTCGTTCCAACGTTATGTATTTTTTAGGTTGGAAATGGTCGGTAAATCGTTGCATTAAAACATCTAATGTGACATCTTCCTCGTTGATTCCAAATGAAATATTTCAATATATTTTGTACAAATACATCTTAATAAAACTGCATTTTTTCTTTTATCTGAAAAATTGTTGTAACTATTATACTTTTTAAGTAAAACGTAAACATTTGCAACCATGTTTTCTATTCATGATCACAATTTAGAGGTGGCATCGCCCCAATTTCAGCAATGTTTCTTGTAATTGTATATTCTAGTCGAAACCTTTTTTTTTTTTAATTTAATTGTTGGGCTTTTTCTTTTTATTTTAATAATTCAATTTACACTTTTTCTTTAAGTTTTTACTTCTGACACCATGTTTATTTATATTGATGGTTAGATTATTTATTAAAAGATTATTTTTATGCTTTTTATAAGACTTTATTTATTATCGTATACTAGCTTTGACTTTATTACAACTACTATGACTACTTCCGTTTTCTACTTTTTAACTCATGTGAAATTACATACATTTATGAACGCGGTTCGTTCATTATTTAATAACGCCATCTATTAACAATTACTATATGGCTCTTATAGAATACTTTCCATAACCATTTAACTTAGGTACTGAACTTTAGGTACTGGGTTTGAATCCCAGCAGAGGCAGGATGCAAAAGCAAAATTTCGCCATCGATTACGATCGGTGAAATTAATAAACACAACTAAGACCCTCTGTTGGAGTGCAGAACTCAGCGCCGAAGTTAAATTTGTTATTACACTTTACTTAAAATTTTTTATTGCTGTGGAACTTTCCACAGATTTACTTTATTTTCAATTTCAATAGAGTTTACACTTTTAACGATATAATTATACTAATTCAAAGATGTTGGTTTTGTTAGTGGTTATATAGTAATAGAAAATGCTTAGTTAGTAAAAGATAATGTTAGTTCTACGTTGTTGCGCAGCATGCACGTGTATAACGCTATTTGCTGATTGTGCATTTGACGAGTTTTATGTGTCTTCACATCCGTTGATTTCGTTTATGTTGTTTATGCGGTTGCAAGTAGCGTTTATGCGGTTTCAAGTAGCGTTAGGGTTAAAATACTGATGATGATGTAGCCTTGATGTTATCTGCTTGTATAGAGTTATTAGAGATACCAGATACGTAATTCCTCCCCTCTAAGATGAGCGTCAGGCTGCTTAAGTAGTCCTAAAGCGGTACATCTTTTGTTTGGCCAGCAGCAAATATAAAGAATAAACAATATTATGAATATTATAATGAAAGTTAGCGATATACGAGGGCAAATCAAAAAGTCTTGCAATATCATATGAAAAAAAAGAGTGAGTGAGACAGCAATATTTTTATTTTTCGACAGAATCTCCTTTAAGGTTTATACATTTGTCACATCGATCAATTAACTTGCCTAAACCCTCTAAAAAAAAAGATTTCTTTTGCTCCATAAAATATTCATTTACAACAGACTGCACTTCATAATCACTGGAAAATTTTCGGCCCCTTAGTGTTTTTTTCAAATTGGGAAATAGGAAGTAGTCACTGGGTGCCAAGTCTAGACTGTACGGTGGATGCAGAATTTCCACGAAGCCGCAGTCCTTTAATGCAGCTTAAGCAATATTAGCCTTGTGCACTGGTGCATTGTCGTGAAGAAGCAAGATTTTTTTCCTAACTTTCCTTGGCCGTTTTTCCCGGATCGCTTTTTTCAATTTTCGCAAAACCTCAGCGAAATATATGCCTGTGGTTGTGGTTTTCGGTGGCATATAAACGATTATCAAATTTCCTTCAGCATCCCAAAAAATTGTTGCCAAAACCTTAAGAGCAGACGGTTGAGTTTTAAATTTCTTTGGTGGTGGTTCACTACGTTTAATCCATTGCAACGATTCTTGTTTGGATTCCGGATCCCAGTGATGAAGCCATGTTTCATCGCCTGTTATTATGTTATCCAAGAAATTTTCTGGATCTTCTTTGTACATATCTAAAATCGCCTTTGAAATTTGAACACGCATTTTTTTTTGTTCTGCATTCAACAAACGGGGAACCCATCGCGCACTTACTTTCGACATGTGAAGGTTGTCATGTAATATAGTATATGTGGTACCGTATGAAAGAGAAAGTCTCCACGCTAACCGTGGAACAGAAATACGCCGGTCCTCCAATACAATAGATTCGGCCAAAATTACGTTTTCATGGCTAATAGCATCTGCTGGGCGACCCGAGCGATTGTCGTCTTCTAATGACTCCCGACCACTTTTGAATAATTTTACCCACCTTGTTACTGTGGCATATGATGGTGCAGATTCGCCGTAAACTTTTGATATATAGTTGAATATATAAATTGCATTTTGTCCATCTTTACAGAAAAATTTAATAACGGCGCGATATTCAATTTCATTCATTTTAAGAAAAATTCAAAACACTTGTTACTAAATTGACAAAAACAAACGAACTGTAAAATTTACATCGAAATGTTCTTCTAGAAGTTTCATCGCGACAAAAAATGGTTTTGAAAAATATATTGTTGTCTCACTCACTCTTTTTTTTCATATGATATTGCAAGACTTTTTGATATACCCTCGTATGTCCAGTAGAGCTGTGTAGAATTGCCTTTTCATGTCTTAGCTTGACTTGGTTATAATTTTGTATGGTTTTATTATGTAGAATCTCCAGTGTTAATTCAGGTTTAATTTCTATGATGTTTACTTCATTATACGGTATTCTAATTTCAATATGATCGGAAAATTCTATTTGGTCTGTAGGGAATTTTTGGCCCTTTATATTTACATCGCAGTTTTTGAATTATATGAGAGTTTGTTCTGTAATTTTATGAATTTGCTGGTTACAAGTAGAAGTATATACATATTATTTGTTTATCTGCAGGTTAACCGTAGAGTATTCCTTCAGATAGGTAATCGATATCTTCTAAGGTGGATATATTTTGTGTTACGCATTCAGCTTGCTGTTGGTTTTCTATAGCTGGTATACATGTCTCTAACGTTGGCATTAATTTCTCTTCTTTGCAGTGGTTTGTTACAAATTGATATAATTGGGTATTTAGGATAATTTGGTTATATGGAATAGGGTTTATAATTTTATTATGGAAGGGAATGAGTTTAAGTTGATAATTTTCGTACTTTTCTTTTGAAAACATAGGAACTTTAACTATGTATATTAATTTGGTATTGTTATAAAATCCTTTTAATTCTAATAAATCATGGAGAAGATTGTGGTTCTGTACTTTTATGTCATCCTGTTCAAATAATTTAGTTATGTATTCTGTTTCGTTGTTTGTCAATAAATGGCGTGATACTACTAAACGTTGTTTTGAAAATGCTGTAATGTCTAACAAGTTTTCTATGTGTTCTTGTAAAATTTCAAGCATGATTGATTCTGTAAAAATGTCGATCGCATAAAATTAAAAGAGAGATGTGATTAATGGTTTCTGTAGTTTTGTTCTGTTCATATTGTATGATGTGTATGATTTTACGAAATCCGTTGTAGATTTTTGCATTACAGTAAATGCTCGATTTAACGGACTAATTGGGGGTGTCCGTTAAATCCGAATGTCCGTTAAATCCGAATGGAAATTTTGTAAATTTAATCAACTAAAGATTTTGCACTTGTTCTGGACTATGGTCACCTAGGACAGAACTGGTTTATCTTTTAACCGATTATGAAGGGATTTTGTTTGTTGGATGGAAATGAGATTCATAAACAGTTTTTGGAAGACGTTCTGGAATATGGCCATCTGAGACGGAAGTCAGTAGTTTCTTAACCGATTATGATGGGATTGGGTATGTTGGATTGAAATGGGGTTCTTAAATGATTTTTGGTAGAAGTTCTGGAATATGGCCATCTGGGGCGGAACTCGTTCAATTCTTAACTGATTATGATGGGATTGGGTATGTTGGATTGAAATGGGATTATTGAACGATTTTTAAAGAAGTTCTGGAATATGGCCATCTGGGACGGAACTCGTTCAATTCTTAACCGATTATGATGGGATTGGGTATGCTGGATGGAAATGGGTTTATTAAATGATTTTCGGAAGAAGTTCTGGAATATGGCCATCTGGGACGGAACTCGTTCAATTCTTAACCGATTATGATGGGATTGGGTATGTTGGATTGAAATGGGATTATTTAATGATTTTTGGAAGAAGTTCTAGAATATGGCCATCTGGTACGGAACTCGTTCAATTCTTAACCGATTATGATGGGATTGGGTATGTTGGATTGAAATGGGATTATTTAATGATTTTTGGAAGAAGTTCTGGAATATGGCCATCTGGTGCGAAACTCGTTCAATTCTTAACCGATTATGATGGGATTGGGTATGCTGGATGGAAATGGGATTATTAAATGATTTTTGGAAGAAGTTCTGGAATATGGCCATCTGGCACGGAACTCGTTCAATTCTTAACCGATTATGATGGGATTGGGTATGTTTGATGGTAATAGGATTATGTAATGATTTTTGGAAGAAGTTCTGGAATATAGCCATCTGGGACGGAACTCGATCAATTCTTAACCGATAATGATGGGATTGGGTTTGTTGGATTGAAATGGGATTATTTAATGATTTTTGGAAGAAGTTCTGGAATATGGTCATCTGGCGCGGAACTCATTCAATTCTTAACCGATTACGATGGGATTGGGTATGCTGGATGGAAATGGGATTATTAAATGAGTTTTGGAAGAAGTTCTGGAATATGGTCATCTGGGACGGAACTCGTTCAATTCTTAACCGATTATGATGGGATTGGGTATGTTGGATGGAAACGGGATTCTCAAATGTATTTTGGAAAAAGTTCTGGAATATGACCTTCTAGGACAGAAATTGGACATTGTGGATGAAATGAGATTATCAAATAATAATTTTTGGAAAAAGTCCTGGAATATGGCCATTGGATTATGCGCACTTGTATTGCAAGTATCACATAAATGTAAATGTTCGCTTGGTTCTAAAATTTCTGAAGATCTCATGATCTTAGAAGACATCATATTCCATGTTCCCGTTAATAGTTTTCGAGGTCGTCGTTGATAAGAATAATATAAATTTATCCGAGCCCTTTGTGTAGGTTTCATAACGTGATTTTTTGTGAGAGTAAGTAGTTGACCTACCGCTCAACCCACTAATCCCATGAGTGGGGTGCATACTTGTGATAGATGTTAAGGCATCCTGCTTTACCAGAAACATGTTCGCATCACAAAACGCTTGCTGTAAGAAAAACGGCTGATTACTATCGAGTTCCGCCCTAGTATAAATTACCGAGTTTCGTGGCGATATTCCAGAGTTTCTTATACAGAGTTCCTTTTCCATACGACATACCCATTCCCATCATAATCGGCTAAGAAATGACCGAGTCCAGTCTTAGGTGGCCATATTCCAGAACTTCTTCCAAAAATCGTTTAATAATCCCATTTCCATCCAACATACCCAATCCCATCATAATCAGTTAAGAATTGGTTGAGTTCCGTCCCAAGTGGCCAAATTCCAGAACTTCTTCCAAAAATCGTTCAATAATCCCATTTCCATCCAAAATACCCAATCCCATCATAATCAGTTAAAAATTGAACGAGTTCCGTCCCAGGTGGCCATATTCCAGAACTTCTTCCAAAAATCGTTCAATAATCCCATTTTAACCCAACGTACTCAATCCCATCATAATCGGTTAAGAATTGAACGAGTTCCGCCTGAGATGGCCATATTCCAGAATTTCTTCCAAAATCATTTAAGAATCCCATTTCCATCCAACATAACCAATCCCATCATAATCGGTTAAGAATTGGTCGAGTTCCGTTCCAAGTGGCCATATTCCAGAACTTCTTCCAAAAATCGTTCAATAATCCCATTTCCATCCAACACACCCAATCCCATCATAATCAGTTAAAAATTGAACGAGTTCCGTACCAGGTGGCCATATTCCAGAACTTCTTCCAAAAATCGTTCAGTAATCCCATTTCAATCCAAGATACCCAATCCCATCATAATCGGTTAAGAATTGAACGAGTTCCGCCCGAGATGGCCATATTCCAGAACTTCTTCCAAAATCATTTAAGAATCCCATTTCCATCCAACATACCCAATCCCATCATAATCGGTTAAGAATTGGTCGAGTTCCGTCCCAGGTGGCCATATTCCAGAACTTCTTCCAAAAATCGTTCAATAATACCATTTCCATCCAACATACCCAATCCCATCATAATCAGTTAAGAATTGAACGAGTTCCGTCCCAGGTGGCCATATGCCAGAACTTCTTCCAAAAATCATTCAATAATCCCATTTCCATCCAACATACCCAATCCCATCATAATCAGTTAAAAATTGAACGAGTTCCGTCCCAGGTGGCCATATTCCAGAACTTCTTCCAAAAATCGTTCAATAATCCCATTTCAATCCAAGATACCCAATCCCATCATAATCGGTTAAGAATTGAACGAGTTCCACCCCAGATGGCCATATTCCGGAACTTCTTCCAAAATCATTTAAGAATCCCATTTCCGTCCAACATACCCAATCCCATCATAATCGGTTAAGAATTGGTCGAGTTCCGTCCCAAGTGGCCATATTCCAGAACTTCTTTCAAAAATCGTTCAATAATCCCATTTCCATCCAACATGCCCAATCCCATCATAATCAGTTAAGAATTGAACGAGTTCCGTCCCAGGTGGCCATATTCCAGAACTTCTCCCAAAAATCATTCAATAATCCCATTTCAATCCAACATACCCAATCCCATCATAATCGGTTAAGAATTGAACGATGTTCCGCCCCAGATGGCCATATTCCAGAACTTCTTCCAAAATCATTTAAGAATCCCATTTCCATCCAACATACCCAATCCCATCATAATCGGTATAGAATTGGTCGAGTTCCGTCCCAAGTGGCCATATTCCAGAACTTCTTCCAAAAATCGTTCAATAATCCCATTTCCATCCAGCATACCCAATCCCATCATAATCAGTTAAGAATTGATCGAGTTCCGTCCCAGGTGGCCATATTCCAGAACTTCTTCCAAAAATCGTTAAATAATCCCATTTCAATCCAACATACCCAATCCCATCTTAATCGGTTAAGAATTGCACGAGTTCCGCCCCAGATGGCCATATTCCAGAACTTCTTCCAAAATCATTTAAGAATCCCATTTCCATCCAACATACCCAATCCCATCATAATCGGTTAAGAATTGATCGAGTTCCATCCCAAATTACCATATTCCAGAATTTCTTCCAAACATTGTCTGTTAAATCGAGCGTTCGTTAAATCGAGCGTCCGTTAAATCGAGCGTCCGTTAAATCGGGGTCCGTTAAATCGAGCGTTTACTGTACCATATTCCAGAACTTCTTCCAAAATCATTTAAGAATCCCATTTCCATCCAACATACCCAATCCCATCATAATCGGTTAAGAATTGATCGAGTTCCATCCCAAATTACCATATCCCAGAATTTCTTCCAAACATCGTCTGTTAAATCGAGCGTTCGTTAAATCGAGCGTCCGTTAAATCGAGCGTCCGTTAAATCGGGGTCCGTTAAATCGAGCGTTTACTGTACCAATTTTTATAGGGATTACTCCTTTATTGTCCTTGAGCGATTTCAGCTTGATCTCTTGGCACGTGATCCTTAGGGACCTGGAATAATCGTTTAATTTTACTTTTATGATTTTTGCCTTTTGCAGTTTCTATTACTATTCCGTTGTCTTTTAATACTTGTCGTTTTTTATAGTTAGCTCTTAATTTTCCTCTTTTTTTTGTATAAATGAATAATTTTGGAGATATAGGACAAACGGGTTTTCTCCTTTTATTGATTTTTGTAATAATTTTGGTTTTAATTTCGGATGACTGTTTATGGATATCATTACATAATTGTTCGTACCTTTCTTTATGTTGTTGCAGGTAATCAATTTCATTCGCGAAGTCTAATTCTTTCCTAACATAGTGACCTTTTAAGAGACTAAATGGTGTGAGTTTAGTTGTTGAGGGGACTAAATTATTATACGACAATATGGCAAGATTCATTACGTTTCCTAGATTTTTATCCTTATCCTTTAGGCGTATAATACTACAGATTTCTTTTAATGTCGAGTATAGTCTTTCGACTGGGGAATTACCGGTGGAGTTATACGGTGTAGTGATGTGTAATTCAATTTGATATTTTTCCATCAATGTTTTAACTTCTCCTCCATTTCCTATTTCATGATCAGCTATAATTTTACCTGGTAGTCCGTGTTGACTGAAATAGTGTATTAGTGCTTCGGAAATCCTTTTAGTTGTTTTTTCTTCTAACAGGTAGGCTGCTGCAAATTTACTGAACTTGTCTATAACCGTTAAGAATTTTACCGCCTCTAATTGAAATATATCAATGTAGATAATCTCCATGGGTTTCTTCGGTGTTTCAGTTAAGGATAGTTGTAGTTGTGGAGGTTGCCGGTCGTACTTCACTTGTTGGCAAACGTCGCATTGATTAACGTAGTCTCTTATCATTTCTTTCATTCTTGGAAAATAGTACTCCTTTTTGATATGCTCGTAATTTTCCATGATACCGCGATGTTCGTTTTGCTCGTAGGTCCTTTTAATGATGTCTTGTTGTTTGTTTTCATTTTCATTGTCGGTTAGAAGTGACATAGACCGTACTAAATTCACTTTAGGATTTGTTACCCTTGGTTTTGAGGATGTCATCGCTTTATACGCTTCTAAAACGTATTGAAAACATTCTTCTGAAGTGAAAATACATGTGAGATTCCTAGTTCGTCCAAATAACTTCCGTAGCTCTTCTGTGATGGTAGTTTTTATACCTCGTTTACGTGGTATTTGCACTGTTACTCTCTCTCCGAGAATTGAAAAGCGTTTCAGTTTTAATGAGAGTTTCTTTTAAGTTATCGGATAGGTAAATGACTATGTAATGAGATAACATTACATTCCATTCGTTTGTAAATGCATACACTTTTGTTGTAAAATATAGTAAATATTGTAGTAAGAAAAATGTAAACAAAAATGTACATAAGCAAATTGTGAAGTTCATTACCATTCATACATATAAAGAATGCGTTATATATTTTTATCGTATTTCAAAATAATTAAATGATGAAAAATGATGAGTAAAGTACAATTATAAATCGAAGTTGACGTATTCTTTATGCAGAATAGGCAATAAACTAATTAAATATTTTGTGTATGATTAGCTGTATAATTTGGTATATAAAAACCAAAATTTGTAAAATCAAATGAGAAATAAATTGGACAAGCTGAGTATAACCTCGCAATCAATTGTTTTTCAATTTTGACCGCCTTACTGAAAACAGAAGTTGCATGTAAAAGTTGCAACAATAAGGTAAGGGGCACGGTGAGGGCCACATACGCTGCTTTAGTTGATGCGTTAACTTATTGTTAACAGCTTCAGAAGCGCAGGTCACTCTTCTCCACATATATAAATATATTTAACAATCTAAACTTTATTACACTTAACCATCAATTACATGGTGCCTTGACAACCAATTACAACTAATTGTTTTTCGAACATGTTTATAGAATTCTTTGTTGTTGGAATTAAATCGTCAGGTGTTGACAACATACTTGCTGTATCTTCTACCGAGGATGAACTTTCGGTATTGTTAACGTCAATATGATTAGAACTGATTTGGATGCGAGATAGAGCATCAGCATTCGCGTTCTGAGCGCCTTTTTTTATAAACGATGTTGTAGTCAAACTCTTCTAACTTTAATCGCCAAGTATTCGCACAAGTTTGGAATTTGGTTCTTTTAGTGAAAATAACCAAGTCAGAGGTTTGTGGTCCGTTATGATGGTAAATTTACGGCCAAATAAATATGGTCTGAAATATTTTGTTGCCCATACTATTGCTAAGAGTTCTTTGTCGATGGTCGAGTAGTTTTGCTCACTTTTTGTGAGTGTACGCGAAGCATAACAAATTGGCAACTCTTGTCCTATTGTACCTTGGGATAGAACAGCACCTATAGCGACATTGCTCGCATCGGTTGTTACCAAGAATGGTTACTCAAAATCCGGGTATTGCAATATTGGATTTTCACACAGCAATTGTTTGCAATTTTTGAAGCATTTTATGTAATTTTCATTAAGATCAATGACAGAATCTTTCCTTAGACACTCTATCATGGGTTTTGTGAGGAAAGCGAAATCTTTTATGAACTTTCTGTAATACCCTAATAGACCAAGAAAGCTTTTGATCTGCTTTTCAGTTTTGGGTATGAGGAAGTTTCGAATTGTCCTGATCTTGTGGGCTGTAATTGACGACTTCCACTTTAGCGTAATTATCCTTACTCGTATATATACCTTCGGGTATGATTAGGTTTCCGTTTAGGATTTGGGGCTTAATATATATCTCGCCATTTTCTATTGTGACAGGTACGCTTGCTATTATTTTGCTTCGCGGAGCGATATTGTAAATTGCGAACATGAAATTTAATTTAAATTTTAATGGGATTTGAACTAAGGGAGTGATTAATAGAGATTGTCCTAAATCAAGAGTTATTTTTAATTTTTGCATGGTTTCCATGCCAATTAGACCATTAAAATAATTGTGGAATTTGAAAAGGATGAAGTCGAGTTCCTCAATAGTTTTAAATTCTTTAATACCCTTTAACTGGACCATTTTATTTATCAACAGTTGTATCGTTAAATAGAGTAGATATGGTTACTGGGTTTATTTTTTGTACGAATTTACTTGGGATCAGACTTGGATCAATAAAGGATTTTGTAGAACCAGTATCTATTAAGAATGTATAGGGGTGTCCGTTAAGGATTAATTCGACATAAGGTAATTGATAACCTTTTTGGTGGTGGCTGTTCAGACTTAGGTATCCGAATGTTGATTCTCCGAGGCTTTTAGGCAAAAATCCTCGTCTTGAATTTCAATGATAGCGAAATATTCATTCATACCGGATTCTTGTTCTTCGTATGAACTATCATATTCCTGATTTTGATAGTACACGTCCTGATAATAATAATCACTTTCGTTATTATAAGGGTTCGATGAAATATTATATAGTTCTTTAACTTGAACTTTTGATGGGCCATTGCTATTGAAGCGATAAGGCTGATTTGTTGAATTGAATTGTCGTTGGAATGGTGGTTTTTGATAGACCGGTTGTTTATATCCATTTTCATTCGATGTAGTATCCATAGGTTCTGGTTTATGGTATTGAATTGGTTTAGGTGGTAATCCTCTTGTATTGCCAAATTTTGTATTATTTTGTTGGGTGAAGGGGCGATGATTGAAACATTGAGGTTTATTATTATTAAAATTTTGAGGTCGATTTTGATTGTACTGCGGATGCTGATTATATTGTGGATATTGGTTATATCTTGGATATGGATGTCTAGTCATTATTGTTTTTTGAGGTATTGGTGGAGGTAACGCTTTATTCTTCATATAGACTATATTCTGTTCCTTTAAACAATATAGTCTAGCCGTCGGAAGATCCGGTGGCTGCATTGCTCTTACCATAACTCCGAGGGAATCTCTCAAATTTGCCGTGAACACAGAAAGGCACATGGAATCGTACCATTTGGCTTTCTGTATTGCTTCATTTGGGGTATTGAGCTTCGCCTAAGTCTTTAATGTGTTACATATTTCAAGGATTCTCGTGAAATATACTTCAACACTGTCATTCCTTTGCGTGATAGCGTGTAGATCCCTAATTAGACTATTTTCGTCTCTCTTATCGGCAAAGTGAGCGATAAGGCTTCCTTTAATACTATCCCACTCATTTGTGGTGTTGTACATTTCTAAGGCCTTGTTGGCATCACCTACTATTTTATTATGAATTGCCCTTAAGAGAATTATCTGGTATGATGGGTCAGTGAACGCTTGTTTGGGAATTTTTAGAATATCCTCAACTTGTGTGATAAATTTGTTTAGTTCAGTTCTGCTACCATCATAGGGCTGAATATCTTTGATTTCGTCGGGGATTTGTAACAGTCTTAATGTCCGTTCCATTTGTTTGAACTGTTTGTCCTCTGCGTCAGTCATTTTGTTAAATTTAATTTCACTAACACTGTCACTGTCACTATCAGAATCAAAATCTTCTTGAATATTACGCGACTCGTTATATTTTTGATATTTATTGATTAATTTCGTAATTTTGAAATTATTTATGTTTTCTTTATTTATACAATAAATTTTCAACTTAGAAGGAAATTTGGATAATTGCGGGAAATTAAAATTATATCAAGTGCAACTCACCAATTTAATAAGATCAGGATCAGGAGATGATATGCCTTCATGCCGTCCACTGATGTTGCCGCAATATCGATACTTCGCTTCTGAGCTGGGTTGCTTTTTTTGAATGTTTTGACTTTTTGTCAAAAAATTTTCACTGTTCGAGTACAGACGCTCGGACGTCAACTTTTTGTTAATTTTTATTAATTTGTTTTGCTACGATGGCTCGCAAAACAATTTCGAAGAAAACGAATTATTTTGTATTTATTTCACTTTTTATATACAATATTTATCATATACCGTGATAAATTTTGTTATATTCACTTTTTAATTATTATATATTTTTATTTGAATTTATTCACTTCTATAATTTATATAGACTTCTACACGGAAAAAAATATATAGGACAGATTTCAATAAATATAGGAGCCGGTGCACTGGTGGAATATAATTGGACAGATTACTATTTAATGAATAGGAACATTCACTATAGCGGATAGTAAAATTTACTACGGTTACCATGTAAATAGGAAACTGTTATATAATATATAGCAGGGCTTACTATTAAAATCTTAATTTTCTTGAATTCCTATAACAAACAGGTAACATTCCTATAAGAATTCAATAGTTAATAGGAAATACTACTGTGGGAAATAATAATTGGTGTAATTTATAGGAGAGATTCCTATATAGCACTGTCTACTATGCAAAATAGAATGTTTCCTATATACATAATGAATTATATAATAATAAATAGTACAGCTTACTATAATCGGACTCCCATACATAAATAGGAAAAAAATTGGTGATTTTTTTTCTCCGTGTAATTTATCTTAAATCACTTAAATATGTTTGATATACCGTCAAACAGTATATTGTTCATATACTCCATGAATAATTGTTCGATTAAAGCACTACAGTTAATATTCCTTTAACTTTCACTATACGTGACACTTAAAATACTTTAATTATTCACTTGCAGTTGATATTTTGGTAGGAACATATATTTGAAAATATCCTACCAACTGCGCCAGTTAAATTTGTTATTACACTTAACTTAAATTTTTTTATTGCTGTGGAACTTTCCACAGATTTACTTTATTTTCAATTTCAATAGAGTTTACACTTTTAACGATATAATTATACTAATTCAAAGATGTTAGTTTTGTTAGTGGTTATATAGTAATAGAAAATGCTTAGTTAGTAAAAGATAATGTTAGTTCTAACATGAGCGTGTATAATGCTATTTGCTGGTTTTGCATTTGACGAGTTTTATGTGTCTTCACATCCGTTGATTTCGTTTATGTTGTTTATGCGGTTTCAAGTAGCGTTTATGCGGTTTCAAGTAGCGTTAGGGTTAAAATACTGATGATGATGTAGCCTTGATCTTATCTGCTTGTATAGAGTTATTAGAGATACGTAATTCCGACCCACCGTCCATATCAATGTACAGGTTGACATGGAGCTTGCAATGTGCAGGTGGTACACTGTAGTTGTGTGAGTAGGTGAATAGGTGGGTGTGTGGCTGAATGAAAAGGGAGGTAGTAATTGACCTTAAAAGGACATTAAATCTATTAGATAATTAATACTTTCTTTATTCAAAAATAAAAAAAAAAAAAAACTTTAGAAAATCATACATATTAGGGGACATTAGGTAATGGACAGATTGATAGAGTAGCTAATGTTTATTGATTGATTGAAGTGTATAACCAAGCTTAAGCCTGAGTAGGTTGTTTAATTAGTAGCAAAGAATCAACCCGGTTACAGACACCTAGATGGTCGATGAATTAGTAACGTGTTAGTAAAAAAATATAATAAGACGGTTAACACAAGACAATCACAACTCCTAATCTACTTGAGGAAGGATAAAGGTTATATAGGTTCAACGAATAATGGTGGTATTTGTCATCAATAATTGCATCTTTAAATCAGCAACGTAGGAAAAATAGTGATATTTCTATTAATAATCTGGAAAATTTCCTGAAATTAAAATTGTTAATACTGTACCTAGGTAAAATGATCATTAGTAACATAGTAACAATTCTACTACATATTCGACAATTAAATTACAAAGAAATATTGTATACGTACACATCTGCACATTCTCTGAAATTTAATAATGAATTAATATTTTCCTGCTACATGTCCTACCTAAATGGCAAAATGTCAATAATAGCAAACAATCATATATATTAGCTGTTCAGGCAAAAATTATTTATCCCAAGAGTATTTATTCCTCGACGCTTACAAAATAATAAAGCTGCAAATAATAAAAATGTAGTATATATATTATACATATCAATTTACAATAACGCGACGCCGGGCCCGCCACACACCTTTATTATAGCATCTTAAAAAAATTGATAATTAATTATGTTGGCATCTGAACGGTAAATTTCCTGAAATAAAACGCCATTATTATAAAATGAGATTCATTATTTTGTATGATATGATAGAGTAGCTAGTGTTTATGAACACAAAATTGTCTTTATGAGCGGCCTTGAGACTTATCTTCTTGGTGTGGGTCGTCCCCACGAGTGTACAATTGCATTGTTAAAATTCGGATGATGATACTTTCAAATATATTTGATATATGCATATCAAAAAGTACTGCTGGGGTACGCACTGTGTGTAATTGTATATAATCAATAAAAATCAATAAATGTTCATTATACACCGGTTACCGATAAAACTCGATTGATTCTATATCCCGTTTGCTAAAATTGTTTTTGTAAAGGTGTGGTTTCAAATAGAAAATCAAAATATTTATAGTCATTAATCGTGGTTTATCAAATAAAGACGTCCTCTTAAGTTATTGTGTCTAAAATAATTTAATTATATAAATTATAATTTCCTCGTTAGCCTTTCGGCATTAATATAAAACTTAACTAAAAAGGCAAGGCAAATATTTTGTAATTTCTAACCATATACTTAATTCTGGTTGAAATGTGCTTTGTTTTTCTTTTAATTTTATCGTGTAGAAGAACGTAAAGTTGCTTTATTTCCTTTTATTTTTATCGTGTAGAAGAAAGTATATAAAACGGCATTTATGGATACTTATTTCGGTACTATGCGCAAAAACTGTAAAGCATTCAATTATAATTATTTACGCGTGGTAGATAAAATATCATCATCAGAGATACGCACTAAACCGCGAACTTTGTGCGGTTCTTCTTGGCCGTAAACGGTATTTTAATTGCCGTCAAATGAAAATAACGTAAACGAAAATTGGCAGATGAAAACAAACGGAAATTTATTTAATTTATACGAGAATTTCCTTGTGAAAATTAATGCGTGAGGAAATTTTTCTAACGAAAATTCATACTCGAGAAATAAAGTAAAATATCAAGTGGCGCAATTGCGGGTGTTGCGCAAACGGATAAACTGAATCAATTAAGGTCATAGTCCTAAAGTTAAAATATTGTAAGCAGTGTATAATTAATATAGTTTTTCTTTTATTAAAGTATTTATTTAAATTATATTTATGTATCTTAAAAAAAAGGAAAATCAAATCTATTTTGATATATTAATGTCTGTATGTAAATCTTTAATTTAGTGCGGGACCATGGTTCAGGTTAGATCAAAATGGTTCTTAAAATTTCTTAGACTAAAGTTTATTTATTACTACAGATATTTATTATTATGTATGTTATGTATATATTATACAATTTTTGATATTTTTATTAATATTTCATTAAATATTTGTTTTTTTTAATTACGAGGGTATATCAAAAAGTCTTGCAATATCATATGAAAAAAACGAGTGAGTGAGACAACAATATATTTTTCAAAACCATTTTTTGTCACGATGAAACTTCTAGAAGAACATTTCGATGTAAATTTTACGGTTCGTTTGTTTTTGTCAATTTAGTAACATGTGTTTTGAATTTTTCTTAAAATGAATGAAATTGAATATCGCGCCGTTACTAAATTTTTCTATAAAGATGGACGAAATGCAATTTATATATTCAACTATAAATCAAAAGTTTACGGCGAATCTGCACCATCATATGCCACAGTAACAAAGTGGGTAAAATTATTCAAAAGTGGTTGGGAGTCATTATAAGACGATAACCGCTCGGGTCGGCCAGCAGATGCTATTAGCCATGAAAACGTAATTTTGGCTGATTCTATTGTATTGGAGGACCGGCGTATTTCTGTTCCGCGGTTAGCGTGGAGACTTTCTCTTTCATACGGTACCACATATACTATATTACATGACCACCTTCACATGTCGAAAGTAAGTGCGCGATGGGTTCCCCGTTTGTTGAATGCTGAACAAAAAAAAATGCGTGTTTAAACTTCAAAGGCGATTTTAGATATGTACAAAGCAGATCCAGAAAATTTCTTGGGTAACATAATAACAGGCGATGAAACATGGCTTCATCACTGGGATCTGGAATCCAAACAAGAATCGATGCAATGGATTAAACGTAATGAACCACCACCAAAGAAATTCAAAACTCAACCGTCTGCTGGTAAGGTTTTGATAACAATTTTTTGGGATGCTGAAGGAATTTTGATAATCGATTATATGCCAACGAAAACCACAATCACAGGCATATATTACGCAGAGATTTTGCGAAAATTGAAAAAAGCGATCCGGAAAAAACGGCCAAGGAAAGTTAGGAAAAAAATCTTGCTTCTTCACGACAATGCACCCGTGCACAAGGCTAATATTGCTCAAGCTGCATTAAAGGACTGCGGCTTCGTGGAAATTCCGCATCCACCGTACAGTCTAGACTTGGCACCCAGTGACTACTTCTCTTTCCCAATTTGAAAAAAACACTAAGGGGCCGGAAATTTTCCAGTGACTATGAAGTACAGTCTGTTGTAAATGAATATTTTATGGAGCAAAAGAAATCTTTTTTTTTAGAGGGTTTAGGTAAGTTAATTGATCGATGTGACAAATGTATAAACCTTAAAGGAGATTATGTCGAAAAATAAAAATATTGCTGTCTCTCTCACTCTTTTTTTTCATATGATATTGCAAGACTTTTTGATTTGCCCTCGTATCTACTAATATCTATCGATAATAATTTTTCGCTGTAAGTATTTTTTTTTTGTTAACATTTTTTTCACAATACCAGCTGCAGCTCATAGAATTTTCATTTAAAATTGTTATTTTTTTGTTGTATTTAGTGGCACTCCCTATTGATTGATCGATTGGGCTGTTGAACAAAGTACTGGACAAGCGTCCCGGATAACGCCGGGCCTATTCCTACAACCTGTTTACACAAAACAATAGGAAGAATAGGAAAGGATTTTTTTTTTTTTTTTTGGAATGGAACAACCCGGTTTCTCTAGGAATTGCTTCTCTAAATCAGCAATCTGAGAAAAAAATATAATTTCACGTAAATCTGGAAATTTCCTGAAATTCTAAATTAATACTTCCTGGGTTCCTAAGCAAAATTGATTGATTAAATCGGCCCAGTTACAGACACTGTAATGAGTGTGAACGAGTCTTTACATGCGGATGTGAATTAGTCCTTACTTTTATACCTTTTAATATTATACTTCTCTTTGGTAGATAGTTCAGTGAAGCATTATACTTGTTACAGAGAAGACGAAGAATAAAAAACTATTGCTTGTAGCGATTAACAGTATTGTGTTATTTCTTTTATTTATTCCGAATTTGTCAAAGCAATCGACAGTCTTGCGTAATTTGACTCGAAATGATGTAGATTTTATCTGGACAGAAAAACATGACATGGAGTTCAGGAATTTACTTAACATCGTAATATCGGAACCAGTACTGGCCATTTATGATCCAATGATGCCTGTAATCGTACAGACTGATGCATCAAAGGATGGATTGGGTTGTGTACTCGTACAAAGCGGCCATCCGTTTGCTTCTCGAACCCTCAGTAAAAGTGAACAAAAATGGGCACAAATAGAGAAGGAAATTTTAGCCATTGTTTTTGCTTGTCAAACGTTTCATTTTTTTATACGGACGGGAGTTTACTGTAGAAAGTGATCATAACCCCTTGGCAACACTGGTCCAGCGTGGTATTGATGATGTAACTATGCGACTTCAACGCATGTTCATGTTTCTTCTAAAATATTCGCATATGAAAGTAATTTACAAACCTGGCAAGGAAATTTTTGTGGCTGATTGCTTGTCAAGAGCGCAACTATCGGAAATTTCAGAAATAGAAGGACTTTCTGGAATAATTCACTCGGTAACAAAATCGGTTTGTTTCACGGAGGAAACTATAAATTTTATAGGAAAACGATTGATAATGATAAAGAATATACAAGAATTAGTGGCTATGTTCAAACTGGTTGGCCAGGCTTTCATCAACTTGATGACATGGGTAAGCATTTTTATAAGCTAAAATTGGAATTGCACGTTGAGAACGGATTGCTGTATGTATCATAGATTAGTCATTCCATCAGAGATGCAATGTAAAATAGCAATGTGATTACATTTGCCTCACCTCGGAATAGAAAAAACGCTTGCACGCGCAAGAATGTTATATTATTGGCCAGGAATGAATACACAAATCAAGGAATTGGTGATTTCATGCAGCGTGTGTGCGAAATTCAAAAGAAATATTCAAAAAGAACCACTGGTTCAGAAGGAAAGTCTGAAATATCCATTTCATATAGTGGCAATGGACATTTTCGAGTACGTGGGTCGTAATTATATTGCAATTATTGACGCGTACTTGGGTTATCTTATGGCCGTCAGGATTCAGAATAAATCATCAATGCACATTGTGGGGTGAGATGTCAACTGTTTGACAAACTGGGATATCCGACAATCATAAGGTGTGACAACAGCCCATTTGGATCTGCTGAATTTAAGCGTTTTGCGGTTGAGTGTAACGTTCAGGTTAAATTTTCAAGTCCAACATATCCACAAAGCAACGGTCTAGCGGAAAAAGGAGTAGCCATTGCAAAGAATAATCTTAAGAGATGTTATGAGGCTAATGATGTCGATCAATTTCAGTATCGCTTATTGGAATATAACACGACACCAGTGATGGGCATGAATATTACTCAATCAGAATTATTCTTTGGCAGACTTGTAAAGACCAAGTTGCTTGTGTTAGACTCGCTGTTGATCAGAAACAAATTAAGTTAATCGGAAATTCAAAATAAATTAAAAAAAGACAAGCAAAAATATTACTATAATCGGAACGCTAGGTCATTGCCGGTACTAAACGAGGGTGATTTAGTTATTTTTAAAAAAATCGGAAAGGAATAATAGCACTATGGAAAAATTGTTGCAGCATTTAATTGTCGATCATACATTATCAAGGATAGTTTTGATGGTTATTTTAGACGTAATAGGCTTTTTATTGGTAAGACTAAAAATGAGGATTTTAATGCTAGTGATCTGTTGTTTGAACAAAATATTAGCAAGCAGAATACTCCCCGGGTTCGTTAAGAGAAAGTCAAATTGTAGTTCCATCTCACATATAATGTTAACACGGATAACTCAGTAATGTTGGAGATCTCATCGAATACAAACAGTTGTGATATTGATGAACCAGTTCTATCTGGATGAAGTGTAAACCCTGTAGCTGCATCTACCAATACGGCGAATGTAACACCTGTAGAGCTAGTCACTACTAGAAGTGGTCGCGTCATTAAGGCGTCATTACAGCGTTATGGTTGGGATTATGGAATTGAAACAGTAGTAATTAATTAATTTAAAAAAAAATTAAAAAAAAACAAGCGTGTAATGAGTGTGAACGAGTCTTTACATGCGGATGTGAATTAGTCCTTACTTTTATACCTTTTAATATGTCATTGAATATTATACTTCTCTTTGGTAGATAGTTCAGTGGAGCATTATACTTGATACAGAGAAGACGAAGAATAAAAAAACTATTGTTTGTAACGATTAACAGTATTGTATTATTTCTTTTATTTATAATAAGCTGAGCTATTACAGACACCTAGATAAAGTCGATAGTTAGTAACACAAATACAACACAATTCTAATCTACATAATCAACAATTAATATCCCAAAGAAATATTATTTCACAAGCATCTGTAGATTTCCTGAAATTTAATTCTAAATTAATATTTTCCGGCTTCCTAAATAATATAAACATTTATTAATTTAATGCTCCTGCAATCCCAAAACTTACAATATAGACTAACCTCGAACCATAGTTATTTGAATTATAATAAACCTTACTCTATACCATCGAGCAATAAATATATAAGAGAAATCAAGTAGTGCAAATTTTATGGGCAGGTTTTTCCGAGGTTAATCTTATTTTATAGTTTTAATATATTTATATACACAAATTTAATCTTTTTCTATATTTAATCCATATATACGTATCTTATAAACATATCGGCATAGTTATTTTATAGTTTATTGTTCTTGTTAGGCCTATACAGATTGCCAAACGTAAAATAGATTAACCTCGGAATCTCTACATGGTTCCTCTTATATATATTTTGCTTTATGTCTATACTAAAACCGCAGACAATCAAATTAGATCTTTCATTTGAACTAAAAAATGAAAACAAAACAAACTTCTGATAATTCCAATGTTACCGTATCTGTGATTTTTTGTTAAACTGCGTATACGTATACACAAAACAACAAAATATTTTTGATTGTATGCGGCTATTTACAGAAAATGAAATCGTATTTTAAATTTTTACGTTTACATAGGATGAAATATCTCTTTTAGGTTGTCTCAGCTAAAACTGACTATTTACCCTCGAAATATCATTCAGAAAATTACAAAAATACGAGAGGCATCCCAAAGGCAACGGTTCCCGGAAAACTATCAATGTTATTCAATTCCAGATTAACTACCGGATTGGATTTTTCAAATAAATTTAGCTTATTTCGCAAAAAATTCAAACATTTTATTAATTTTGGCCACCCCAGTTACTGTCAAATTTGGTATGCAGAATTGGAAGTCAATGTAACTAGGCCATCTCTCTACAGATGAGGTCAAATTCGGTGTGGAAAGCCGAATTTGACGAAATTTTGAGATTCGGCTATAATGAAGGTGTAACGCGTGCTTCGGGGTTTACAAAAGAAATATAAAAACTACAGAACCAAAGCAAACACTCCATTATCGTTATAATACTTAAAACTCATTTTATTTAATGGAATAAATATAAGTTCCAAAACTCAATTATATAATACTAATTATTGGATTAAAACCGAATTTTAATCAATAAAAAAAACATATAAAAATAAATCATACTAATAAAAAATAATAAAAAAAAATATCACGAAGGAAAACCCAGGTGGTTTTCCTATACGTTTTCTCCTTTTTGGGGTAAACTTCCAGAGACAACACTTGATCCGCGGGATCCCAGCATACAAATGGAATCTATTTTGAGAAAACGAAACAAAATAAATATTTAAAGAAATTATGTAACGAATAAATAATAAAACAAATTTCCAACAAAGTTTTCTTTCATCTCCTCTTTTGGCGCAACAGCTTCTCTTTATTGGGCGAATTTCAGTAAAATTTAGTTGGGCGCCATAGCTTCGATAAATAGAAGCTAACCCCTCACGCGTCTTAACTTCGGCTATCTCGTAGAGCAAATCGACTAAGGGTGGGTTAATAAAGCTGGGTTGTTTATTTGCCAAATCTTCTACTTAATCAAAAAAAAAAATGAAAGAACTCCGAACCTCCTATTAATCACACAAAAATTTACTCGAACTATAAAAAAAACTGATCAAATTATCAAGAATCAATAACAAAATTTAATTTAAATGGGAAAGGAAAAGGAAAACGAAAATAACTTACGGTAATCCACTTAACAGTTGTTGTTTACGCGGTCGGCAATCCATACAATCCATACCGCTCGATATTGCAAACTCTAAAATGTGACCTTTGATAAAATCACAAGTATAACCACGTTTATCCACATCTCAGGTGATCCAACAACGGTTGTTGTTTTTTTTTTTATTTGATCGTTCGCACGTGTTTTGAATCAACCACCTTTAACTTTCGTGGTTCGAATATCTCTGTATAAAACACTTATTTATCTTAAGGAAAAAAAAAATTCACACATCCGCACTAAACAGCATTAATTTCCGCTTTACCAAAATGTTGGTTTGCGATACACAACTCGATATTGTGGTAGTTTTGAACGCGATCGTACGATTCACCACCAAACGCCATCAATGTCGTACACGAATTAATTTATAATTTTGTTCGGGGGTTTTCATTTACCCATACCAAAAAAATCCACTAACAAACCGTTTATATTTAATGTTCACATAAAATGTATGTAAATTGTTTATATCTCACATGCATCAAACTAAATTTATATATTTATATATATTATATTTAAAATTATATTTCCATACTTAGCTAAGTCTACCAAATTCTTGTTAGTGATCCTCCAATTTTTTTTCCTGTACTCCAAAAATGCATCCAAACAAAACTCGAGGTGATGTGTCTTCTTCAAGCGTCCAATCCAAACAAAACTCGAGGTGATGTGTCTTCTTCAAGCGTCCAATCCAAAATTATGTTCCATCACATCTATCTCTCTCTTTCTCACTTCGATTGCCTACCCCTCCATTTCAATACTCATTACTGATCATTCATACTTGTAGTGCTTTAACACATAAAGTTATTTCGTTGGTAAAGGTGTATTTGGAGAAAAGTGGAGAATTTATAATTATACCTTGGTAATTGTAATCAATCGCACACAGTTCGAATAAGAGATCAGCGTACTGGTAATAGTAATAGATTAAGTATCAAAACAAAATATCGTGTTGCGCGACAACCACAATCACAAATAGATACTAACAAAAGCAAGTTAAATAGAAGATTTGCAATAAACGTTTAAATTTAAAATCAGGGTCTCGAACCAAAAATTATATAAAAAAATGCTTAAAATTTTCAAACGGTTACATTGCATCTTTTCTTTTAGAAAGAAATTTAATCAAATGTTTAAAATTATTTGATTAAATTTCTTTTAAATAAATTTTGTACTTCACTCTACATTATCAAAAATTTTTTCTATAAAGAAATGAAAATTAACCCTTGGGAAAAAAATTCATTAACATAAAATCTAATAATACAAAAAAAATTTTTTTTTTTTTTTACCGTCAAAATGTTGTCACTGGAAATAATAACAGACCCACAAGGAATTTCAAACAGATAACGTAAACAAATTTATAGCTTATTTAAATACCAATTCAAAAGTCTTCTCTATGTTGTTCAAAGATTTATGATTCAGCGTAATATGATAATTAATCACTGACCACCATCTGTAGCTTTCCTACAGTATCTTAACGGGCACTATTACATGGCCTCAATTAACCGTCGACCTTAAACTTTTAAGGCACTAAAATCCAAAAAAAATTAATAATAAACCGAAATAGTCGGCAAAACGACTAATGCTTGATAGCGTATGGAAAGTTTGTCCTGAGCAAAATCAAGAATAATCAAAACGCAACAAAAAAAAACTATAATCACAAAATGAAATCTGTACCATAATAACCCTTGATAGCTTATGGAAAATTTGTCCTGAGCAAAACCAAGAGATATTTTAGTACAACTCATTACTAAAGAAAATGGTTAACATAACCAACCAAAATGTTCTATTGAACTGCAGCCACAAAATCCATATCTCATGGCTGATAACTTAAAACGTACTCAACTTCATTGGGTACTTATAATGATAATAATAAATTGAACAACATCGATCAAAGTTAAAATTAGTACATATCTAAATTTTTAATTCAATTTCAATTTGAGTAGAATAACCAAAACTTAATTCTAATTTACAATACTTCCAAAATTTAACCTCAAAAAAATAAGAAACTAATTTATTAAGGCTTAAACTTAAACTATTATTTAATTTGGGTGGAAAACCATTCCCAATTAACTATTTCTAGTCAAACTCACAGGATAAAGCCCTGATCCATAGCCAAATTAAATAACCATACTAAACTAAATCTAACACTAAAATTTTGGGTGATATACACTTGTTTTCTACTGACGTAGCGAAATTGTGATAGAGTTACGTACTCAATATCCATAGCAAATTAAAAAAAAACCAAAAAAAAATTTCCAAAACCTATACTAAAAGAAAAAAAAATTTAAAAGAATTATATAATATATGATTTTATCTTACCACAATGAAATGCTTACTGAGTGTTAAGTGACATTAGCTTTAAAATCTTTGGTATGGAAAACACCGAGGTCCTTTCCATTGAAGTCTTGCAGGAAGTATGTATTCGATCCAGTTTTCTGTTTTATTCTACATTTAATCCATTTAGGAGCCAGTTTGGCACTGAAGTTTTTTGAAGCGTTTGATAATTGGAAATTCCTTTTCCAAATGATATCTCCAACTTTATAGGTTTTTACCGAAGATCGCAGATTATAGTATCTAGAGTATTTCTCGTAAGATTTCTTAAGATTAGCTTGCACTTCTTGGTTAATTTTAGAAAATTCTTTCCTTAGATACTTTACTCGTTCCTGAACAGGATCTTCATCAACATTTAACTTTTCGTCTTCTAAATTCATGTTATACGCAAAATGGTATATTTCTCGAGCAAAATTCAAAAAGTACGGGGTGTACCCGGTGGAGTCATGGCAGGCGGTTCGAATAGCACACGCTATTTTATGTATATGTTCATCCCAGCTTTTATGATCATCCGTAATATATGATCGTATCGCCGCTAAAATAACTCGATTCACCCTTTCTGCCGGGTTGTTTTGTGGATGGTAGTTAGCATTGCGATAATGAGAGACACCATTTTCTTTCAAAAAAGTTTGAAATATTGCAGCAGTGAATTGGGGACCATTGTCCGAAATCAAAGTTCGAGGAGTTCCAAACAGTAAGAAAACATTCTGTTCCAAAATACGAATCGTTGTCTTGGTATTTGAGTTTCGAAGGGGAAATAAGAGAACGAATTTTGTAAAGACGTCAACAATTACCAGAACAAATATATTGCCAGACTTTGACCTAGTTAAAGGTCCTAAATAATCAATGGCAATGGTCGACCATGGATCAGTTGCCACTTTTGCTAAACCCATCGGCGACCTAATTGTTGGTCCATCTTTAGAGGCGTTACACACATCACAGTTTTTGACGTATTCTTTTACGGTACTGTCGAGGTTAGGCCAAAAGTAGTTTTGTTTGATTCGATAAGTAGTTTTTGATACTCCAAAATGAGCTGCTAGTGGTTCATCGTGGCACTTCTTGAGAATTTCAGCGCGATCTTTTAACGGGACCACCAGTTTTAATTTGGAACCAGGGTACAATTTAAAGATCTTATTATTAACCATTCTAAAATCTGGAAAGTTGTCCGGATTGTTCAATATTCCAGTTCTGATGTTATCAAACCATAGATCATCAGTTTTAGTAATATAGAGTCACAAGGAACTGACCGAGAAAGCGCATCTGGAACCACAATGAAACGCCCTTTCCTATGTTGCAAATCAAACTTATACTGTTGTAACCGAAGTGCCCATCGACCTAAGCGGCCACTAGGATCGTTTAAATTGTTTAACCATAGAAGAGAAGCGTGATCTGTTATAACGGTGAAATAACTTCCTTCAATGTACGGTCTAAAACGTTCAATAGCTAAAATTACGGCAAGACATTCTTTCTCTGTTGTGTGGTATTTCCGCTGCTGTGTGGTTAATTTGTGGCTATAAAATGAAATAACTCTCTCTTCGTTGCCTTCACCTTGAGTAAGGACTGCTCCGACACCAAAATCAGACGCATCTGTCTGAATAATGAATCGCTTCGAAAAATCAGGGTTAGAGAGGATAGGCGGAGATATAAGGAGAGATTTTAACTTAAGGAAAGACGTGTTTGCGGAATCTGTCCATTCAAACTTCTTTCCCTTTTTTAGAATATCAGAAATCGGGCTAATAACACATGAGAAATTTTTAATAAAACGTCTGTACCAACTAGCCATTCCAAGAAGTCGGCGTACATCTTTGGTCGAATTTGGAACAGGATAATTGAGTATAGCGGCGACTTTATCAGGGTCTGTCCTCAAACCTTCTTGAGAAATAACATAGCCTAAATATTTCATTTGTTTCTGTAGAAACTTGGATTTTTGAAGATTTATGGTCAAACCTGCTTGCTTCAACCTATCAGCAACCACATTTAAAAGGCGAATGTGTTCCTGATATGTCTCGGTGGATATGATAATGTCGTCTAAGTAGACGAATACTTGAGGCTCCAAGTCAACGCCAAGTACCAGATCCATTAAACGAGACTGAGTTTGTGGGGCATTATGCAAGCCAAACGGCATAACCGTAAATTGGAAATGACCCCTAGACGAGATTGAGAATGCGGTCTTTTCTTTAGAAGACTTTTCCAGTGGAATTTGCCAAAAGGCATCGGATAAATCCACACTGGAAAGAAAATCAGTACTCTTAAACCGGCCCAGAATCCGAGAGATATGTGGCAGCGGATATGCATCCTGCTTTGTAACGGCGTTCAGTTTTCTCGAATCTAAACAGAGGCGAATTTTCCCATTAGGCTTTGACACGCAAACCAAGGGATTACTCCATGGACTATTTGAACTTTCAACTACCCCCAGACGAATCATACGATTCAGTTCTTGATCTACCTTCTCCTGAACATACGGAGACATGGGATAATTTCTTTGTTTTATCGGCCGGGCATCTCCAGTATCTATATAGTGGGAAAGCATTTTCGTACGGCCAACTATATCACTATCTGACAATTCAAATTTCGATAACACTGTTTTTAGCTCCGCTATCTGTGATTCTACCAAGTTGTGATGTACCTCAGAAAGTTTTATATCGAGCACAGTCGAAGACAGGGTTTCTACCACTGGTTTAATTTCAAATAGCCTCCAAAAATCCATTCCAAGTATTAACGTAGTTGTAATGGATGGCACCAGCAGGGTTGGCACTACCAAAGTTTTATTATTATAGGAGAATGGAACATTTACATAACCTTTTATTGAATGTTCAGTTCCATCCGCGGTGGAAATATTTGACTTGATTGGATATACTGTTAGGTTCAAAGACTTTATTATTTTGTCTGAATCTATTCCAAATATAGTACAAGATGCCCCAGAATCCAGAAGACCTTGAACTTTAATATCGAGAA
The DNA here is from genome assembly GCA_947310385.1 of Nephrotoma appendiculata. Lineage (NCBI taxonomy): Eukaryota > Metazoa > Arthropoda > Insecta > Diptera > Tipulidae > Nephrotoma > Nephrotoma appendiculata. The sequence goes on from OX371224.1 coordinate 208,517,254, forward strand.
TTTTTACCTGTATCGTTGGTCTTCCATCAGAGGAATAATGAACAATAGAATTTAAAACTTTTGAAAAATATGAATAATTAGAATTGTTTGAAAATAATGTAATGTGACGATTACTTTATTTAACTTTTGTAATAAAAGAAAACAACAATATAAATTTAAAATTAGTAATTAACTTTTATTATTATAAATGAACTTTTTATTTTTTTATCGTTTTACGAACTGCTCGGTGTGATCCTTGTTGTTGACTGCTCGTATTTATTTTTGAGCACGAAAGCAACACCGTTCTGATTTTTTTTAAGCAAACATACAAACTGAACTTATATTGTCTTACAAACGAGATTTAACAATATTTTCACTTATACATAATTATGAATATAATTCCAGGGGTATACAACACCATCCCCCTTGGAAAAATAATAATAATAATTTTTTTATTTTATTATTATTATTTTGTTAATTGTTTTTCTAATATTTGTTACAATACATGTTGGGAATGGATTTAACCCGGATTTAGCGGATCAGGATTTTTACCCTATGCTGGACGTTTGACCGCGCCGGTTCGGTTTTTGGGGATCTGCAAACAATTTGTATTGTAACAAAAGCTATTTTTATACATTTTATTTTAATATTTATAATTTATGTTCAATATATTTAAAACTTTGTTAACAAATTTTTATGGATTTCCTTTCTTACTTTTGAATTAATATTTTCAATAATAGCATTATTTGGACTGATATTAACAATTTTAAATGGACCGTCCTTAACGGATTCCAATTTATTTTGATTTTTATTTCTCAGCAACACAAGATCATTCACTTTAAAATCTATATAATTTAATTTATTTTTATCATCTAACCTGACTTTGCGACGCTCTTTTTCCTTTAATAACAAATTATAAGCCCTAGAGTGTGCCAATTGCATTCGATATTTCATTTCCTTGCTGTAATCATCGGTATTATAAAAGGGTTCAACTTCACCATTTTGTAAATCTGTTGGCAAATTTGGTTTTTTCCCAAATACCAATTCGAAAGGTGTGAAGCCATGTGTAATATGCGGTGTGGTGTTATATGAAAACTGATAATAATCTATCCAATTGTCCCAATCTGTTAAATCAATATTAATATAAGATCGTAAGAATTCGTTTAATTTTCTGTGATTCCTTTCAAGACCACCAATTGTTTGGGGATGATACGGCGTAGAGTGCTTATGCTGAATTTTAAGAATGTCAATAATACTTGCAAATAGCGAATTCAAATATTCAGTTCCCATATCGGTTTTAATTTTACGTGGGGCACCAAATAAAAGAATAAAACTTTCAATAAATGCTTTAGCAATAGTTGAGCTTTCTTTATTGGAAACTGCTCGTAATATCACATATTTTGTTAATTCGTCCTGAATTGTAAGAATGTAACGGTTTCCGTGATCTGATCGAGTCAAAGGACCAACAGTGTCCATTGAAATTACATCGAAGCTTGTCATTGGTGTATCAGTAATTTGTTGCGGTTCCTTGTGAGTTTTTTCATATTTATTTAATTTACAAGATTTACATTTAGATATGAATAGTTGAATACGTTTTTTCAAGTTGGGAATTACGTACTTCTCACATAATTTACGGTATAATCTACTGACTCCCGCATGACCGCCTGTGGGGGTATCATGATTATTATGTAACAGCTCATTGATAACATATTCATCATTTATATAAGTACGAAACGGACATAAAACAATTTTCATAATTTTCAATGCAGAATTTCCAATTGATTTAAATTTATCAACACTTATTAATTTAAAAATTGCGTCATTCATTTCTAGTTTCAGTTTAAAGTAATTATTGGCATTCATTATTTTTTCCAGCTTTGGAAGTGCTCGCTCTAGAGCGAAGTCCACTTCATTAAACGATGTTAAAAAAATATTCAATATAACTTTATTATTTAAATTTTCAATAGTTGCTACTCTCTTCTGTACTCCCTCATGGAGTTGAAATTGTAATTTTTTTAAATTTTTGGTTTCATTTATTGTCATAGCCATGTAAACACATAAATTATTTTCTGGCTCTTCAATTTGATCAGGCTGGTTATTTTTAACATTTTCTTGTGACTTCTTTGCCATGCTCCGAGTTATGATTGCAATCGAATTAATTGAGATACGCTTTAATTCATCACTGCCTATCGAAATGCGCGACAGAGCATCTGCACCGACATTCGATTTACCTTTTATATATTCAATTTCGAAATTAAATTCCTCTAAGTCTAAACGCATGCGCGTCAATTTTGAAGATGGATTTTTCATACCAAATAAATATATTAATGGCCTGTGGTCCGTAAATATCTTAAATACACGACCCAGCAGGTATGGTTTAAAATACATCACCGCCCAATGTATTGCAGTTAGTTCTTTAAGAGTTGGATGCTTATGTTTCTCGCATTTTGTGAACGACTTTGAAGCATAAGCTATAGGTAAATCTTTTCCGTCTTTCATTTGCGATAATATTGCACCACATGCAATATCTGAGGCATCCGTAGTTAAACGGAATGGTTGTGTAAAATCGGGATATTGCAGCAACGGTGGGTTCATAAGAATGTGTTTTAGTTTTTCGAATGCATCATTACAACTTTTGGTCCAATTGAACATTACATTTTTACGCAATAATTGATTTAATGGCTGAGCTATTCCAGCAAAATCCTCAACAAATCTTCTGTAATAGTTGCAAAAAGCAACAAACCGTCTTACGTCATCAGCATTTTGCGGCACTGGATAATTTACTATCACCGAATATTTAGATGGGTCAGGTAAAATGCCACAATCAGAAATTTGATGGCCCAAATATGTTACAGTGGTTTGTAAAAATTTACATTTTTTTGGATTTAATTTCAAATTGTACCTCCGTATTCGTTCAAACACTTTAATCAAATTTTTATTATGGTCCCGACAAACAATGTGTCCACATCGGGTCTGAAATGTGTCCAATGGTAAATGTCCTACCAAGTAAGTAAAAGTATCGACTGAGGGAACAACATTTGGTGGAATACGCCGAGGTAAGAAGTATTTATGGGGAAAAAAATTATAATTAAATTTTATTATTTTTTCTCTTTAAAGAGAGTAAAGTGAAAAAGAGAGAAATTTGATTATAAGTAGATAGGGACACATTGTCTTGACTTGTGTACTTAACTGTTAATAAAAAGTAGTGACAAGAGTACTTTATTGGTAAAGACATTGTACTGACATGTGACTTTATTTCGTAAAGACATGTGTCTTTGCCAAGGTCTGATACACGGGTTACAGGTAGCTGACCGTATAACCATAAAAAAGCAGTAATAAAAGAGTAATTATTTTTTTAAATTTAAAATTTACAAAAGTCTGTGTTTTTATTGTACATATTATAAAAAAAAATATTCGAAAATTACACAACTTAAAAAATCACATATTTTTAAATTTCAAACTTAAAGACCTTTATTACCATATGCTTAGCATCTGACTAAATCGTCCGTGCTAGAATCTATGATTATGATTATTGACTATCTATCTATGATTAACCATCATTTTTTCGAAGAATGAAGACGTGCCACTGCGAATGTAAAGAAAACGTGAAACATCCATCAGATACATTTTTATTAATAAAATTATTGCAAATTACCTATTTAATGTAACACCTATAACGTGTATCAATGACTCGATGAAAAAACATCACAGCGGATGAAAAAAAAAATGGCGAGCATACAAAATACTGAAACGGAAAATAATTATTTCCAAGAATCACAGATAATTATCTTTTGAAAATGTAACTCACCTTATTACTCGTAATTTAAAATAATTTGATTAAATGTAGTTTCGTACTTTTGTATTAAAATGATGTCTACAACACGTTGAAATAATATTATTTATTTAAAGCTTTGGTGTTCCGACTATGTGGTTTATAATCTGATCACACTGCGACTGAAAATAACTAATTGAAGAAAATTCTTATAAACAACAGGAGAGCTGAGAGGAGATTGGGAGGATACTGTATTGCTAAAACAAAAGGAACACAAGTAAATATATTTACAGACGCATGGTAGACTTTGAGTCCATAATGGGAATATTTACGGTCCCACGTACTCATAATGTTCGTCGGCTCTCTCGTCTTATTGCACATGGAAAAAATAAAACGGAAACTAGAGAACAAAATGAGAATGTTTTGTTTATTTAGTACTTTTATAGACACAATTAGGCCACAATTCTTGTTAAAATATTAAAACGAAATAAATTTTGTTTCAGAGAGAATAAGCAAGCAGAAATAGATTTTCTCCGCTTTTCTGTGTCCATGAAGGGAACATTTACAGACTATTGCACTCAAATTGTTTGTCGGGGGTGTCGTAAAGAACAGCCAATTATTACTAAATCATCTACATATAAAAAGGCAGCTTCAGGAGTTAATCCAGACATAGCCAATGTCATCATACGCTGAAAACTGTTTGGAGAGATCTTTAATCCAAATGGTAACCGTTTGAATTGGTAGTGACCCGAATTAGTAGAAAATGCTGTAACACTTCTTGAATTGGATTCTATTCCAATTTGATGAAATCCAGATTTCAGATCTAATATTGAGAAAAATTTTGCACGGCCTAATTGGTCCAATATTTCATCAATTCTCGGTAGTGGAAATGTATCTGCAATCACTTTCTTATTTATTTGCCTAAAATCCACAACAACTCTCCAATCTTTGATATCTGTACAGCCCTTTTTAGGAACTAGCAAGAGTGGTGAATTGTACGGTGAGTAAGAATTTTCAATTACATTATCACGTAACATGCTTTTAACTTGACGATCAATTTCTTTTAAGTGAACTTGTGGAATTCTATAATTTTTTACATACACTGGGTGATCATCGGATAGATCGATTTTTTGTTTATAAAAATTATTACTTGTTAAACATTCTCCATCAACATAAAAAATGTCAGCAAACTGCTCACATATATCCAGTACAGTTTCTTTTCCAAAAGCAACTGATGATTCGAATTCAAATTGTTCACGAAGAATTTTAAAACGTTGATTTAAATTCTCGATTTTAAATGGCGCTGATTTATCTTCATTGATTGAATAAATATCATACGATTTTAATGGGATTATTTCAGGTTTAAATAATTTAATTTTCTTGTCAGATAAGGTTGTGTTCAAAATTTTTACATAGGGCTCATCATTTATTATGGTGTTTGCAACAAAAATACCCGGCTCAATTTCACATGATAATACTACGCTTGGCTCGTCAATATGAAAATCTAATCTTCTTATCACTTCGCTTCTTGCCGACACTACAATTGAATCATCAAATCTATCATAAATAGGGATTAAAATGTTATTATTTTTGCAAGGTATTTCCAGTATGTATGTTGAATAATTGATGTTTGTCTTATATTTCTTTAGGAAGTCTCTACCTAGAATACCATCAGTTTCGATAGGGAAATCTTCAGATACAATTTGGAATTCATGTTGCAAAGCAAATGAATTTTCCATTAATAATTTACAAGAAATACTTCCCAAAGTCTCGATTCTTCCAGCCGTAACACCTTTAATTATACATTTTTCGTCACGAGATACATTTTGAAGGTGTTCAACTTTTGATTCTTTTAATATTGATACACCGGCACCACTGTCAACCATTAGAACACATGTTTTATTATTTAATGAATTGATTTTCACTTTAATGAAATCGCAACTAGAAAGATTATTGAAAGTGTATACTTCTAAAGATGGTTTGATGCAGCCCCCAACTGAGTATCTTCCTGCTCTTCCTGTTGAGGGCGTGACTCGTTTCCCGACTCCTCATCGATCTCAACTACATGAAAATTTGATCGATTTGAGTTTCGCTCTACATATCGATTTGTATTATTATTATTATTACGATTATGATTATTATGTGGTTGTGCTTGTTGTCTATAAAATGTTTGTGAGTTGTAATTTTTCGAAATGTGTCTACAATTTTGATTAGAGTTGGCATCATTGTTATGATTAGAATAATTATTGTGATAATTTTGATAACCATGATATCGTTGATTTATGTTTGCATTTGTATTGCGCTGATAATTAGAATGATGGTTGTGACGTGGAATTGATGTAGTATTATGATGGTAAAAATGTGAATTAAAATTTCTTGGATTATGAGCATTAAAATTCCGATTGCGATATTGTTGTTTATATTGTCCATTGTAGTTTGAAGCATTTGGTACTGCATATTGATTAATAGATGTTTCATTTGGCCCCAATTTCGCTTCCGCTTCTAAAGCAAATTGAATCGCGTTTGATAAAGACTTTGGCTCCTTATAAATCAAAGCCTGACGAATTTCAACTAATTTGATACCTCTTGTGAAAACATTAATTGCTGTCTCTTCAACTTCTGATTTAATTGTCTTTCGCTCGCACTCTTCCTTATCTTTCATTTTCAGTTTTATGAGGTCAGCACACACACTCTCCAGCTCAGTAGCAAAATCTTCTAAACTACGGTTTTGTCTTAAGCTGTGTAGCTCATTCATCTTCTTCTCTTTAGTTGTTTTACAAGAAAAACGATTAATTATTAGATTTTTGAAATCGTCGAATGATTTTGGTGTTGTTTCCGTGCTAATTTTGCATTTGACATTTCGAAGAATTTTGACCTTTAATAGAAAACTTAAGAATTTTGCTTTCTCTGCAGCTTCAATTTGGCTATCATAAAACTCGCATTTGTCTAAAAAATCCTCAACATGTTTAACATTACCATCAAAATCTGGTATAAGGGAGTTGGCAAGTTTAAGGTCAAATTTGTCAGTCATCTTGGTTGATAATTGGTTAGATTGTTTGATTGAATTAGAAATTTTAAAATAATTGCTACCTGCGACAAAATCTGTATCACACTGTTTGGAGTTTATTATTTCCGCATCATTAGGATTGTCACTACTATCACTTTCAAAATCTTTACAATTCGATGTATCATTTATATCATCCAGAGACAGTGCAAAAATAAAGTCAGATTCGTAGTCGAAACCTAATAATTCAACGGCTTTACTACATTTCAGTTCCAGCAATGACTTTTGCCGTTGGATATGTGTTTGCTTAAAGGTAGATAGTTTTCCAATATTACTTTTAAAATATTCAATATAAGTATCAAAATGATTTCTTAATACTATAAGTTTTTTAAATTTCGAGTCTTCACTATGATCGACGTTTCCAATTTCGGTTATTATTTGTGAAATTTCATTAAAATATTTTGTTAATATTTGTTCATATCGTGTGGTCATTCATATACAGTTTTAAATTTATCTCGTGAAAAAAAAATTATGATAAAGAAAAAATGATCGAATCAACAATGCACAATAACTAACACACTCTAGGTATTACCACTATGATACTCAATTACAAATTTAGCAATGACCTTAATCTTGATGAATTAAAAAAAAAAAAAACTGTTGCCAAGAAACTCACAATTATAAATATAAACACCGATATACGAAAAAAAATTGGAATTAATTTTATACAAATTAACTATAATAAATTAATAACTAATAAGAATTCAAATTATTTATCAAATACTAATAATTAATAATGAAATTAGATTTAAGCTTAATGCTTTTTGACTTACAACTATTTAGGAATATTCCATAAAGTATGTTTTCTGCTTTGTACCCTTAACGGTTAACATTATTTATACAATTTTTTTTTTTTGTTCATGGTATTATTAATCCACAAATGATATATGTATTTAAATGGATGAATTCAGCCCCTGTCAATTTAATTTTGCTAACTGATGTTAGTTTCTCATCCAAAAAGTTAACTTTCTGATGCTCTTATTTAAAAATTACAACTTGAATTGTACTACCACGGGATATGATGTATGATATAAATTTTGGAATATATCGAATATCGACCAGGTTGTGCATTTAAAATTTTCTTCTCTTTAACGGCACATCTACCTTTCGATCGAATGATTTTTTTTTTTTTTATTTTTTTTTTTTATAGCGTTAATCGTCTGGACAACTTTGAAACTTTATACACATTTTAACAGCACGATTGTACGATAAACTTTTATTTTTCACAAACAAATTAATTAAGGTTTAACACAATAAACTATTTTTCACGGTCGCCATGTAATGTGACGATTACTTTATTTAACTTTTGTAATAAAAGAAAACAACAATATAAATTTAAAATTAGTAATTAACTTTTATTATTATAAATGAACTTTTTATTTTTTTATCGTTTTACGAACTGCTCGGTGTGATCCTTGTTGTTGACTGCTCGTATTTATTTTTGAGCACGAAAGCAACACCGTTCTGATTTTTTTTAAGCAAACATACAAACTGAACTTATATTGTCTTACAAACGAGATTTAACAATATTTTCACTTATACATAATTATGAATATAATTCCAGGGGTATACAACAATAATTTTGGATCCGGAGTTTGAATTCTTTCGAAATTAGTAAAACTCCGACTACTAATTTCTACTCTTGGTTTTCCGCCTTGGAAGGGGAACATTTCGGACATTTGCGAGTAATACATCCCGACATTCCGCAACGAAAACAGAATAATTTAGATTTTTCTTTAACGCAATTATTAAACGTATGACCGGCTTCGAGACAATTCCAACATTTACCTCTTGCTAAAGAAGATTTCACAACGGCAATGTTTTCATCGTGGTTACTCGGAATTTGTTCGTCCCGTTCTTCAGCCGATTCCTTCATAAAAGCATTCACTCTAAAAGGCCTCGTTACTCGATTCAAAGAAGGCTCTAACAACGACCGATTAGCTGAAGAGCGCCTATTCAAATTATACTTAAGGTCTTCAATTCTCTTACAATATAACGAAAGCTGATCAACAGAAGCTACCCCTGCGATAGGAAGTTTTTCTAAATATAAAGGCTGCAGATTTCGAATTATTGTTTGTAATTGAGTTCTTTTTGAAACCGGCTCAATCAAACTTTGATAATATAGTTTCATTTGAGCTAAATAAATGCTAAAGGATTCTTCTCTACCTTGCATTCTCTGATCAATTTCTCTCAACAACCAATAATCATGATCAGAAGGTAAGAATTCTTTCTTCAACGCGCGTACGAGTTGAGCCCAAGTATTAAATTTATTCCTAAATGCACGGAACCAAGTTTTGGCCGGACCTTCAAAAAAATAATAGGCTGCTAATAACAATTCTCTATCTGGGACTTGCTCGGTATTAGCCTGCATCTCAATTTGTAGAAGAAAATCATTCAATGTTAATCCTTTCGAATCACCACTAAATGTTATTTTCCACTTATGAAGGGGGATGATCCTTCTTACATAACGTGGACGTTCAGTACGACATATACCAGTTGATCTACCAGCGGGAGGGTCAGCTAGGGACTCGCGAAGATTTGTAACATATTCGGCATCGGATTCCGAATCAGTAAACGCTAACTCTTCGATTTCTATTGATCCCGCGATTTCTTTATTCATAGACAATGCAGTGCTAGCTTCTCGAGTCTTCTGGCAAAATCTATTCGATTTCCTCTTGTCCGAAGCTTTTACCATAAAGTTGGACATACTAGTCGTTATAGATTTTGGGTCATCCGAGATTTCATTTTCCGAAACAATAAGGCTAGGGTCAATAAGGGATCTAACCTGCTCGATCATATAACTTATATTATCTTTCCAAGGAGAGAGTGGTGGAAGCGTATTATTTAACCGTTCCAACCGGAATTGAAGATGGACAAATTTTGTATTTATAGACTTACCATTTTGTTTTCTCTCTGGTAACGGTATTGAACTAAGGTATTTAAATTTCTTCTCACATTCTGCATAGTCAAGATCAATCTGACTATTAACGGTTCTTGGAGGGTTAATCGAACCTTTTGCTTCGTCGCGTAAACGATGACGCAACGTCCGTCGTCGGCTTTCCAAAGAACCCTCATTCATCATGTCACGTATACGGATTTCATAGCTAAGCTCTCCGTCACTCAAATAAGCTGCATTCATTGTAATCCAATCAAAATATTATATCTACAAAATAAGAAAATTTCTATTTAATATTAAAGAAAACTAACTGAAAAAAATATTTAATACGCTAAAACAAAATATATTAGCTTATAACTACTAACAATATTAACTAATTATTATTTTTTTTTTAAATTGTTGTTTCTTCATTTGGCCCCACGTTGGGCGCCATTTATGTAACGCGTGCTTCGGGGTTTACAAAAGAAATATAAAAACTACAGAACCAAAGCAAACACTCCATTATCGTTATAATACTTAAAACTCATTTTATTTAATGGAATAAATATAAGTTCCAAAACTCAATTATATAATACTAATTATTGGATTAAAACCGAATTTTAATCAATAAAAAAAACATATAAAAATAAATCATACTAATAAAAAATAATAAAAAAAAATATCACGAAGGAAAACCCAGGTGGTTTTCCTATACGTTTTCTCCTTTTTGGGGTAAACTTCCAGAGACAACACTTGATCCGCGGGATCCCAGCATACAAATGGAATCTATTTTGAGAAAACGAAACAAAATAAATATTTAAAGAAATTATGTAACGAATAAATAATAAAACAAATTTCCAACAAAGTTTTCTTTCATCTCCTCTTTTGGCGCAACAGCTTCTCTTTATTGGGCGAATTTCAGTAAAATTTAGTTGGGCGCCATAGCTTCGATAAATAGAAGCTAACCCCTCACGCGTCTTAACTTCGGCTATCTCGTAGAGCAAATCGACTAAGGGTGGGTTAATAAAGCTGGGTTGTTTATTTGCCAAATCTTCTACTTAATCAAAAAAAAAAAAATGAAAGAACTCCGAACCTCCTATTAATCACACAAAAATTTACTCGAACTATAAAAAAAACTGATCAAATTATCAAGAATCAATAACAAAATTTAATTTAAATGGGAAAGGAAAAGGAAAACGAAAATAACTTACGGTAATCCACTTAACAGTTGTTGTTTACGCGGTCGGCAATCCATACAATCCATACCGCTCGATATTGCAAACTCTAAAATGTGACCTTTGATAAAATCACAAGTATAACCACGTTTATCCACATCTCAGGTGATCCAACAACGGTTGTTGTTTTTTTTTTTATTTGATCGTTCGCACGTGTTTCGAATCAACCACCTTTAACTTTCGTGGTTCGAATATCTCTGTATAAAACACTTATTTATCTTAAGGAAAAAAAAAATTCACACATCCGCACTAAACAGCATTAATTTCCGCTTTACCAAAATGTTGGTTTGCGATACACAACTCGATATTGTGGTAGTTTTGAACGCGATCGTACGATTCACCACCAAACGCCATCAATGTCGTACACGAATTAATTTATAATTTTGTTCGGGGGTTTTCATTTACCCATACCAAAAAAATCCACTAACAAACCGTTTATATTTAATGTTCACATAAAATGTATGTAAATTGTTTATATCTCACATGCATCAAACTAAATTTATATATTTATATATATTATATTTAAAATTATATTTCCATACTTAGCTAAGTCTACCAAATTCTTGTTAGTGATCCTCCAATTTTTTTTCCTGTACTCCAAAAATGCATCCAAACAAAACTCGAGGTGATGTGTCTTCTTCAAGCGTCCAATCCAAACAAAACTCGAGGTGATGTGTCTTCTTCAAGCGTCCAATCCAAAATTATGTTCCATCACATCTATCTCTCTCTTTCTCACTTCGATTGCCTACCCCTCCATTTCAATACTCATTACTGATCATTCATACTTGTAGTGCTTTAACACATAAAGTTATTTCGTTGGTAAAGGTGTATTTGGAGAAAAGTGGAGAATTTATAATTATACCTTGGTAATTGTAATCAATCGCACACAGTTCGAATAAGAGATCAGCGTACTGGTAATAGTAATAGATTAAGTATCAAAACAAAATATCGTGTTGCGCGACAACCACAATCACAAATAGATACTAACAAAAGCAAGTTAAATAGAAGATTTGCAATAAACGTTTAAATTTAAAATCAGGGTCTCGAATCAAAAATTATATAAAAAAATGCTTAAAATTTTCAAACGGTTACAAAGGGAACGAGGCCGTTACTTTACCGATAACTTTCCAATTCAGTTTGCAAAGCTGATTCTAATAAAAAAGGTCAGCTTGTATTGGGATTTTAGCTTGTCTTTTTGATGGTTCTACAATTCGACCATTCTGAATGGAACTTGGTCATATCTCTAACAAAAATTATTGTCAAATCAGGTATTCAGAATTGGGTAGGGATTTAAAAATAGACTTTAGAGAAGTTCTGAAGAAACATGGGGTCTATTATGAAATTTATCCGTCTCGCATTTTCCCGTTAACGGAAATATTCGATTCGACACGGATTTACCTTATTATGAAACTTGTATTATCGAATTGGTAATAAACAAAATTTATTTTTATTTATTAAAAATTTGTTATAATAAAATATTACATTTTAAATTGTTGGGTTTTAATTATTTAGAATTACTAAAATATTATTAATTAATTTATTTTATTAATATTAATAAAATGTATATCACTTTTCACTATATTTTGATCAAACGTCAAAATAAGTTCAATCGAATACAAAATACGTGAACTAAATAGCAGTCGGATTTTTTCTAGTGAACTCGGAAATATCCGATTCCTTTTTGCTTTTTAGGTTCATAATAGCACGGATTTATCCGTTAACGGAAAAATCAGAGACGGAAAAATTTCATAATAGACCCCCAGATTTCTGAGACAATTTCGCACATCTCAGTCAATCAAAAATATCAAGGTTTACGTGAGGTGACGGCACAAACGGAAGATACAACAACGCGGAAGGTTTTTTTTTACATAATTGGTGCATGAGCAAGTCGTTGAATACGATTTAGAACTCAAAACAATCGATATTCTTATCTGACGCATCCATGCAATTGCGAACTTGTTTCGAGAAATATTGTTGAGCCAGATAAATTCTTTCATAGAAAATAGCGCCAGCAGTATGCAATCTAAAAAATAGTCAACATTAAAAGGCCGAGGGATATCACATTAAAGATTTACTTGTCGCTACAAACGAAAATAAAAACTAAAAACCATTTTCCCTTTGCCATGCCGTAGCACATATGAGGTCTCATCCCTTTAAACTAGTCTCCAAAAAAATGTTTTATTTATATTATTTAAAATTGAAAATTAAGTACAAATTTTCACCGTGTATTATTAATAATTAGAGAGAAAATTTATTTAATTAAATAAATTATAAACCAATTAAATAAACATTAAAAGCAGTTAATTAATAAAAAATAACAATAACATCTATCAATGTACGTATATATTATATACATATTTACAATACATAGCTTAAATTCAATGGGTGAATCACACGAGGACTCATTTGAGACCGATTTCTTCAAAATACCATTCACGCCCACACAAGCCACATGAGTCATCGATAAATTTTTACGTATGTGTAAAAAATTTTCGGAAATAAATCACTTTTAAGTCCCTATTATGGTTCTCACCTCACCGAGCGAGTCACCTCACCAATCCAAGTCGTGTGAGTTAGATTTTTGTATTATGGTGCTCGCTTTTATTTTGGTTATATGTGTTTGTTTATTATGACAATTTCCATTAGTTGTTAAGTTGGAAATATTGTAATTTTTGGCTTTTTGTACATACATTTTTCACAAATCACAATATTGACGTTTCGTGTGTTTTCATTAGAAACTCTTATTTTATGCCTAGTAATATTTTTTTATTATGCAATAATTTTATAAAATGAAATCTGATATAAAAATTATTTTGAAAAAAATCTTACGTTGTTTGCTATCCATCTTGATTACTTACGTTTTCGTTTTTTGCTATCCATCTTGAAAAATTACTATGAACTCACCAGTATATTGTTGGTGAAAATATTTGACACTAGAGTCACCTCACCGGAACAAGTATAATATCAAATATTTCAAAATGGTGAGTTCAAGCACTGCACCTAGAATGTACAGACTTACAGTGCACCTAGAATTTTAAATTAATTATTTTTATTTTTATTATACGTTGCGATTATGAATTTGATTTGGGCCAATCAGTGGAGCAAAAGAAGAGTTTGGGTCTTACTTTTAGTAAAAACTTTCACAGAAAATTTTTCGGTGGAAGAAAAAGGATAAATAATTTTCTCTATAAACAATCAATTTTAATTGCATAATTTAATTTAAATTTATATCAGTGTAAAATTGTAATCATTAAATTTTTTTAAATTTTTGTATAGTTCTTGTGTTAGCGGCCAGCCGTCCAATTTCATAACATGTATCTATGGATTTAAAATACATAATAAAATCGTGAAAAATAAGGAAAACTTTAAAAAATTATGTTTACAAATCAAAAATATTTTGTATATTGATAAAAAAATTATTAAATTAAAAAACACGATTTCAAATGTTCATTAGTTTTTCCTAAACCGCGTCGAAATCGTTCATTTCGCGCATTGATGAACCCTTTTTAGCATGGTATACATATTTGTTGTAGTAAGTAGTCGTCGGACTGGATTGCGGATCGCGCTAACACTATTTATTATTTCGATCAGGTGAGCATCTTTGTGGAAAAATAGTAATTGCTCTCCGAAAAATTCATTGGCACATAGACGACATGGAAACTGATCAATTTCGTCTTGTTCATCCAGAAAATATTCGGCTTGGGTCGAAGTTTGGAAATCTTTGTCTTTTATAAAATACTTATCGAAGCATGTGAGTTTTTCATTTGGTGGACCGTCATCTTCTTCAAGGCGCTCTTCGAGTTCGTCATCCGGTTCGGACGTTAAAAGTGGAGATTCAACATCTCGCGACTGTTTAGTTTATGGTAAATCATATTCTTCTAGATAGATAGGTTCCATTCAAGAGATGGACTGTCGCATAAATTTGTTGTCATTGGTTCTTCAGTGTGCTGTCTGTTAAGTAGACTTATTGAAGGCATTTTGCTCAAGGTGATATCATCCTCCGTCTGTGATTTATGGTAACTGAGCGATTTCTCTTCTCCGTGCATAAATTGTTCAATATTTGAACAATTGTTGGGATTCGTACAGTTACGGGCTACAGTGTTTTCTTGGGTCTCGAATTAAGTGGCAGACTGCCCATTTCCGAGCGCTAGAAAAGAATAGTACATTGGATTAAAATCCTCTACCTTCCTAAAGGATCGAAACAATTCTATGGAACTTACTAATCCTCATTTTTTGGAAATGTGAAATAATGGATCATACGGTTTTTAAGTTGCGAATTATAGCATGAATGGGCGCAACACCGTTTCGACATTTTCACACCCATAAATCCATTATCACTATCGTTGTCATCTATATTTATGTTACTATCACCTGCCGTTGATTGCAGCATTCTGCAATTAAAAAGATCGTTATAGAGTGATTCCATACTTAGATGTTTCTAGCCAAATACGTACTTATTCATGTTGCATTGCTTATAACTAATATTGCGTTCCGTAAATATTGTCCTAATTTTAACGGGTCGTCCAGCTTTTTGTAATTCATAAAATAAAATTTCTCATTTTCAACGGGTGTCCTCATTGAGTATAAATTCATTTGGTGTATTATCTCAGTACGGATTATCGCAATCAAATAAAATATTTGAATTATTCGATTCCAGCGTATTTCGAAAAGCTTGATTCGAACTATTTATATCGCTTAAATTCGATTTTATATCGGCAAATACGGGATCCAAAAAAGGTACCGTATCTAGTTTACCATTTATAGTTCCTTACAATTTGTTACGGTTGAACTTTGTAGACGTCGATTTTTTGCTTTAGCCTTGGCCTTTTTTTGGATCCTGCACATCATTACTGCCCTCAGGAAATGAACTATCCTTTTCGGTTCCCCTTCATTCTCATTTCCTTTACCACCAACATTCACACGAGATAAACCACCAGACATTCAAACCACTTCGTTGTGCACGATATCGGCCCGGTAACTATAAATTTTACTCGATGCTTCTAATAAGGCACCAACTACTTGGAAATTTTTGACTTATTTACGATGACCGGCAGCTCGATTCTGGTTTTTCCTATAGGAAAAGGAATTAG
Source organism: Nephrotoma appendiculata (assembly GCA_947310385.1). Lineage (NCBI taxonomy): Eukaryota > Metazoa > Arthropoda > Insecta > Diptera > Tipulidae > Nephrotoma > Nephrotoma appendiculata. The sequence goes on from OX371224.1 coordinate 208,533,269, forward strand.
GAAAAATATTTTCTTAGTATTTTTGTTAAAAATATCATTTTCTGGCCTACTGAGAAATCATGTTTGATCTAAAATTTTATAATTTATGAAATATTTTTTCCATATCGAAATTGGATAGGAAAAATATTCTCAACTTAATTTTGTTTTTGAATAAATTTGAACTAACTGTTTACAATAGCATGCCAGAAAAAAAATTCAACCCAATTGAAAAATGAACCAAAATACTATGAAAATATTTTTCCTAATTCCTTTTCCTATAGGAAAAACCAGGGCTGGGACGTTCTAACATCACCATTTTGCGATATTTTATCGAAGTCTACGTCGCTTTCTGCTAGAACTAATTTGACTTCTGTTTCGTTTATCAATTATTTCATCTCTATTGCTATCACAGCCTACTAGAATATATTTGAACAATATCTATTTCACGTATTTTCGTTCTACGATCGAAAAAAAATTATTTGGTGATATAGAAACACAGTAGAAACATCACAGTATTGCAATCTAGCAGGCTGGTAAACGATCAAAAAATTGAAACAGGGCTGGGATGTTGTAACATCACCATTTTGCGATATTTTATCGAAGTCTACGTCTCTTTCTGCTAGAATTAATTTGACTTCTGTCTCGTTTACCAATTATTTCTTCTCTATTGCTATCACAACCTACTAGAATATATTTGAACAATATCTATTTCAATTATTTTCATTCTACAATCGAAAAAAAATTATTTGGTGATAGAAACACAGTAGAAACATCACAATATTGCAATCTAGCAGGCTGGTAAACGATAAAAAAATTGAAACAGAGATAAATTTTATTCTACAGAAACGAGAAATAAACTTCGATAAATTATCGAAACATGGTGATAGAACATCCCAGCCCAGAGATAAATTTTACTCTACAGAAACGAGAAATAAACTTCGATAAATTATCGAAACATGGTGATGTTAGAACATCCCAGCCCAGAGTCGAGCTGCAGTAACCGAATTAGTCAATGTAACGATTAAGTTTGAAATGCATTATCTGTGTTGATATTCTACGAATATATAAAACACAGATTAATTTGAAAGATTGGCCGACAATTTCGTATATTTTTCTGACTATAAAACAAAAAAAAATTGACATAGGTACGTCAAAATTTGTAGAATGAATGAAGTTTGCTTTGATGTAAGGGTTGTACAAAACAAGGGAAATTTAAAGTTTCCCCCTAAAATGGATAGTGCTCCCGATAGCGGCCCCCGATAAATAGGTAGAGCAAGATATTTTTTTATCGATTTTTAACTAAAAATTTGAATGAAAAATTTTAGTTTAGAGTTAAATAAATTAATTATATGCAATAATAGCGTGCTAAATATAAGTTTTGACATAGAAAATTGGCTGCTCCGGATACAGCTATCGGACGCTAATAATAAAACACGGCTAGTATCAGCCAATTTTTCTGCAGCATACTGTGGTAATAAATTTGTCCATATCTTCCGGACAACTCGCGCTAGAGCATTCAATTTTTTTATGTGGTACATTTTAAGCTTAATCTTCATGAGCCCATAAATTTGATCGGATTGAAATTAGGTAACTGACATGACCAATCCAATGTTGTGATACCCTTTTTGAGTTTAAATTTCGAATAGAGTATGCTATGGTGTTTTGGATGGTTGTCCTCTTGCAAGATCCAATTAGAGGTCCCTGCTCCAAACCATTTAAGGACAAATGATAACAAACCTCGTGACTAAATTTTATTAATGAAAAGTGCGTTTCGGTTCCGTGTGGAAACGATTAATTTACCAAAACCTTGTTTGGCGAAGCATCCTCATACATGGAGCTAGGGCGGGTGCTTCACAGTTCGGAAAATGCTTTTTTTGCTTAGTTGGTCAAACACGCCATATAACAATAAAACCCCAAAAGGATGACTCATCGGTAAACACAATATTCGTAAAACCATTGTTTCTTTGTTCATTTGCCCACTGTAGTCGCTTTTCCATGTATGTTTGAGTTACCAGTGGTTTGACCAAAGTATTTCCATATGTGTAGCCCTGTTCCATAATTCTATTTCGTATGGTGGTTTTTTCGCCAATTTTTCCACAGCGTGAACGAAGAATTTTTAGCAAATAACTGTATGATGGCCTAATCCTCCTTTTTTGTAGTGGTTTGGATTTTGCCTCTATCTGGCAAATCGTGAACTTTTTTATACATTGAATAATATGTAATCCTCTTCTATACAAATGATTTCAAATTTTTTATTTATTTTGCTGCACCTGCAACCGATATTTTTGGTCCTTTTTTTTTTTTTTTTTTTTTTTTTTTTTTTTTTCGGTTCCTTTCGGATGTGAACTTAAAAATACCGGTTCAAATAAACAGATACAGTTAAACTAATGTTTGTTCTAGAGCGCCCAAAAGGAATTAATTTAAAACCCATGTAAGCCTCGCCCATATTTGTTCCTATAGTTTTAAGTACAGCTATGCCCACGCTCTTGTTGAACGTACTGTAAATATAGATATTTTAAGTTTTAATAAAAACACTTTCTTAATTTTGTGATATATTTTTTATATTTTATATAAAAACAACAACAACTAGTTTCGAGCTATATACTCATCATCAGGTTGATTTAATACTCCAGAGTTTTAAACAAATCGAACACAACAAATAAAAACAGAATCAATGGGCGCTTTCAGGTCTCCTATCATGATCAGTAAAATCATCGCCAATTTGATTTAAAAATTTCAAAGTGCTAAACATTTTCAAAGCGTTGGCCGCGATTTTACTCAACATGTTCCTAACTGTTGGGTGCTCTGAAAGCGCCTAATATAAAATATAAAAAAATTATCCCTTTTTCATCCAAAAAATGGCTCAATTTAAGTCCAAACAACACAAATGTGTGAATAAAAAACCATAGTCTGTAATGACGTTTTTAATAAAAAATTTCATTTCGATGAAATTCGTTGCCACTTACTTGTATGACAACCGGACAAGTGGTGCAGTGGTGAAAGCTGCAGTACTTGGACCGGGAGGTACTGGGTTCGAATCCCATCAGAGGCTAAATGCAATTCGAATTTTCATCATCGATCACAATCGGTGATGTTAATAAACACAACTAAGACACTCTGATGGAGTGCAGAATTCAGCGCCGACCCATCGTCCATGCTAATGTACAGGTTGACATGGAGCTTGCAATGTGCAGGTACTGTAGTTGTGTGAGTAGGTGAATAGGTGAATGGGTTAATTGTGTGTCGTGAATGCATGGTATAACAATGAGCTAAAAATGGCCTAAGTATCAACCACTGAAACCTAACCTAATTGTAATATACGATTAACCAATATTATTGAATGAGTCCGCTATGTTTATCTTCCTAATCATCGGATGTTTGGACATGAAGTTTAGTATACGACCTGATGCCGTAGATTTTAATCATTTCAATTAAATCCAAAGTATCACTTGTATTTCCAAAGAACATTCAGGCACTCATACATATTTTTCTATATCGCCGTCAAGGTCGGTAATCTTTTCCACTCACAAATAACAATATACCACATAGATGTTAATCCTCAGAAGAAAGAACGACATTAAAATCTGTAGTATACAAATCGGAACAATAAATAGAATAAAATGTTTTATCGGTGTCATACAGCAATCAATTTTGAGCACTATACGTAACACTCGTCGAGCCTCCTTCAACAGGCTCGAACTCTTCCTCCGCCCCTCGGGTTGAACGGTACTCGGTTCTTCCCCAGCCTCATCCTTCTTGAACACCACAAGTGTTATTGAACCGAAGCCGAAATTTATTACTCCTTTGGTTTTTGATAAGAAAACCAGAGATTCCCTATTATGTATCATAATAGATAATATGAAACTGCCCTTGGGTGCCTCCTGCTTCACATTCCTATAGTTCCTCGTCGGTAGATGCGGATTGCAAACTTGGATAATTTTCAAGGGTTCTTTCAGGTTAACCGGCTCCATGGTGATTCAGATAATTGCCCTAGGTCTGCTAGGTATTTCCTCTTTAGGAGCTGCCCTGAGCTTGGCTCCTGGTCGTACCTCTCCTAACTCCTCGATCGTCTTCCTGTATAAGAAAGCCAATCTGTGATCAGCGCTTGCGGTTAGCTTCAGCCTACAAATTGGCGGGGGTCCCGTATGTTGTCCAAAGACATTGAGAAAAACAAGGTTAAATACATTGAACAGCAATCTCCACTTTTCTTCTGGGATGCTCCCCTCCTCATGGCTCCCCACGACGGTTAGCACCAAGTCCCACTCCTTCACAATTTCGCTAAAAAGTTTATTCCCCTTTGGCGAATGTCCCACATTAAGCTTGGCCCGTTTCCTCTTGGAATCTAGACCTCCATGCTCCTCTTCATTAGATCTCTGTCTTTTAGACCCAAGATGCAATGCAACTCTTTGCCCAGTTAACAAATTTTCTCTGTTCCTCAGTACACTGTTCCTCTGGGACCTTATTTCTGCTGGTAACGCTTCACCAATTAACTAACCATTAAGGCCTTAGATCAAAATAATTAAATTATTATTTTTACTTTATGTTTAATTTAGGGTAATTATGTTATCCTAAATTTTATTTAACAACCATGGTGGGCGTGCCTAGGATTATGAGGCAGTAGACCCCGCCAAATTGGGTCCAATGCCCAATGCACCAATTTTAAACTCTGTTTGACGGCATATTTTATGCCGTCTTCTCTTATTCCTTCTTCTCAAATTAATGTGTGGTAATCTAGGTCACTATTCGGGCACCCTATCACCAACGACAAATGTACCTCTACCGGCTTGAGTTGCGAGTACCTAAGTCGCACGGGATGCAGACACGAGTGGTGGCAAAATTTATGAGACAGATATGCTTCTACGTAAGTAGAAGCATATTTGTTTCAAGTGTACAATCTGTTGTGCTATATGTGCCATACTTAGTTTGGCTGTAGAGGGTATAGTTCTAGCTGGCATTATAAGATTCTGGCTGTAATTATAAGGTTTTGACCGAAAAAATCACTTAATGCACAATGATGCACAATCCATTGTGCTTCTTTTGAAATTCTTAATGATGCACAATGCATCGTTCTGCTTGTGCCATACCATAGTTGACGGACACGATAAAATGATACATTTGTCTATTATCGGACAAGATTTATTCTTGAAAGTCGACAATTTGCACTTGTTTGATATCAACATTCTTTTGGCTACGATTCCTAGAAATGCTTTATGTTTGATGTTATTTTTCGTTGTTTATTTACTAAAGAAAGCGTGATGGTATTTAACCGCCGAGGTTTGATCGTGTTTAATTGCCATTCGGGGTGCCACGTATGGTTTTTTTAGATTAAGCAGGTTATTTGAATACATAATTAAATTATCTGAAATATTTAAGCAAAATACAAACAGTATCTATATATTTACAAAAAGGATTTTATTTTTATACTCTCCATAATAAATATTTATGGAAGTTTTTGACTAATTTACAGAAGAACGAAGTTATACAATACGATATAAATTAAGTCTTAGACCAATGACACACAAAGCGGGGTTTGCCGACTGTTCAAAATAATCAAGATTACGTTCGAAGTTGCGTGTCTAATAGTTAGGGTTTATTGTACACATTTCGAAATATATTAAAATAAAATCAGCTACGAAATAAAAAGTGCAGATTTTAATGAAATGAGCTTAAAAACCGAAAGATGGTGTTCGCCGTTCAAAATAGTTTTCAAAATAGCAACTAGTATTAAGATTTGGCGAATTTTGTTAACTCGGAGATATCCAGTCTGTGTGTCTTTGCTCTTATTCGTCAATTATTTTATATTATTTTAACTGCTACTTAGAAATTCCTAGATTCAAATCAACTTAACTAGAACGTTTATTATTTACGTTCACCTCATTACCATCAAACTCTTTGTCTTTGCTCGGTCTCCGTAGTCGCACGTTATTATTAATATTTGGCTCGTTGGTTATCGAATTTGAACTACTAATGTACTTAGATAAACTTCCCAAAATTTGTTCTGCCTCCTTTTTATGTATAATACACTTTTGCTTTCCATTTGCTTGACTACAATCTTCATCCACACTTATTTTTTCAGCACAACTATCTGGTGATTTTCTGAGTTCTTCCTCGATTAGCGCATAACCGTTTTGCTTTAAAGTTTTTGGTTGTGGTTTATAAATTGAATTATACGTTGGATTTAAAGGATGTTTCCATATATTAAATAAAGTTTTTGTTGCATTTTGGCCTTCCTCATTTCCATAGGTATGATGTGAATTATCACCGGTGCGCATTATCCGATGTTTAACCATATTATGTGTAGCTTCCTTTAAATCCCAAATGGCGCCAAAATTGGCGAAAACATCGATTAAGAAACCCGTACTATTGAGCGGTGTACCTAATTCAGATGCACGATAATCCCAAGGAAATGCATGATGATAGTTGTGCCATCCTTCTCCACCGGCAAATAGTGACAGCAGCATGTTTTCTACCGGGAACATTGTCCTACAAATAAAAGTTAAACTCGATTTATAAAATATGTCGAATTTGATTGTAATGTAGATGTACTCACTTATCATATGGTCGGGTACCCCATAAATGGGCTACACTATTTACACACCACGTAATATTTAAACAAATAATTGTTCGGCCAAAGAACGATACCATCAATGCCATAAAGGGATCTTCATTCCAGGCTACAATTGGCACCATGGTCGGAAGTATTAAGGCAAATAAGGCGTACAGAACTTTATAGTGTCTGAAATGGTGTACGTAAAAATATTTCAGAGATTAATACATATTTTCTAAGTTGTAAAAAATGTTTAAGTTGTAAAATTAAAAAACGCTAAGTATACTGGTACCCGCACGCGAAAACCTCGGAAGTCTCGGAACAGACGACGATAACTTTGATAACATGGAAGACTTTAAATAAATCTTGGAGCAGTTTTAACATTAAAAAATGATGTCCAGGCATGTATAAAAGCCGCATAGCAGCCAGACAAAGAGTCTTCTACGCACAATCAAAGTTGCTGCAATCAAAATATGTTTCCCTTTCGCACTTTACAAAGCACTTATAAAATCAGTTAATTTTCGAAAAAAAATTGCACTTTGACCACTAACGATTGTAGATTATCTACCTTTAAAACAAAGGTCATTCGATCCATTTATGGTCCCGATAAGGTTGCAGACAAGGAATATCGAATTTTCTAATGAATCACGAATCAAAAGTCCGTGACATTTGTCCGTGGCAACGTTATCGGATTTATTAAAATTAACCGAGTTAGACGGATCATGTTTAAAGATTAAGTTAAAGTGTCCATGGTCAACCAGTCGACGTACGTCGCAGAGGAAAATCTAGCCACGCGTAACACGACGACGAATAAGATCTGCGAACAATAAGAGGTCAAAACTGGACGAAGTATGCGATGGACCGAGATAGTTTAAGGACCACTATGCGAGAGAGAGAGAGAGAGAGATAGAGAGAGAGAGAGAGAGAGAGAGAGAGAGAGAGGAGAGAGAGAGAGAGAGAGAGAGAGAGAGGAGAGAGAGAGAGAGAGAGAGAGAGAGAGAGAGAGAGAGAGAGAGCGAGGAGAGAGAGAGAGAGACTTGGCTGCTGCGTAAGGCATGACGTGAAAAGCAATCTGCGATAGAGTTGGGGACTTCTTTCGGCCACCAGATAGATTGGAAATTTCATACACATACATCTACATGAATCAGTTGTAATATTGAATAAATAATATAAAACAATTTTTTGGCGAGGGAACATAGCTATACACAAACCAAAAAAATTATTGTGCAAAGTTAAGTTTAGGTAAAATGCTAGGCGGATATTCAGACAGTCGTTGCCTCTTGGAACTTTCACAGCCCCTGCACGTTCACAACGGACCATTGAAATAGATACATGCTAAATTTACAGTTCTGGGTTTCAGTATAGCTTTGCCGTTCAAGCTATTATGGCGAATTAAGTAACTAAACTAATAATAAAATATAAAAACCAGCTCACTTTTTTTGGAACATAATCCATGGATCACCTTCGATGTCTGACATATCAATTTTTTTACCATACTCAAACACCTAAACGGAAGAAAAATTAGTAGCAAGCAAAAAATACCAAAAATAATATTAAATAAAAACAAAATTCCTTATTTATGATATCTGTTTACCTTTGGATGTTTTCTTGACATTAGCCAGCCAACATGCGAGAAGAAAAAGCCACGATTAGCATTATGAGGATCAGCGTCGGTGTCCGAATATTTATGATGTTGTCGATGATCTCGTACCCAAACCCAAAGGCAATTTTGGCCAGCTAAGGTATGACACCATAGTAAAATCAATTTTAGCCAAAGAGAAGCTTTAAAAGCTCGATGGGCCCAAAGCCGATGGGCACCCATCGTCACTCCTTGACCTGATATATATAAAACGAATAGCGCTGCAAAAAATTAAAATATACTTGGTTACAATATTTCTATTGATATGGATTATGTCATCTTACAATACAAAGAAGTCTTAACATCGCATAATCCGAATAGAGCAAATAATAATCCAATCGCTCCTATTAAGTGCAGCAGCATAAACCCAAAGACATTTTTCCACACAATGTTCCTTTTAAAATTAAAATCAGTACCAATTTCATTGGGCATAATTGGCGTATGTGACCCTATTGTCCGTAGCGTTGTTAATGTTCCGTCATGTGCCTTTGTAGTTAACTTCAAATTTTCCAGCATTAACTTTTGTTCTAACTCAGGTAGAGTTGTATTTCGTGTATAATATTCGCTGTTGTTGTTTTTTTCCGCTGAAATTGATGGTTTGACAATCTTTACTGATTGCGTACATACAATAGTCGAAGTAGTAGTCCCGGGGGTGCCCCATTTTATGATTTTTATACTGGATATCTGTAAATATAGGTAAATATGTACAAAAATAATTAATTATTGTGTTGTAGTACAGTAGGGTTTATATATGGAAACCACCATGGTTTCCATATATAAACCCTACTGGAAAGTAATCGATGAACTCATTGATTAGTTTTCTTCTTTGCCTGGGACCAAAGTGATCGAACGAATATGTGGATACCGCATCAATAAGGAATGCATACCGCATCAATGATTTTCATTCGAAATTTTTTTGTAAGGAAGTCATTTAGATAATAATAAAATGGAAATTAAAATTGTGTTTTAACAGCTTATAAAATGTTTACTAGAATATAAATTGTCAAAAATAAATTATTTGTCTGAGTGCATCTTTATTATACAGTTAGAGAAGCAACAATAGCTGTCTATACTAATGAATTTTATGAATAAATTCATTAGTTTATTCCCATTAATTTTCGAGAGAACAGAATAGAACAAAATAAATTTGGTGTTTTAACCCTTCCATGCATCAATCATATTATTCATATATGATACAACCATTTCATATTACAAAAAAGTACATGTATACATAAACATTTCTTATTTGCTTCATAAAAGAATCTTCTTATACACATTTTGAAAACCTATACCAACACATAATTTAGTTTTCCCGCGTAATTTTATAGAACAATGCCGGTTGAACGTCGCTTGCTGTGGTGATTAGTTTTTCGCAACCAACGTAGATTTTTGGTCGTCTTTTTCTAGGGTATTTATAAGCTATTTCACATAATAAAAATATTTTATTAAATATATGTAATTATATTATGTGTTTCAACCATTTTGAGATATATATGTCTATATTATAATTGTAAATATTGAAAAACATGGGTTGTATCATATATGATACATCTGCAATTACGGCACAATTCTTGGTTGTATCAAATATGATACAACCGTATAAATTGAAGAAAATTTGGAACTCTTCTTTAATAATAAATTTTATTCAACATTTTTGGTAGTTAAAAATGACTGATCAACGCTAGTTTTTAAATGCTATGGAAATCGAGGAGTTTATTAATATGTAATTATATTGACATTGATGAGAAAGAAGACAGTGGCCCGATGATTTTTATAATTAAAATCCAACAAAGTGCCACTTCCGAATCGAACCACCATCTGAAATGGATGACGATGTACCATTAGACATTCAAAATATACCTGTGATACTACTAAGTGATAAAAATGTGATTGAATTACAAGATTCTGATATTGGCAGCGCAATTGAGGTGACAAGTGAAACAAGGGAGGTCAAGGAATTAAAAAAGTTGTATAGTAATACTATTTGGAAAGTAAAACATTTGAATGTTTCATCAAATAAATATAAATTTAACGGTGATGAATCACCACAAGAACTTCTCGAACTACAAACGCCTCTTGAAATTTTCTATTCTAATTAAAATGATGATAGCGTTAGAGAATCAAATAACTACGCAATGGAAACTAACATCAAAAATACGTTTTCAATAAACGGGAAGGATTTGGAAAAATTTCTCGGGGTGTATATTTTTACGTTCATGTACCAACTAACAAGTTTGCGCTGATACTGGTCCCATGAAGTGGAACAATATAATACGAAAAAGCAATTCGAAAAAATTCGTCAGTTTCCTCATTAATAGATGCTCTAATTAAAAGCTTTCAGAAGATTCCAATCGACGAAATATACATATCTATTGATGAACAGATGTGCTTTACTAAAGGTGGAAGTTACTTGAAACAGTACACGCAAATGAAGCCGCATAAATAGGGCTACACATTTTTCTTCTCAGTGAAAATTTACGTACAATTTTGAACAATTTTCGGGGCAAGAATATGATAAACGTATTTTATCAGAAAAAGATTTGGGGAGCTCATCAAATTTGGTCATTTGACTACTACGAAATGTGCCAAGAAATGTGAACCACCAAGATTACTTCGATTATTATTGCACGAGCTTACCATCGATTATCGAACTAAATAAAGTTGGTGTTCAATTAATTGGCACAGTACGTCGTGACAGACTACCTTCAAGCAAGTTACCAACCGAACGTGCTCTAAAGAATATATAGGTCACCACAAAAACGCTCCAAGAAATGGTGCATACGAATATTTACCATCTTAAGAAATATCCACGGTGGTAAATTCATGGTTACTTTCTAAAAGAATCGCTGCGGATTTAGGATAGGAACATCTCGCTCTAATGAATTTTAGAATTCAAGTTGCTGAAAGTTTGTGCAGAGTCAAACGTAAACGAAAAGAGCCCAACGCAAGTTACACAGCTGCAATAGACGTCGGCCAGTGTATCGCATTTTCTCAACTGGACATCTGAAAAACAGCGGTGTAAGTTACCCGGAAGTTCCAAACTCACTTTTATAATGTGTGAAAAATGCAACATACATCTTTGTTGCAACAAAGACAGAAATTGTGTTATGTCCTTTATTATTTTAATTTTTATTATTAAATAGTTTTGTTAAATTAGGCTTTGAAAAACTATGTAACATTTTTAGTAATTTAAATTTAAAATAGAAAAAAAAATATGTTTGTTTTTTAGTCGTAAATGCATGCCGTATCATATATGATACAACCACGAAAATCAATTTTCCAAGGAAACTACAAATAATTAGAATTTCATATTTTGATATTATAAATAAGGATTGCAGAAACTGTAATGTGGAATTTTTTCAACAAAATAGAAAAAATCATGCATTGAAGGGTTAATATAAAATTAAGGGTTTAAATAAACAATAAAAATCTATTACGACTTAGTTTGTAACCAGAAGTTGAAATCGTGTGTAGCTTGGCTGATTAAGATTAAGAAATATTAATTATTGAAATATTCGCCATTACTATCTATGGTCTGTTGCCATTTATCAGGTTGATAATGAATGCCTTTGCGATATGAACTTGCTGGTGTCGAAGTAAAATAGTCATCGTGCCATTTTTGTACACTAAAACTTTCGTGAACCGGTCTATTTCTACTATTCCGACTCCTGCTGCGCTTTGCATGGGTAAATCAATATTTTCGAAGCTCCGATTGATTTACGTTTTTGTTCAAGACATGTTCGTTTACGATTTTTTTTTCTGCCTCCATACGTTCCGATTTCCGCTTTTCTTTTTCAATTTAATATTGTCTGGCTCCAGTAAAATATTCAGGGCGCCTATTCTCATGCTGCAACAAGAAGAATCGCTTGTCGGACGAAGAAACCATAATTCACAAAGAATGCTCGGTGTCCGTGAGAATGCAACGCAAAAGCATCGCGATGAATTAAATGAAGAGAGATGTGCTCATATCGGACAAGTTCGCACTGCACGGGCATCAGCTCAGGTTCGATAAAACATAACTCGACAATGAAGTGCGGTGAATCGCGCTGCTTTCAATTATGACTCTACAATCGCTGCTTTCAATTATGACTCTGAAAAGATCTTCACTGCGTTGATATTGGCGCATTTTCTGCCGTGTTCCAACATTGCCAAGCATTGAAGTTCCAAGCAGAAACGCCAGGGCTATGCTGTGCTGATGGCAAAGTTAAATTGCCGGTTTTGACTTCACCACCGGAGCCATTGCGTACTTATCTCTATAGAGATACAACGCTATCCAGACATTTTCTCGTGCACACACAACAGTACAAGCAATGTTTTAATATGACGTCATTTGAAACCGATGTTGTTGTTCGTCAACCCGGCTACAATCTAAGCTTTAAGGTAGAGACGTCACCACTTATTCATTATTTCGATAATACAAGTACAATCGTTCAATTATACTCATCGTATTCAAAATTGCCCTCTATTTTATAGATTCAAGGACAAATTTATCATGAAGCGGAGCGTTGATGTAAGCAGCGAATCCAAGGTCCTTCAAATTTATTTCGTTGGAAATTCCTAATTTGAATTAAGTTATCGTCTTGCGCTTTTCAATGCGCCAAAACGAGAGATAATCGGAGAACTTCGGAGAATGTCTGTTGCATGGAAACAATGCTCTGGTTCGTTTGTTTAAAACTGCTTTGCAGACAAAATCTTCAGATGATCACAAAATAATCATCAGAGCAGATAAAAGACCAACCGGAGGCCATGTACATCAGTACAATGCTCCCACTATCGACGAAGTCGCAGTTCTGATTGTTGGCGAAAATGTAGAATCGTGATGACGGACGAGTGTAGCGCGTATACGAAACACATCGATCATATGATGCACTTCAATATCCATTGATGTTTTGCCATGGAGAGGATGGCTACCACTTCCAGATAAAGATGGTAAATCCGTTGACCCGTTAATTATTGAGCTGTCGATTGTACGGTGAAGAGCATTGCAGGTGAAGAAACGAATAAGAACGTCATTTACTTGCATTTTTATACTTATCGGTTGATGATGCGACAAGGCATGGACAATCAAGATTTGAGATATCGTCGACTATTTCAACAGTATTGCGTCGATTAGTACGTCACGATCGAAACGAAACCTTTTAATTTTATCGCCTTCAATTAGCCAAAAATACGTTCCTAGCAGTACATTCATCTGCGCAATGCCATCGTTTCGGAAGGAGATGCAACCAACGTTGGTCAATTGATCATTCTCCCAGCGACATATGTTGGCTGCCCACGGCATATGCATGAATATTCGCAGTATGTTATGATGTATGTGCAGCATTATGGACGGCCAGATTTGTTAATCACGTTCACGTGCAATCCGAAATGACCTGAGATTACCGGTAATCAATTGCCAGAACCAATTTCCAGCGATCGCCATGACATCACTGCATGTGTGTTTAAACAAAAACTCAGGACGCTAATGGACTTCATCGATAAACAGATGGTTTTCGGACAGCCACGTTGTTGGATGTACTCAGTAGAGTTGCATAAGCGTGGATTACCACATGCACACAGTCTCCTGTGGTTAATTGAGAAAATCGGACCACATCAAATCGATTTAATCATCAGCGCCGAAATACCAGATCCAGAAGTTGATCGCGGTAGTCGAAACAAACACGATTCACGGTCCATGCGAAGATCACAATCCAGATTCACCTCTATGACCGATGGGAAATGTACAAAACAATATCCGCGTCCGTTGCTGGCGTACACAATTAGTGGAAATGACGGTTATGCACTGTATCGGCGTCGTTTACCCGAAGATGGTGGCAAAACAGTGACGATGACGGTGAAAGGAAAATATGTCGTGGCCGATAATCGCTGGATCGTTCCACATTGCAAGCTTCTATCGAAAACATTCGCAACACAGTGCAAATTTGAATACTGTAACTTCATTAAGTCCATTAAATATGTCGGCAAATACGTGAACAAAGCTAACAACTGGCAGTGTTTGGCATTGCTGCTCCGCAGCAAACGTTATCCCACTGTTCAACATTTGCGGGTGCACTTGGACAATAAACAACGTGTCTATTTCACGGAAGCTAATGCAGCACAATGAGCAGAACGTCCTCCAGCTACAACACTCACGAATTTTTTCGAAATTTGCCAAAGCAATCCGTTCGCACGACATTGCTTTACTAGAAAATGCCACGCTATTATACTTGAAACCAGCCGACGAAGAAGTTTAACGGCGAACGAAATGTCAGTTAACCTGTTGCAGGATACGTCGATGTGTACTCTACAGATGCGCTTGGCCGTGTGTATACATCGTTCATCCACGACAAGACGAATGCTTCTATGTTCGTTTGCTTTTGTTTCATGTTCGTGGTCTTACTTCGTTCGAATTGCTTTGTACTATAGTTGGTGAGTTGTGTGCCACTTATCGGGAGGCTTGCCAACGCCTGAATTTTCTGGAAAATGACTCACATTTGGACTCAAAATTTGCTGATGTCACTGTTTATGCGCTGGCAAATCTAATTCGTACATTGTTTGCACTCATCATAGCGCCGTGTCATCCATCGAACGCATTGGAATTGTGAAACAAGTACGAGAACGAGATGGCTGACGATATTTTGCATCGAGTTCCATCGTGTTGCATCGATTTTGGGCATACCAGCACCAATTCGATCGATACACGATGCATTTAATTGTGAATTGTAACGAGAGCAAGAGTGCGATCGAGATTCAATGAGCCAAATAGTACGAACGAATGTCCCGCTTTTGGATGCGCAGGAAAAGAACTTGTACGACGCAAAATAATCATATGGGAGTAGTGTACAATGGCACATGCACGATCATTAGAAGCGGTGAATCGGACGGATTTACGAAGTCAATCAAGACGTTTTGGTGGGGCGATTATTTTGCTGGCCGGCGAGTTTCGTCAAACGTTACCTGTCATCTGAGATCAACAGCTGCAGATGAACTCAACGTATGTTTGAGATCGTCGAGTTTCGCTACGTGAGGAAGTTGCAGTTGACCACGAACATGAGAGTTGCGTTACAGAACGACTCATCAACTGCTGATTTTTCCAAACAACTGTTAGCGCTTGGCCATGGTTAACTTCCTGTTGATGTTTCGACCGGATTGATTTCGTTCCCCTCGAATTTTTGCATGTTCACGACGTCGAAGGAAGAGCTTATCACGAAAGTGTTTCCGGACATCCGCCGAAATTATATGAATCACGAGTGGCTAAGCAAAAGAGCGATTTTGGCAGCGAAGAACAGGGTTGTAGACAGTCAAGTAATTCATTACTTGATTCGAAACTAAATCGATGGGGAATGCATTCTTACAAATCCGTTCACTGTGTGACCGACGAATCAAGAAGAGGCATCCGAGTTTTTGCATGCGCTTGATTCGACGGAAATACCACCGCATAACTTAATGTTCAAGGTCGGAAAAATATTGTGTACCACAATGCATTTTATTGATTTGCGTCTGTATTCGATTTAATTCCACTCGAATAAAATACATTGAATTCTTTTGAATTCCAACTGACTCCAATTCATTTAAATACTGAGAGAAAAAAATCCAAAACACAACTCAATTTTCGATAGATGCCTGGGTTTGAATCGACATTTCATTCACTTTTCAACACATTAGTGTTGAATTCGATGAAAAAGCGAATGGAATTCCACTCAACTCAATCGTCTATTGAGAATTAAGTTGAGTTGTTTGATTTTTTTCTCATCAAAATCAATTTTCGTGAAGGACAAAAGTATTTGTTCGGAACGAAGAAATTTGGGGCGGAACGAGGTTCGCCGGGTCAGCTAGTAGAAAAATGTAGTAGTAGAAATTAGTAAAAATGTTTGTAATGAATTTTTTTATACATATTGTACATGGGTATGGTATTGTACATTTGGCATGGTTGGATTAATGTTTTTCGTTGGGTATTGCATGGGCATGCAATTTGCAATAATTTTAAAGTTTAATAAGTATGTGTAATTGTGTTAAATAGCTGCATTGCATAATTTATATAGTGTGCGTGCTGTGAAAGAAAAATCTAATTCACCATGAACTTGGTTGAAAATATTGCTTTTGTAATATAATTTGCTTCAACGAAATAACGCGAAACTCGTATGAATAAAAACAACCATTAGAAAAACCAAATAAAGTAAAGATAAAAGACAAAAGATCATTATTATTGAAAGGAGTGCTTAATTTATATTCGAATCAATGACATGGAATACAAACCAAATAATCTCATTCATAAAGCTGTAAAATATTAAAGAAAATTTACGCAAAAAGTGGTCACGATGTAGGTTAATTTTTAATTAATTTTAAAAGTCAAGCAAATTTAATAAAACCTTAACCCATACTCCTACTTCAAGATATCAATTAAAAGTGTAATTATTCTTCTAATAATCGATTAAAATAATTTGTACTTGTTTGTTCAATTATATTAAATCGCTGTGCTGTTCAAACTAGAATGATAATAATGCTAGAAACCGAGTTCATCCTTAAAGTTAGCGCTTGAATTAAGGCGTCTGGGTCTGGAAATAGATTTTCAGATCTTCACCGGATATTATATGTGGAACTAAATCTGCCTTCTTTGCCTTAATATAAAAGGATTTTTAGTTTTATAGTTTTAAATAAAACTACTAATACTCTCGAATCACCTGTAAAACTATTTAAATGAATGTACAGTCAAATCAGATTTTAAAAAAAATATTTTGATTGTTTTGCACAATTCCTCAATGTAGTAGCACAAAAAATAATAAAAAATTTCGCAGTTAACAGTAGCACAGAAGTAATAAGTACTTTGTGATTTTATTTTACAACTTAAAAGATAAATTTTCAAGTATCATAACAAATTATTAGGTGTGCAAATAGAACCTCGGCTCTGAAGTTGGTTGCATTAAAATATACTTGAACGCAACCAAATCACCCGCCATTTAGGATGTATGTAGCTTAGCCATTGCTGTATTTATGACATAATTTTCAGTCATTTATAAGCTGTCATTAAGTGTGCATCAATGCAGAGATGGATAAGCAACATTTACGTCATTGCATTCTATTCTGTTTTCATATGAAAAACAATGCTGCTCATTCAACAGTAAAAAAGTGGTTTGCAAGATTTCGTAATTCCAATTTTAGTCTTGAGGACGATCCACTTCCAGGTGCAGTAAAACAATTTGAAGACGAAAAACTTAAAACTTTACTGGATGAAAATCCGTGTTAAACTCAAAAGATCTTGCAGAACAGTTAGGATTAGGAGTTACTCAATAAGCAATACCACTTCGAATGCATGCAATGGGAAAAGTACAGAAGGAACGAAAATAGGTTTTTTTTATAAACTGACCGAAGAAAACAAAAACCGAAGAGTTGACATCTACATGAATTTGCTTTCCCAGCACAAAAGATACAGGACTTTGTACGATAATCCTAAACGCAGAAAATAGTGGGTTTGCTCCAGGCCAGTCATCAACATCAGTTGCAAAAATGAATAGTCATGCCAAAAAAGTGTTACTGTGTGTCTGGCGGGATTGGAAAGCAGTTATTTACTACGAGCTTTTGAACCCTGGTAAAACTGTTACAGTTGACCGTTACTAGGCCCAATTAATCAAATTAAGTGATGCTCTGGAGGAAAAAGGACCAAAATTAACCCAGGACCCCCCTCATCTTCTCCTTGGGCTGGGAATTTTTACAGCATGCGGCGTATTCTCCTTCTCGGCTCCTTCTAATTATCACTTTTTCGATGCCATCTTATTTGAAAGATCAGCGGTTCACAAAATTTGAAGATGTGCAAAAATGTCTCGATGACAATTTTGCTTGGAAACCACCAAGTTTCCATTGCGAAGACATTCATCATTTTTCTGATGAATGGCAAAAAGACCATAGATAGTGATGGGGAATATTTCGATAACTAACCTTTGTAACAATTATAGTTTCAATAAAGTTGAATTTAACCAAAACAAAAGAAGACTTTCTACTTGCACACCTAAATTTTGGTTTAAACATATTTACATAAAATTAGAAAAGTTTGCATTTATTTTGTAACACATATTTAGTCACAAAAATAAAATGCAAAACAAAACTTGAATAAAGTTTCTGAATTTATTTGTTCAATTCATAGCGGCTTAAAAATAGCCCTTAAAAATAGGAAGGGGTGTATCACACACTTGTGATCTAAAGCGAAAAATTTACTGGACTTTTGGTAAAGCTGTCTTGTAAAATCAAAAAACATTATTCCTGCTTAAATTTCATAAAACCAACCATTGTTTGTTGAAAATATAATTTTTAAATTTATTTAAATATTGTTATTTGTTGTAATTTTCTGCAAATGGTAAACTTTTCGGTACAATTTTTGTTAAGAAACAGTTTTATTTATCAAAACTCGTCATTTCCGCTTTAGTCATTTTCTAAAGAAAATTGGTTTGGGCCAATACTATTGCAAAATTAATTTAGAATCTTTTAATTCTTAATCGTTATTTTTTAAAATGTGATACTTTTCAAAATATTTGTGAAAAACAAAAAGGTTTCGATGGAGGCTACCACTTTTAGTGGACCGATTTCCGCCAAAAGTCATTAGCTTCTCCCAATTTATGAGAAATGCTTAAGTAAGAGGTTTCATCCCGATCAGTCAAACTGTTTGATTGTAGAAATGCTAAAGACATTTAGGCAGCACAAAACCACAAACGTACGCAGACACAGAAACCATTTAAAATCTCTCTTTTGACTTCGGTGATAAAGCGAATGGTAAATCTGCAAATGCCTGGACATCAACATTTTTCATGTGTACTATAGCTGCGTTTTTTTGAAAAACAGTCGGGTTGTGTTCGCGATAGCTTTTTCAAAATTTGTCCAATTTAAGAATAGAAATTTAATGTTTTTTAAAATAAGAAAGCTAGATTTAACGGCAATCTAAGTATAGCAGAAAAAATCCATTCTAAAAGTTGAATGGTTTTCTTGTAACATCGTTGTTCTGTATAACTCTAAATAAAATCGGAGTAGTGTAGAACTACTATACAGAGCAACGATATTACAAGAACACTACAGAACTTTTATAATGGATTTTTTATGTTATACTTAGATGACCATTAAATCTAGCTTTTTAAATTTATAAAATTTAAAATTAGTAAAGTGTTTTACTACGTAAAATAAATTAAAAATGGAGTGATGAATCTGTTGCAGCCAACAACCGACTTACTTTTACCACAATATATTAATAGTTCCTGAATAAACCACACTTAATTTCTAAAGCAAAAAATTAAGCTTACCGGACGTTAAAATTGTCTTGCAAAATCAAAAAACCTTATCACTGCTTACAGTTTAGAAAACGATCAAAGTTAACTTGTTGGATGAACATTTAATTTTTAAATTTATTTAAATCTTTTAATTCTTTCGTTTGTTGTAAATGTTAATATTTTTAACATAATTGTAAAAATTGAGAAAGCTCTTATAGAAACTGCCACTTCCGGTATACAGATTTCGCAAGAAACTAGTAATTAATTGAAAGAGTTCAAGTATATAGTTTTGAAAAATAAGCTGAAAAGATTAAGGTTGCAATTTAATTTACAATATCTTTGAATTTCTTCACTTTTTTGTAAATGCTTTATACTTTTCAAAATATTTACAATACAAAAAAACGCTCTTATGAAAGCTGCCGCTTTCGGTAGGCCGAAAAAACATTAGTGTGAAGTTTCATCACGATCAATCAATCTGTACAGGGAAAGAATTTTTACGGAAAAACATCATTGAGTCCTTAGTTTATGATAAAAGCTTAAGTATGAAGTTCCATCCCCAAAAATCAATCCGTCTAGGCTGTACAGTAGTCGAAGTTTTGTTAAAAAATAGTAGTTATCAAAAATCGTCATACCCGCTTAAATGGTCTAGACCAATATTGTTACAAAATTAAATTAGAATCATTTTGTTCTTAAGCATTTTTCTTGTAAATGAAATTCTTGGGATCTCCCAATTTATGAGCTAAGCTTAAGTATGAAGTTCCACCCAGATCAGCCAACCCGTCCGGGCTTTCGTGAAGCTATAAATATTTATTCTGCACGACACTACCCACGTACACCCACACAGGGAATAATTAAAAAATGGAGGGATCGGGGGGAGGGGTATATTTATATATAGCAGATCTTCCAATTAATGGAAAATTGTTAAGTAGTTTCAATCCAGATTTTGGTGTAATAAAGTTTGTTTTATCCAACCTTGGTAGATGTACATATATTATTTCATACAACACTTCATATACACACATATAGTTTTGATAATAGCACGACTTCAGTCTTTTGACAAAAATATAAATAATGAACAAAAAAGATCACAAACTCAGGTGGGATTCACTGGGAAATACGAGATTTAATTTTTATTTCATTTTAATCCGATTCGTTTGTGCTGAATTTGTGTGAGATTCCTGTCCTCATGGGAAATGGTTTGTATAGTGTCATTTGTGCTCTGTGGCAATTCATTTTCTCGTAAATCTGAGAAATTTTCAGGCACAATTTTACTCGTAGCAGATTGATTTATCTTTACAGTGAATTCTGTAATATTTATAAAGTTATTGAATCTGATTTAAAATTGGCGGATCTTTCAGTCAATGAATCATACATTCAGCATCAAATGATTTCCTAATTTATTTACCATCTGAAGACCTTCAAGGATTAAACTTGCAGATAAAGTTATTGGGGCATCCTTGTCGCTGCTGTAGTTTACGTGTTATTTGTAGCAACTCTTTATCATTAAGCACCCTGTCGGCAATTACATACATTTATATCGGCAATAGTGAGATTGCAAAATCCCTCACCGCCAACTGCTTGTGCTAAGTTGATTATTTTGGTGAACACTTCATCGGCCACATTTAATGGAGCAGTGTCGACAATTTTAACGCAATCGGGAAAAACGTTCTTCCAGTAAGCATTCAAAGTAGATGACAGACACGGACAAAACTGCATGTTTAGTCCAGGATTGATTTTTTTTCCACACGTCAACAACATTTTAAAAATAACACCTATCTTTAAATCGAGTAAGAGAGAGGATGTCTCATGTTACAGAGGAATTTCAACATCTTCACAAAATTCCAAAATTATTTGAGCTGATTGCGTGTAATGCTTTTAAATCTACATTGATACATCACATCTCTATCTATCAACATCTACCAATCTGGTCGAATTTATCTAGAAGTGTTAAATGAAATAGAAAATCATCATCAAGTAGATGTAGCGTATACAGATTTTAGTAAGGTATTTGACTCTATTTGCCACCTCAAAGCACTTCAAAGTCTGCGCGCATTCGCATTTTCAACCGGATTTATTAATTGGTTTAAATCGTATTTAACAAACCGACTGCAATATGTATTAATTGGGATTGAGAAATCCAACGTTAAGTGACCTCCGGTGTCCCTCAAGGATCTCATGTTGGACCCTGGATTTTTATTGTGTTCATCGATAGAATAGCCAAGTTAATTACGTAACGTGGAAAGAACTAAAAGCTGAAATTAAGAACATAAAAGCAAAGAAAGCTCTTGGTTACGATCTGATAAAAGGACAAATAATAAAGGAGCTGCCTGAAAAAGGCACCCGTAAATTACTGCACAAAATCAATGCGATCCTCAGGAAAAAACATGTGCTAATGCAGCGTAAAGTAGTGGCCAATTTCACTTCTATCAACTTGCGCAAAAGATTGAAAAAAAAAACCATAGAACAAAGAAACCTTATCCCAGAATATCAGTTTGGTTTCAGAGAGAAACACCAAACCAACTATTGAGCAGGTTCATGGGTTTACAGATGTCATTGGGAATACAATAGAAAGGAAAAAGGTTTGTTCTTGTATCTTCTTAGATGTGGCGCAGGCCTTCGATAAGGTGTGGCGCAGATGATTACTCTTAAAACTACATAGAGATTTACCAAAACAATATTATATGATGTTAAAACCATACATAGATAATCGCCGCTTTAAAGTGAAATATAAAGATGAATATTCCGAGCTAAAAAAGATTTCGACAGGACCCTCAGAGTAGTGTTTTGAGACCTATTCTTTACCTGCCCTACACCAGAGATTCACCTCAATTAAACGATGTTACCGTTACAACATTTACTGCATGATACTGCAGTTCGCTCTGTAGGAGAGAGACACTATCGAAGAATCGACAACAAAACTTCAAGAAGCATGTGACAAAAACATAAAATGGACAAAAATGTGGCGTATCGGGCTCAATGAATCGAAATCGACGCATGTGAAATTTACTAATCTAAAAGTCAGTTATAAACCTGTAATCATTAACGGTCAGCAAATTCCGTATGCAAATAAAACTAAATATAATGACCAAAAATATGCTCTTAAAAATAGGTTTTAGGGATATATTCTCTATCCGGTCGCAAATTATTTAATTGTGAGGCGAAATATGGTTACTAGATTTATGTTGCCATGCCTACTGACACATTTTTTTAAATTTAAATTTGTTTTTCGATTGTAAAGTAGAAATACACGAAAAGACTGCGACGCGTAACAGTCTTTTCGTGTATTTCATATTTAAAATCGCAAAACAAATTTAAATTTAAAAAAATGTGTCAGTAGGCATGGCAACATAAATCTAGTAACCATATTTCGCCTCGCAATTAAATAATTTGCGACCGGATAGACGATATACCCCTAAAACCTATTTTTAAGAGCATATTTTTGGTTGCCCTAATGATGACCTTAGATACCAGGCTGAGATGGAAAAACTCGGAATTGTCAACCGAAAATAAATTGCTATTATATCAATAGGTGCTAAAGCCTGTATGGACTTACGGAACACAGCTCTAGGGCTGTACAAAGACAACCAACACCAAAATAATACAAACTTTTCAAAACAAAGTGCTACGTGGTATTGTTAACGCTCCGTGGTACATTAGAAATGATGACCTTCATAGAGACCTAAATATTTCGACGGTTCAACAAGAACGAAAAAAAACTTGCACTAATTCATGGACAACGTACTTATCAACACGTAAATGAAGAGCTTCGTGGTGTGTTGGACACGTCACATGCAGTAAGACGATTGCAGAGAACGAAACCAATTGATTTAATGGATTAAAGATACAAGCGAGGCAAAGCCTACTTCAGTAAATAACCTATAAATGGAGCTGGCCAATGGGTCTCTTCTCATTCGCAAGTGACTAAATTAAGAAAGGAAAATTACTAGATGAATTGTATTCAGTTGAATAATTTAAATAAATAAAAACAAAAAAAAATCTTTAAGAAAGACAATAAATATTGTTAAAAGTTAAAAAACTAGTTTTTATTTAATATTAATTAATTTAAGTAAGCGATAAAGTACACAAAAGTGCACATGTTTAATCATGAAACAAATAAAAGGGTCAGTTTTTTAATAAAAAACAGTTTATTGTCAAAAACCGTTATTTGCTTTTAAATTTTGGAAAACCGGTCTAGACCAAAAGAAAAGTTGGTGCGCCTGTCTGTTGTTTTTAAATAAATAACTATTCTCGAGCTTTTTCCATCACTTTGAGATAAGTAATCACTAATCATAATCAATTTTTTTTTTAATTTTAATTGGTTTGTCTGTTCGTCTGCCAGTCCACACTAGTTTCGTTATCCGGCTTTTACGCCAAAAACCATAGCAGCGATTTTAGAGTAGCTTAAGTAGATTTCAAGATGTCAAATACAAGAGCAACTGCACTGTTTTATCTCGATTTATAAAAAGAAAGTTATAAGATAAAACATTAATAGGTTTTCTCGGTTCATTTAAGCGTTTCTTAGTTTTTTTCCATGGAAAAACAAAATTACAATTTCACGTAAAGTTTACCGAGAATTGTGTAGAATAATACAGATTTAAATAACATTTTCGTCACCTTCGAAGCAATTTAATTTTGTGGCTTTATACTTAATGCAGTAATGCTGGAATAATGGTTGATGTTATGATTGAACAAACTGTCGGATTGGTTAACGATGTATTCCACGTTGCTTTCTTTATAAGAAGCAAATAACTCCTTTAATTGCGTTAGGTTTCAGTGGTTGACACTTAGGCCATTTTTGGCCCATTGTGATACCACGCATTCACGCCACATCATTAACCCATTCACCTATTCACCTACTCACACAACTACAGTATTACCACCTGCACATTGCAAGCTCCATGTCAACCTGTATATTGACATGGACGGTGGGTCGGCGCTGAATTCTGCACTCCATCAGAGGGTCTTAGTTGTGTTTATTAACATCACCGATTGTAGTCGATGATGAAAATTCGATTTGCATCTAGCCTCTGATGGGATTCGAACCCAGTACCTCCCGGTCCAAGTGCCGAAGCTTTAACCACTGCACCACTTGTCCGGTTTAATTGCGTTAGGTTTACAAAAAATTTTTGAATGCATCCTACAGCGGAGACGGTAAAAAGTCAAGCATATAACACGAGTCCATCTACCAGATAATTTATTTGAAAACCAAACAACGGTGGCTTCATTTTTAGAAGCCTACAATAATATTTTAGTGCTACCGTTAAATTACGAGTCTACAGTATTCTATAAAACCGTTAGAATTGTCGTCCGACAGTCAAAAATATAGAATGATTAAATGATAATATTTTGGACATCGATTATTTTCAAGGTGGCCGTGTTTTTACTATTTGTATGAAATTGTTATCTAAAAGCTTTATGAAATTTGGCGAGGCTACTTGGAGATATCGTTAGACGCGCGATATATTTACCAGTTTGATGCTTAAACAACAAGCAGTTGATGATGGTTTTTCAAAACAAATCTTAAAGAGTTATACAAATCCTTCCTCAACGAATACGGTAACAAGTGAATGTTGTGCATTAGGGATACTAACTCACAAGCCATTCGAGTAATATCTATGCATCCACAACGAGTTACCAATTGATGTCACTTTTAAGCTAGTGACGTCATCAGATTCGTTTGAAAATGATATCGGTAGCGCTGTTAAGGTAAACGTAGACAGTTATTGTGACAAGACAAAATCTCTTAGCGGTTCTAGCGGGACACGAGAAACCATGGCTCGAAAAGTAAGGTCTATGTCAAGAAGCTCAGCACCTAAAGGACGAAATCAACTGTGGTTAAATGATATCTATAGCTCGAACTACGCCAAAATTCATGAAACATATGACTAACGCCTTCTTTGTTACCGGTTGAGTTGTGGTATGAATTTGTGGGATATCATCTTATAAACATACGTAAATTCTATAATGCACCTTTATAATTTAAAAATTTTGTTTGAATGGAAAAGACTAAATTACAACAGAGTTCAAAAAAATACTTTCGTCATTTTGGACGGGGCTATTTAATAATAAAACTTTTGTGTTATTAAGTTTAGGGTCAAGACAGTCTAATAATCTAAATTTAAAACCCCACCGATCATCTTAAATAAAATAAAACGTAATAGTTACTTCATAAAAAATTGTAAATCATGCAATTCATTTCATCATCATAAAATCAATAGTTACTTCATAAGAAACTGCGAGCAAAACAAAACAAACCCAGTAAAACGGCTACAAAAAAGAACCTACCAAATTACAAAAGATACGTTTCTAGATATTTGTCAATCATTATGGGAATTGAGAACCCAGAGTATATTTTAAGCGAAAAAAAAATTTTATATAAAAAAATCGAAGAACTATGGCTAAACTGTTTGTTTGTTTGTTAAATTGTTAATAAAGGCATTGCTAGAGCTAATACAAATTTGGGTGACCGCATAGCAAAAACAGAATGAAATGGAAACACCTACTCCCCGTTATACCAGTATGACTCATCCAGCAGATCTGGGAGCTGGTCTAGGATTCAAAGGAGTAAGCAATTATTAATCTGAATATAAAAATTTGAAAAATTAAATAAAAAAATATTTCTGAAGTAACTGAGTTGAAATGACTGTTCGATGTATAACTCTTTACTTCAGCGCAAATATTACAGCCCGTGCAATTATTTTTAATGAGGTTTCAGTTTGTGCCACTTTTGAGAATTGTGTTAAGTTTTGTTAAGTGAAGAGTAAAAATTGAATATTCTCTTCTCTTTGTTAATTTAGTTAGGCGAAGCCAAAGATGATCGATATACATATAGATAGAAAGCTGGGAATAAAATACATTTTTAATACAAATCCGCGAACTAAAGAGCCAACCAGTCAAGTATAAAAATTAAAACAAAATAAAAATTGTCTTTTTTTTTGACATTCCAGCCATGCACAACTTATAATTCTTAAGTTTAGATTTTTAGGTATTTTGATTAATTTATTATAACAAATATTTAATAATAGAAAAACCACGACTAATATTTAATTTTAACTTTTTTAACAACGTGTATAATTTAATCTAACTTTTAGGTTAGGTTTCATAAATTCAAAATTTTTATCATATTATAAGTGAAGGATGCTTGTCAAATTATTCAAATAACTTTATATATTAATCTAGTAATTAATTATACAATTAAAATAATGTCCGCCTTTATATTTAATAAAAAATCAGATTTTCAATACAATCATTAAAGTTCTTCTTATTTTTGGGCGAGAAATAGCGCACACTATTTTTTTTAAGTGAAAGCTAAATTTAACGTAAGTTTCATTGGGTTTCTTAAGTAAAAATTAAGTTTTGCTGGGTAATAACACTGACATGCCATTTATCGCATTCTTATTTTTTTATTAGGTTAAGTTTTTATTCCTGACTGGTTCCTGACTTTAACCCACATCTCTTTCTCTCTTTCTCTCTCTCTCTCTCTCTCTCTCTGGCACTATTTACCATCAAGGGATTTTTGACCGCCTCAAATGAAGTTTCATAATCATATTTCATTTCGGATATTGAGTGATTAATTTATTGATCCTAAATTAGCCGTGAAATTTTTTCATTGTCACCACCGGGAATCGAACCTGGGACCCTCCGGTCGCTGGAGCAAGCATGCTGACTATTTTGCCACCGGGGCGGCGACCCGATTAAAAAATATTTTTTATACTAGTCGTAGAAGGCATCATTATTATGTGTTTTAGTAGCCTGGGAAACAAAACTTCTCGGCTAGTGGTTAATAATATTTTATTATTGATCACTAGTTAATAATGAAAAATGAACACTAGATGTAATGCGATTAAATGGATAGGGAGATTATGATTATTTCCCATATTGATAAAGAAGATTTTTTTAAAAACAAAATAATCCAAGTAATACACCAAATTTTTAATTTTTCATATGTTTTTATATAAATATCTCTCGATTTTTGGGGCAGCAGCTGGTCTGTTATATTTTCGACTGTCTCACATATTTCAGGTGGCGTGGCGTGCCGATTAAATCATCATTCTCTAATTTTTATTTAGTTGAATGCTAATTTGACTAACTTGCCAAACAGGAAAACGAAATTTTAAGTTTCTATTGTTTCTTTATTAGGCGTTTTCGGAAATATCACATGGTAACTTTTGGGTAACTTGCTGACAAAAAATTATCAAATCTATTTCCCAAAATGTGGAGTAACTTTAGAGTAATTAACTTTTAGTTTTTTTTTTTTTAATTTCTGTCTTTTTGTCAATTTGTATTAAATTAGTAGTGTCACAAAAATTAAAGTACAAACTTTCAAAGCATAAACTATTAAAAAGGAAGGAGGAATGAAGTTTTCTACTTTCTTATGGTATATATATTGTGAGTAAATGGACTCTCTGTTTTTCTATGACTAGAAAACTCGAGAAATTACAGGAGTTTCTGATTTGTCAATTTTAACAAAATTTTAAGTTATAGTTACCAATATAAAGTTTGACTTACTAATATTTCTTTGTGTATTATAAAAAGAATTTGGTCAATGTTAACAAATAATTGGTTGTTTAACGTAAAACGTTTTCAACATTAACCGCCAATTTGACAAAATTTACTACGACAATTTAGTAGAATTAACAAGTCATTAGTAAAATAATTTGTTCCCTTGATTGATTTAACAAAATAGTTGGTAACTGTTACCAATTTTTTTCACTTCTGTCCAATAAAAAAACTATATGTTTTTGATTATATTAATAAATATAAATTAAATAACCACGATTTGGTTATTTAAAATTAAAATTGTATTTAACATCATCATTCAACATTCATCTTGTTCGTTTTTTTAAGTAAGAGATTTGGTTGATCGAAATTCACCAAGATTTTTGCAAAATAGACTCAGATTTTTGTTTTTAACCCGAGTTTTTCTCTCAGTGTATCCAATTTTTTAACGATTTAATAAATCTTACATTTTTAATATTTCTTAGCAATTGAACAGATGATTAAATTATGTAATGAAAGTTTGATATCTGGAAATTTGATCCGAAAAATTATTGCTGATTACGAGTACTCTGTCGAATGAATAATTTCAACTTAGTTGGTTTAGGTGGGATTTTTCACTTATTCAAGCGATGTTCTGGAACACGGAAATAGTGCACTAATTTTAATTCGAATTGAAAAATCTAATTTGATTAACAGATTTCATGTTATAAGTTTTTGTTTAAGTTGTGGTATAAGTTTAATCCAAATAGAACTGGTAATTTCAAAATCAAATTTATTAAATGATTACATTTGGATTATTTAACGATTGGTATATAACTTTCTAGAATATTGCCAAACAATTAAGTGTAAATTAATTGAATGAATTTTTAAAATTTGAGCAATTAAAAGAAGCTTGGAATGAAAATGAGATTTTGTTATTTTATTTCCAGTAAAATTCCGTAATACGGGTTATTAATGTTATCTTATAAGCGGGTAATACTTCCGTAATACGGGTTATCTTATAAGCGGTCTTGAGTGCATGTTTTCCGCGATAGTTATTGTCATTTAACTGATATCCCTTTTACTTTCATTTACGTAGGAAAATTAAACATAATAATCATGAAAATTTTCATCCTCGAGCATTTTACAGATTTAACATTCGCTATATCATCGAAGTTCTAAAAATAAGTTTTCATAAAGTTCTGCGTGTATGATGCTTCTGTGGTATCGTGCAGACTAAATGATTGAGGCCTTTCTGCAGACGGAGTGACTGATCAGGGTGAACCTTTAAACTTATGCTATATTGGGAAATTCAGAGATCCCAGAATGTGGCGTTTGCATGATCTTCAGAAGTTGCTGAAATAGTTTTGGTATGGTTAATAATCATGGAAAATAACAATATTTTTTGTCATTTAGTATTTTTAATCTTATAACTGATATTTTTCCTTTTATAATTTCATATGTGAATCTATTGAAAATCTACAAAATGATAATCTTTCAACGAATCGAGATGTAATTAGTCAATTTTTTTACAAGCTGACATATGTGTACTAGTATAAGTATGCAATACATAGCATTGTTGCGTATAAGTTAGCAACCGTTTACAAGAAGTTTGCTATTTGTCGTCAGGAAAAGCGAAATATTATTAGAATCTAGAAAAATTATTAAAGGGAAAAGTGATACCAATACAAATAATAGAGTGGTTTTCTTACAAGATGGAGAGAAACTCCTTGACATTGCTCATAGTTTTCATATTGAAAGACAGCAGATCCGTCAAAGTTGTGATTTCTCGAGCAACAACGAAACAGGTGCCATCAGTACAGCGCGATTATCATTGTATTTTATTTGCTAAAATGGTATATATGCACGAACCCAAATTTAGCGCCAAGAAATCATTTAAGCCTCCTGAAGAAGCTAGCTGCATACAATAATATCAATTCAACGGTATCCTTATTTGCATTAAAAAGTTTTTCAAACCATTTATGGTATTTAAATGATACTCTCATGGCTGTTTCATTTTTCGATGAGCATCTAGACAGCCCAAAAAGAACGGCAATGGTTC